>JAEIFU010000039.1:0-247500 GCA_018904235.1 Lordiphosa stackelbergi
TGTCCAAAAAACAACAAAGTTGATGTGTTCAAAATGGCGAATAATTTGTACTCTATCGAAAAGTTAGACGACAAAAACTATGACATTTGGTGTGTCCAAATGCGCGGAGTCCTAATTCATTCGGAATTATGGAAAATTGCAAGTGGTGCGGATCAGAAATCTCTGGAAAATCGAGTTCCATGGGAGAAGGCCGACGAGAAAGCCTTAGCGTCTATCATTTTATCAGTAAAACCTACGCAGTTAAATTACATAAAACATTGCAAAACATCATACGAGGCGTGGAAGAAATTAAAAGAAATTTACGAGCCAAGGGGTCCTGCTCGAAAAGTGACTTTGTACAAAAATCTATTAAATCTACGTTTGTCGGAGGGCATGAGTGTCGTTGATTTTTTAAATGAATTTGAAAGTGTGATTGATAAACTCAGTGAAGTTGGCATTTCGCTTAGTGACGAAATCGTTGTGATTATTCTGTTGTCAAGTTTACCAAAATCATTTGAGAACTTCGTAATAGCCATAGAAACAAGAGATGAGCTACCAAATTTCATAAACTTGCGAAATAAATTGTTAGAAGAAGCAGATCGGAGAAGCCAGACAAAAAGTAACAATTGTGAGCAGCAAGCATACGTGGCAAGAAATGGCAACAACAAAGGCAATCGCGAATATGGGAAAAAGAAAAACGGTAAATGTTATGTGTGTGGCAAACAGGGGCACTACGCGGCAGAATGTCGGCAGGCAAAAACAAAGTCAAAATCAAATGCAGAAAGTGCGTGGAAACAAGAAAAGCAACAACAAAATGAAAGATCGTTTGTGTGTGTGTCGCCAAATATCGTTTTTCTCTCAGCCGGAGAAAACAAATATCGTGACGGATGGTGCGTGGACAGTGGCGCCACTTCACATATGTGTAATAATCGTGAACTATACACTCAGTACACTGAGACAAATTTGAAAGTACTTGTGGCGGGCGATCAATCATTGAATGCAATTGGCATTGGTACGGTGCGCATAAAAACCAATAAATCTATTTTCAATTTAAAAAACGTTTTGTATATACCGGAGTTGCAGACAAATTTTTTCTCAGTCGGAAAAGGAACCGAAAATGGCCTTAAAATTAATTTTCACGACAATTGTGCGGTAATAAGAATAAAAGACGAAAATGAGGTGATTGGAGTTGCATATAAAGAAAACGGATTGTACTTTTTGGAAAATTTGTATGAATCTATAAACGTTTCATGTGTTGAAAACGTGATGAAATGGCACAATCGATTTGGCCATATAAATTTGCAAAACCTTTATAAACTGGCATCGAATGAAATGGTATACGGGATGGACAAAATGCAATCGAAGTTAAATATAACGTGTGTATCATGTATGAAAAGCAAAATTTGTTCTCAACCATTTGTGGAATCAAAGTATCGTGCTAAAAACTTGCTTGAATTAATACATTCTGATGTATGTGGACCTTTTAATGAAAAATCAATCGGTGGATCGCAATATTTTTTGACATTTATTGACGATAAGTCCAGATACATTACAGTAATTTTCATGAGAAACAAAAGTGAAGTCTTCGAACATTTCAAGGCGTATAAGTCACAGGTGGAAAATCAAACTGGTTGCAAAATAAAGACAATAAGAAGCGACAATGGAGGCGAATACGTTAATAAAGAGTTTGATGATTTTTTGCGGAAAGAAGGTATAAAGAGACAGCTTACAGTTCCTCATACACCGCAGCAAAACGGTGTTGCTGAGCGTTATAACAGAACCATAGTAGAGATGGCCCGTTCAATGTTGGTTCACGCAGGATTAGAAGAAAGATTTTGGGCGGAAGCATGTGCTAGCGCAGCATATATCAAAAATCGTTCTTCAACAAAAGCATTGGAGAATACTACGCCATTTGAAGCTTGGTTTGGGCGGAAGCCAGGCGTCAAACATTTAAGAACGTTTGGATGTTTGGCAGTTGGTCTTGACAAAACACAGAGGGGTAAATTCAAACCAAAGGGAAGAGAATACGTATTTGTGGGATACAGTAATGAAGTCAAAGGATATAGACTCTACGATCCAGAACTAAACAAAATTGTGGCGAAGCGTGATGTCAAATTTGACGAAGATATGTTCATAGGGAACAAGACTAGCGTGGATTTTTCTTGCGTATTGGGGAATAATGCAGGCCAAGAAGATGATGAGATTATTGAGGAGCAAAATTCTCGTTCTTCTTCACCACAAACAGACTACGAGGATGCTGATGGAGACTCAGAGGGTACTCAACTATCAGACGAGTCAGCGAACGATCAAAGCGAAGTTGAGGATGATCCTGATTACACGATGGTAGGCGAAAGCAATAGCAATCCGAGATATGGACCAGGGCGACCACGAATTGTACGCACAGGCGCTCCTGGTAGACCAGCGAGACAAAAGAACTTGCTTAATGTCATGCAGACAGCAGAAGAGGTTCCGGAAAACTTAAAAACAGCGATGGCTTGCAGCAAAGCAGCTGAATGGAGGAAAGCAATGCAGCGTGAATATGACTCATTGATGGCTAATCAGACCTGGTCATTAGTTGACCTACCTCCTGGCAAAAAGACTATCGGAAACAAATGGGTTTTTAGTTTGAAGAGAAAAACAGAAGGAAATATCGATCGTTGTAAAGCCAGATTGGTTGCAAAAGGTTGTAGTCAGAAATATGGGGTAAATTATCAAGAAACCTACTCACCAGTAGTACGTTACGCAACCATACGCATGATATTTGCACTTGCAGCTGAGCTTCAATTACATCTTCACCAAATGGATGTATGTACAGCGTACCTAAATGGCGAACTCAGCGATGAAATTTATATGACTCAACCAGAAATGTTTGTTAACAAGAAATTTCCAAAGCGCGTGGCAAAGCTTAACAAGGCAATCTACGGGTTAAAGCAATCTGGGAGAGAATGGAACACAAAGTTAGATGGCGTTCTTAAGAAGTTTGGATTTGTTCCTTGCAGCAGTGAACCATGTTTGTACAAAAAGTCTATAAATGGCAATATAAACTTAATTGCCGTTTACGTTGACGACATTTTAATTGCGTCCAAAAGCCTTAAGGACTTGCAGAACATAAAGAGTTACATTGGCAAACAGTTCAAATCGATCGACAAAGGCAAAGTGGAAAACTTTCTCGGATTTGAGATTGAGCGTGCTGAGGAGACTGGTGATCTGTTTGTAAGTCAAACAAAATACATTGAGGCATTATTGCACGAGAATCATATGCAGAACTGTAGGAGTGCTGCAACCCCTTTAGATGCCGGATACCAAATCAAGGCTCCTTCAAAAGATTCGAAGCTCGTTGATGCAACGAAATATCAGGCATTAATTGGCAGCTTGATGTACTTGGCGATATCCACACGACCAGACATATTGCATTCTGTATGCAAACTTTCGCAGATGAATAAAAGTCCAACAGTCGAACATGAAGTGGGGGCGAAACACGTTCTCAGATACCTGGCCAGCAGCAAAGATCTGAAGCTGCACTATTACAAGACGGGAAATCCTATTGAAGGATATACAGATGCTGATTGGGGTGGTAATATAATTGATCGCAAATCTTTTACAGGTTACATGTTCTTCCTGGCTGGAGCGGCGTTTTCATGGGAATCGCATAAGCAAACTACTGTGGCCTTAAGTAGTACTGAAGCGGAGTACATGGCATTGGCAGCTGCGGCAAAAGAGGCGGTGTACCTAAGACGACTTGTTGAGGAAATTCAATGTTTCCCCAAAGATGGGCCGTTATGCGTTTACGGCGACAACCTTAGTGCACAGCACCTGGCCAAGAATCACATGTATCACGCAAGAAGCAAACATATCGACATAAGATATCATTTTATCCGCGAGTTAGTTGATAAAAATGAAATTGTTTTAAAATATGTCGACACTTCAAATATGATAGCAGACATCTGTACTAAAAATTTAAATAAGCAAAAGCATATGAAGTTATTGAACATGACAGGATTAAAATGACATTTTTGTTGAGAAGAGGTGTTGAAAATAATCGGTATTCTGTTAAAGCAACACAAATGTTATGTTAATTTCCTATTACTCTGACAACCCTGTTATGTTATCGACACCAATACAAGTATAAAGAGCAGACGCGCAAAATCTGTATGTATTCCTTGTAAGCGCGCTTTCCTTTATGCTTGATCAGTCTGTAAAACATACTCTTTGAATAAACACGCATTTAAGTTTAACCGCTGTTATATTTATTCCACTGCATGGTTTAAGGTTCTACCAACACTGAAATACGGCTGAATTTTTTTAAAATCACAGTTTTCAACTGCCAAACTTACAATGGGTACAAAATCTTAACTAAATTCAACCATAAAATATTACCCTCTTATAATTAAAACATACTAAATCCGATATCGTTACTGAAAAGTGAATTTAAATAAGTGAAAAAGGCCATAACTCTGGAACTATTGGATTTCCCATTTACCATAATACTGCAAGTTCTTGGATACAAGACCAAATTTTGAGAAAAAAATGAAGAAAAAAAACGTCCCTTTCGAGGCAATTAATTTTTGTTTACTTATTTTCGCGATTTGGAAACCAAAAAAATTGTTAAAATTTTTAAGTGTAAATAATTTGAAAGTTTGGGTTCAGATGTTAATTTAAAGATTTTTAAAATATTTTTATCACCAATGGCTTTGGATAGCAAGCAATTGAAATTAATTAAATTTTTAAATATGTAAATTTTCAAATCGTTTTTTCCCGCGAATTAAGCAAATTTCGGCAAAATGATGAAAATACGTATATACTATTTTACAACAAGGAATACAAAAAAAAATTAATTCGATCCATTCAAAATCCCAGTGGGCGATTTTTCATGGAATCACCCATGTATATTTTTTTATACCCTTGGAGAGGGTATATTAAAATTGTCCGGATGTTTGTAACGCACAGAAGGAAACATCTCCGACCACATAAAGTATATATATTCTTGATCAGCATGACGAGCTGAGTTGATATAGCCATGTCCGTCTGTCCGTCCGTCTGTCCGTCTGTTTCTATGCTATCTCCTCCGTCAGTTTTAAAGCTATCTCAACCAAACTTTGCACGAAGTCTTTTGGTATAAATACGCTGCACATTTGTCGGAACCGGCCGGATCTGATGACTATAGCATATAGCTGCCATAGGAACGATCGGTTGAAAAAGTAGTTTTAGTGAGAAAAACTTTTTTTGTTTTCAATGCTATCGCTCCCAACCCCCGTATTTATAAGTTTTCTATGATTTCACATAATTTCACCGAGATTTATCAAAATCGGACAACTATATAGTATAGCTGCCATACAAAGATAGGTCTGAAAAAAAGTCTTAGTGAGAAAAACTTTTTTGTTTTCAATGCTATCGCTCCCAACCCCGTATTTATAAGTTTCTTATGATTTCACATAATTTCACTGAGATTTATTAAAATCGGACAACTATATAGTATAGCTGCCATACAAAAGATAGATCTGAAAAAAGTCTTGGTACAGATCTATATTATATACTACCACACAATTTTGTCAAGTTTGATTTAAATCGGATGACTATAGCATATAGGTGCCATAGGAACGATCGGTCCAAAATTTAGTGAGAAAAACTTTTTTGATGAATATATCGTATAGCCATATATCAAACTGGCAGCATATATCATGCTCCAAGGGTATATAAACTTCGGTACAGCCGAAGTTAGCTTCCCTCTTATTTTTTTTTTTTTTTTGCTTTTTACTTCAAGTCGAAATTTTTTTTTTTTTTGTGTTATCGAAAAAAATTATTGGTATCTTTCTTGAGACATGATGGTGTGCATGAGTAATTATTACATTATACAGTTTACAGATTAATTTTACACTGTATAATGTATGTTAGTCTTAATGATGGTAATGATTATGAGACGTGTTTGTGTTAATGAACTTACTTAGCGTACCCAGCTCGAAAGCTACTTGAGGGTACTAAAAAAAATTGAGAACTTCCAATATACATTGGACCGCTTTAAAAAAAATTTCGTTGGGAGCAATCTGCGCTCTGACCGGCGTCTTTGGCTTCGTCTACGGCTGTGGAGAGTTTTCCCTCGGTGGTGCAGACGGCGGCTTCATGCCTCCCGCACAAATTTCTTCTGTTTTTAATGGTCCATTCGTTGGTGCAGTGGGCGGCCTATATGCCTACCGCACGGTTTCTGTTTAACTGTTGGCTCGATGGGTTGTTGTTGTTCTCTTGGTATATTTTTGTTGAGGTGAATTAACTTCCGCTATTTGTCAGTCCAGTCAACCGGTAACATGGCTTTGTTACCGTATCTTCCTTCTCGCTGCCCAAAGCCTGGCAGCGGCTTTGGTGATTTAGAAAAGTTTGTGTGGGTGGTTTTATTGTTGCGGTTTCCTCCGCAGTTTTTTTTTTTTGTGTTTATTTTTTTTGTTTGTTTCATTTAACTTTTTGTTTGCATTTTTTCATTGCACGTTCATTTGTTCGCCACATGTCACAGGTCGCCATGAGGTGACGGGAGACTGAAACTCTATGTTGCCGTTTTATAAATTACACCACTTACAAATATATTTTGGTTCGTTTTTTAATTTTATTAATCAATTCGAGCGCGAGCGCCTGAAGCGACTCTGCCTCGTTGTTCTCGACTCTGTTCTCGACTACTGGCGCATTGCTTGCCATCAAATATCTTTTTTTAGATCGCAGCGCGCTAGTTACCACTACAGACATGCAAGAACCGTGGAAGCATTACTCTGGATGCATTACCCTCGGAGTTACCTCTACAGATATGCAAGAACCCTGGATGCATTACTCTGGATGCATTACCCTCGGAGACACCGCTGCAGATATGCAAGAATCCTTGAAGCATTACTCTGGATACATTACCATGGGTGCATTTCGCACCTACATCAACTACACAGGCCAACAAAATGACCAACTTTGTGAGGTGCAGCCCTGTTGAATTAAAAATATGATAAGTTTATGCTCACTGATTCCAAAACTGGTTTCGGTTTAGCTCCATCAGCTCTTGTTTCCAAGATATGGCGGAAAAACGAAAAAGTTGAATTTTGGCACTCTAGGATTTATGGAGGCCACACTAGGCATAAATATGAGAATTTATGAGCTATATGCGATAAAGTACATATCAATGCATTTTTAAAAAATCAAAGGCGCTATATAAGTTCAGCGGAAAGTGTCTAATTTGGCCTTTAAAGACAGACATCTTTCGATATATGGCATTTTTTACAATATAAACCATCCCGTTTAAGCTAGCGCGGTTATTGGATAATTATTTTCGCCATCTGAGCATATGGCCAAACATATGATCTAGTTTTGTGATTTTTATGGCATTTAAAACAGTTGGTTTGGCAAAGATATAGCCTGTTAGAGACGAAAATAAATATTAAAATTTATAGGAGGAAAACTAGATGGTCGCTCTAAATCTGTATAGGAACTGTAAAGAGGCTACTTGATTAGGCATAAAGTGTTATATGTTTACATGTAGATGATAAATTCTATTTTGAAACCAGTAGCCTTTTCACAGTTCCTATAAAAATTTTTACTGACAATCTAGTTTTCCTCCCATAAATTTAAATATGTATTTTCGTCTTTAACAGGCTATAACTTTGCCAAATAAACTGATTAAAATGCCATAAAAATCACAAAATTAGATCATATGTTGGACTATATGATCAGATAGCGAATATATTAATCCAAGAACAACGCAAGCCTGAACGGGATGATTTATTTTGATGAAAATGCTATAAATCAGGGGGTGCCCACAGCCATTCCGCAAGGCACGCATGTGTTGTTGTCGTACGCAAAGGAATAGCCTGCGCGTATAGACTTTACGTATGCCATAAGCCAACAAAAAGCAAAAACAAATTCATATGCGGGCTCTGTGTTTTGTTGTTGCCGCGCTCAGACCTGCAACAACAACATCATAGGTGCCTCTCTTCTCTCTCTCTCCGATGTCTCTCGCAAACTCGAATGCAACAACAAATTGCTTATGCCAACGACCACTCACACACACAAACAGAAATCGGGTTTCTCTTTCTCTCTCGTTTTGTTGTTACTGCTTTAAATATATTTAGTGCATTTGTATTAGTTCTGACGCGCTGGTAAGCACGTTCTGGGCGACTCTGCTATAAATCGAAAAATGTCTGTCTTTAGAGGCAAATTTAAACACTTTCCGCTGTACTTATAAAACATCAATGATTTTTTAAAAAATGCATTGATATGTACTTTATCGCATATAGCTCACAAATTCGGATATTTATGCCTAGTGCCTGGCCTCCATAAATCCTAGAGCACCAAAAAAATATTTTTTTTTTTTTTCCTTTTTTTTTTAAAAAAAGACCTGATAGGACAAAACCAATGATACAGTTTTGTTCAGTGCAATCAATATTAACATAATCAGATAAAAATAGACCTGCACCAAAAACACTGTTGGGCTGTGTTATAAAATAAAATGTTTTATTTTAAAAAAAAAAAAAAACTGTGCAAAACACATATTCAAGATTGACATGTGAAATCGGCAGTCGGAGCATTTTAATCACAATGAAATAAACAAACATCTAGAAAAAGTCTTTTAAATTTAAAACATAACATAACACCCAAAATTACTGTTTCCAACCAATAACTGGCGCAGCCGGAACTTCTGACTGGTTGGATCTGCAAGTCAGGAGGCGAACCTATAAAGTTATTAACAATTGTGCAAGCGGAGTATAAGTATTCTTCAAGATGAATGTATGTATGTATATATAAATGCTTTTATACCCTTGCAAAGGGTATTATAATTTTGCCCAGAAGTTTGCAACGCATAGAAATATTCATTTCCGACCCTATAAACTATATATATTCTTGATCAGGGCGACGAGCTGAGTCGATTGAGCTTTGTCCGTCCGTCTGTCTGTCCGTCTGTCCGTCTGTCCGTCTGTCCGTCTGTCTCTCTGTTTCTACGCAAACTAGTCTCTCAGTTTTAAAGCTATCGAGCTGAAACTTTGCACAGAGTCTTCTTTTTACTGCACACTGATAATATGTCGGAACCGACCGGATCGGATGACTATATCTTATAGCTGCCATAGGAACTATCGGTAGAAAAGTGGGTCTTTGTGAGAAAAACTTTTTTGGTTTTAATGTTAACGTGTCTCACTTCAGCGATTATTAATATTATACGCTTTTATACAGATTTGGAAGTTTTGGTCAAAATCGGATGACTATATCTTATAGCTGTCATACTAACTATCGGTCGAAAAGTGGGTTTTAATGAGAAAATTTTTTTGTTTTTTTTGTTAACGTGTCTCACTACAGCGATTATTAATATTATACGCTTTTACACAGATTTGGAAGTTCTTGTCAAAATCGGATGACTATATCTTATAGCTGCCATAGGACTTATCGGTCGAAAAGTGGGTCTTTGTGGGAAAAACTTTTTTGTTTTTAATGTTTACGTGTCTCACTTCAGCGATTATAAATATTATGCGCTTTTACAAAAATTTGGAAGTTTTGGAAGGATCTTATAGCTGTCATAGGAACTATCGGTCGGAAAATGGGTTTTATTTAGAAAAATAGTTTGTTTTAATGCTGGCGTTCTTAAACTCTGATGTATCCAAACATTTGCAAGGGTATAAAAACTTCGGCAAAGACGAAGTTAGCTTGGCCTTCTCGTTTTTTATACCCTTGGAGAGGGTATATTAAAATTGTCCGGATGTTTGTAACGCACAGAAGGAAACATCTCCGACCACATAAAGTATATATATTCTTGATCAGCATGACGAGCTGAGTTGATATAGCCATGTCCGTCTGTCCGTCCGTCCGTCTGTCGTCGTCCCGTCCGTCCGTCGTCCGTCTGTCCGTCTGTTTCTATGCTATCTCCTCCGTCAGTTTTAAAGCTATCTCAACCAGACTTTGCACGAAGTCTTTTGGTATAAATACGCTGCACATTTGTCGGAACCGGCCGGATCGGATGACTATAGCATATAGCTGCCATAGGAACGATCGGTTGAAAAAGTAGTTTTAGTGAGAAAAACTTTTTTGTTTTCAATGCTATCGCTCCCAACCCCCGTATTTATAAGTTTTCTATGATTTCACATAGTTTCACTGAGGTTTATCAAAATCGGACAACTATATAGTATAGCTGCCATACAAAAGATAGGTCTGAAAAAAAGTCTTAGTGAGAAAAACTTTTTTGTTTTCAATGCTATCGCTCCCAACCCCCGAATTTATAAGTTTTCTATGATTTCACATAATTTCACCGAGATTTATCAAAATCGGACAACTATATAGTATAGCTGCCATACAAAAGATAGGTCTGAAAAAAAGTCTTAGTAAGAAAACTTTTTTGTTTTCAATGCTATCGCTCCCACGTTGTACAGTTCTATATTATATACTACCACACAATTTTGTCAAGTTTGATTTAAATCGGATGACTATAGCATATAGCTGCCATAGGAACGATCGGTCCAAAATGTAGTTCTAGTGAGAAAAACTTTTTTGATGAATATATCGTATAGCCATATAAAAAACTGGCAGCATATATCATGCTCCAAGGGTATAAAAATACCCAGCTTCCCTCTATTTTTTTTTGATGGTATGTATGTGAAGGGGCGACCAAGCAAAGGTGCGAGATGGGTAAAGGAGTTGAACTTGTGAGAGTATATCACATCCGGTTAATTTTTTTTATGGTTGAAAATTTTTTTTTGTTGTTTGTATCGCATATCAGTGAGGCCACGTCAGCCATACATGTGAACACATATTTAAATGTGTTAGTAAATAAGTGTAAGTAATGGCTAGAAAGTAACTAATGAACACTAAAAAGGTGTTGCTTAAAAGGGTAAGCTGTCATAAATCTAACAAACTTACCAACACTGGTATGTTATTATTTGCTTGATTATCAGGCCTGTTCTCAATTCCACTTCGGTTTTCGTATAAACGTTTGTACGTTGAACTCTGTGCTAATAAAGTTATTTAGAAGGTTACACTCATATCTACGGCTACTAGATCCGGTTTCAATAAAAGTGGAATTGCTCAAGCAGTTGAAACCGACAGCTCAATGCCAAGTGTATTCAATTCGTAGAAAAAGGAAGCCTTGATCTAGTAGCCACAGATTTCCTTTACAACTTTCATTTCAATTTTTAAGAGTAGATTGGCCAACTCAAACGTTTATACGAAAACCGAAGTGGAATTGAGAACAGACCTGTATGACTATGAGCTGAAAAATTATGGACTTGAATTCATTCGTGTGCCAAACGTTGACCAGTGCAGCTCGCGTTCAAAATAACATTGTTCCAAGAGAAATTTAAAATTAATTAAAGAAAACAAGTATTAAAAAAAAAAAAAAAAAAAAATAGAGGGAAGCTAACTTCGGCTGTACCGAAGTTTATATACCCTTGGAGCATGATATATGCTGCCAGTTTGATATATGGCTATACGATATATTCATCAAAAAAGTTTTTCTCACTAAAACTACATTTTGGACCGATCGTTCCTATGGCAGCTATATGCTATAGTCATCCGATTTAAATCAAACTTGACAAAATTGTGTGGTAGTATATAATATAGATCTGTACAAAGTGGGAGCGATAGCAATGAAAACAAAAAAGTTTTTCTTACTAAGACTTTTTTTCAGATCTATCTTTTGTATGGCAGCTATACTATATAGTTGTCCGATTTTGATAAATCTCGATGAAATTATGTGAAATCATAGAAAACTTATAAATACGGGGGTTGGGAGCGATAGCATTGAAAACAAAAAAGTTTTTCTCACTAAAACTACTTTTCAACCGATCGTTCCTATGGCAGCTATATGCTATAGTCATCCGATCCGGCCGGTTCCGACAAATGTGCAGCGTATTTATACCAAAAGACTTCGTGCAAAGTTTGGTTGAGATAGCTTTAAAACTGACGGAGGAGATAGCATAGAAACAGACGGACAGACGGACAGACGGACATGGCTATATCAACTCAGCTCGTCATGCTGATCAAGAATATATATACTTTATATGGTCGGAGATGTTTCCTTCTGTGCGTTACAAACATCCGGACAATTTTAATTACCACCCTCTCCAAGGGTATAAAAATTAAATATAAATATATACAAAATTATATATGTGCCCAAGTGCATAAGCAAATACAAAGAATAACGTATATAAAAAAATCAACAATATTACAAGGAAATACACAAATAAAACAACGTAAGTCAAAAAAAAAAAAGTAATAGGAAAGGAATTAAATTATGAGAGGATATCATAATTTATTCAATATACAACGAATAAGAAGAAGAAAAAGAATATGACAAATTTTTATAAATTCTCAAAAAAAATATTGTGTATGGGTGTAAGTGTTTATGTAGTGATAATTGAAGTGAGAAACGGTAAGATGGTAATACATAGGCCATCGTATGTCGTTTCATAAATTTGCAGGAGAGAAAGGAAATAATTTTTTTTTCTCTTTTATTTACACCAATGTTTTACAAATGCATAAATATATATACCCATTCAAGCACGATAATTTACATAATTGTCATCTTAATAAATATATAAAACAATGTAAAGGCAATAAAATGTCAACTTAAAAGATCAAAAAAAAAAAAAAAAATTATTAATCAGTATAAAAAACAATCGACATGTGTCAATAACTTGTATCTTTCATTACATAATTACAGAAACTGTCTACAAATAGATGCCAAAGAAAATCATTGTAAAAAGAGGTTTGGTATTTACCGAATTAAGAGTAAGTAAGTTCATACATATGTTATGAAATATATATACAAATATTAAAACAATAATAGGAACGGGTAAACGTAATGTTGACTGTCTGCAAATAGGCACATGTCGCTGCAGTATGCAGGGGCTTGTCCTAGCTTCAGCACGTTACGAAGGGCCACATAAGGTGATGACTGTTAGTTTTTAGACATAGATATTGGAGTATACAATGGTCTTGTCTGATTTCAGCACACTTATAGTATGTGAAATAAAAATATATATCAATTTATATTCTAAATAATTGTTTATTATCAAAAGAAAATAAAAAACAATTCTAAATACAGTCAAGTAATTATAAACAATTCTTTTTACAGAATCTGAAGAATTCATATTCATACCTGCAAGAAAGCCATATCACAATATACTAATTATTACAAACTTAAAAGCATTCAAAACAATACATTACCAAAACCCATTCAACAATTTGACACTAATGCTAATACACAATAAATCTCGATATTAAAACTAAAGTAAAAAAAAAATATAAATCAAAAAATTAAATATTAAAAAAAAATCTAAGAGAGTCGGACCGTATAAAAAACGGTATCTAAAAACAATGGCATTAAATTCAAACTCTTTAAATTCGAATGCATCTGAAGGGGCAAATCCCCAAGATGTTTTTGATTCGCTCAGGATTCCTGATGCTATTCATTTCCTACCTGTATTTGATGGCAATAATCTTTCCCTTAATGAATTTATTACTAATGTTGAGGGAAATTCGATTGTTAATTCGCGGAACTGATAACACCCCCTATGGACAACTACTTTTAAGGGCAATACGAAATAAGATAGAGGGGAAAGCGAATGATGTTCTGAATTCAACAGGAGTAGGCTTAGTTTGGAGTGAAATAAAAAATTTAATTTTACATTTCGCTGATCGCAGGGATGAACCATCATTAATGTACGACTTGCACGAACTAGCCGAAAAAAATTTTCCGGTTTCCGTTTTTTATGAAGAGGTATCAAAAATCAAAGTAGCACTATTTAATTTGATAGAATGCCGCGATACGGAACCAATTGCCATTAAGGCCAAACTTGAGTTATATTCAAAAACATGCCTTAATATATTTTTAACAGGTTTAAGAGGTCCGTTAGGAGCAACAGTTCGGTCAATGCGACCGAGCTCTCTTAAAGAAGCCTTTGACTGGGCAATAAAAGAAAGAGATATTTATTTTCAAGAAAATAAACGAAGATTTGAGTCTGAACGAACCAATAGTGACATGCACTCAAATTATCGTAATAGAATGAATCCATACCCACAAAATGGAGGTTGGCGTAACAGGCAATCAAATTACGATAACAGAAGAATTGATTATCGATCACAGTTCAATAACAATAGAGGTACCAATAAACCACCCATTAATTATAACCGTAGAAGCTATGGACAAAACAGCAACGTACTACCTGACAGGTGGCAGTCAAATTATAGTGGACAATATAAAAATAACTCAAATGTACCAGCAATTATGCCAAAAAAGAAAGCCGTGACTATAACAGTAGACAGTCTTCTCATAGTAAAAACACTTTTAATCATTTCAAGCAACAAGGACAGGCTTATAATGTTAATAAACATATTGCGGATGAACGCCAAAATTCCCAATCTCTACACAACATTGATGACACCGTAAATTTTCAAGCAAAAGCCTCGGATTACAGACAGGATATGTAGACAAAGAAAGACACGGCCCGTCTTTACCATATATATTAATAAATTCGTTAAATGGGAATTATTTAAAATTTCTTATAGATACAGGGGCAACATATTCATTTATTAATCCTCAGTTTGTACCCTATTATCAGCAAGTGCAGTTATCAAAACCAACTGAAATCAAAACTGTATTGAGCACACACACCATATACCAAGGAGTAAAAATTCCCATATTTAAAGAATTAAAAGAAGACAGGGATTTTTCTTTCTGCTATTCCGTTTTCACTCATATTTTGATGGCCTGATTGGGATTGATATAATAACGAAAATAGGAGGCATAGTAAATATTAAGAATCTTTTACTTGAAACAAATAGTTTTAGTATCAAATTACAGATGGAAAATAACAAATCTACAGGGTTACATATTGTAGAGGAGGCTTCTAAAACAGTTGTGTCATCACCAGTTAGTGCAAAAAGAAGGTTCGTTTTCGTGTGATTCGTCAGGAATTTCTAAGGATTTAATAATATCCGGAGGACTATATAGAGCTAAGAATAACTATAGTTATATGGAGGTTGTAAACTATTCCATAAAAAAGCAAAATTTATATTTAGAGACACAGCTAAATATAATCTCTGAAGAACAATAAAATTGTGACACGATAAATAAGAACTTAAAAATTAGAGTAGACCACCTTAATTCAGAAGAGAAAACAGCTGTAATAAATTTGTGTTCCAAATTTCCTAATATGTTCTATGATAATAGCGAGAATCTAACCTTTACGAATATGGTTAAACACAATATTCAAACAACCGGTGACATACCTATTTACTCAAAACCATTTAGATATGCTTACTGTGAACGGAAAGAAATTAAAAACCAGATTGAACAAGTAAGACCGTTGCAGTCGAGTAGCCCGACTTCAATATACCCTGTACAATTGACAACGAGAGCGTAAGTTAAAGTCGGCTCTAACCGACTTCGATAAACCCGTTACTCATGAAAAAACATGTTTAATAGTGCTCCTGCGTTCCTTAGGGTGACCATCCGAAAAGTATGCAACATTTTTTAAGGGTGGGTGGGATGGTAGCTGGGGGGGGCTTGGTTCGCTTTTTTGCTCATAACTTCTGAACCGTTTATCCGATTTTTATCATTTCTTCGGCAAGTCGATTCATTTTGCTAATTACTAACTATCTCTAGAAAGTACGAATCGTCTATCTTCAAAACTGTGGGAGATATAAGGTTTTTTCCAAATTGCGGGGGTGGGAGGGGCGTGGCCAAAATTTGAAAAAAACTTGATCAGCGTACAGATAAAAGAAGCATTTGTCCCATACATGTCAAACCTCTATCTTTTACCATCTCTGAGATCAACGCGTTCATACAGACAGACGGACGGACAGACGGACATGCCTAAATCGACTCGGCTGTTGATGCTGATCAAGAATATATATACTTTATAGGGTCGGAAATGTTTCCTTCTCCCTGTTACATACATTTGCACAACTTCATGATCCCCTTTTACCCATTTTTAATGGGTACTGGGTATAACGAGAGCGTAAGTTAAAGTCGGCTCTTGCCGACTTCGATATACCCGTTACTCATGAAAAAAACATGTTTAACAGTCTTCCTGCGTTCCTTAGTGTGACCATCCAAAAAGTATGCAACATTTTTTTAGGGCGGGCTGTGGTTCACTTTTTTGCTCATAACTTGAGAACTGTTCATCCGATCTTTATCATTTCTTCGGCAAATCGATTCATTTTGCTAATTACTAACTATCTTTAGAAGGTACAAATTGTCTATCTTTAAAACTGTAGGAGATATAACTTTTTTCCAAATTGCGGGGGCGGGAGGGGGCATGGCCAAAATTTGAAACAAACTTGATCTGCGTGCAGATAAAAGAAGCATTTGTCCCATACATGTCAAACTTCTATCTCTTACCATCTCTGAGATCTAGGTGTTCATACAGACAGACGGACGGACGGACGGACAGACGGACAAGTCTATATCGTCTCGGCTGTTGATGCTGATCAAGAATATATATACTTTATATGGTCGGAAATGATTCCTTCTGCCTGTTACATACATTTGCACCACTTTTGTAGACCCTTTTACTCTACGAGTAACGGGTATAAAAACTAGAGGCTATTAGGGGGTTTCCAATACCCAAAACAAGGAAAGAAATTAAATCCTTTCTTGGGTTGCTGGGATATTATAGGAAATTCATTAGAGATTTTGCAAAAATTACTAAACCATTGACACAACAATTGAAAGGAAGAGGCTCTGTAAAAATAGGCAATGAATATATTGATGCTTTTGGAAAATGTCAGACATTGTTATGTAATGACCCCTTACTTCAATATTCGGACTTTACAAAACCTTTCATTTTAACAACCGATGCTAGCAATGTAGCAATTGGAGCTGTTTTGTCCCAAGGTTCTTTAGGTATAGACAAGCCAATATCTTATGAGTAGAACCCTAACAGACACGGAGTTGAATTATTCCACAGTGGAAAAGGAAATGTTAGCAATAGTTTGGTCTATTAAATATTTTAGACCATATCACAGACCTCTTATTCGGCTCATGAGTTTTAAGGAACCCAACTCCAAGTTAGTTCGCTGGAAGCTGCAGTTACTAGAATACAATTTTGAAGTTATTTATAAAAAGGGGTTACAGAATGTGGTTGCTGACGCTTTGAGTCGTGTAGAAATATATGTTTACATATACGATAATTTCTCTTCACACTTGGAGACACGATTCATTCGGCTCAAGATTTTTAGATGAGCTAATTTAAATTTCTTAAAAAACCATTAAATGATTTTAATCTTCAGTTAATATTTAGAGTTGATAGCACATCAAACATTCAAACAATGACTCCGTTTAAGAATAAAGTTAGACGTATAATTTCAGAACCTTCGTTTGACAACGATAAAATTTCAAAATTTTTAAAGAAATTTTTAAGACCGCATAAAATATGTGCCATATGTGCACCTGATGAGATTTTTGAAATCATTCAAGACGTGTATTCAGCTTATTTCGCACATAGTGGTTTATTTAACGCAGTAAGATGTACAATATTCCTAACAGAACTAACTGAGACTGATGCCCAAGAACAACAAATTCGTAATTATCATTTAGCTAATAATCATCGGGGTAGGGACGAAACATACTAGCATTTGAGAAGGCAGTTTTATTTTCCGAATATGAAAATTAAAATCTCACAAACAATTAATAATTGCGATGTTTGTCAAATACAAAAGTATGACCGACATCCACCCAAGGTGATATATCAAATTACAGAGACTCCAACTAAACCTATGGATATTATACACACGGACTTATATACAATTAACAAGAAGTATGTCGTTACTATTATTGACAAAGGGCATAGCAGAATAAGCATACAAAAACTGCCCCCACTCCGATCAGCACTAAATTTAAATATGTTGTTACCATCAATGAGAATCTTACTCTCCTAAATTTTTAGTCCTCTAATCGTTATTGGAGTAGAGTTATGAGGGCGAAAAGATAAATCAAAAAGTTCGTTTATCTTAAGAACCGCTTAACCGATTTTAATGGGTTAAATATATGTTATAAGTGTCCACCATAGAATTCAGAAAATTATTTTTGCACATTTTTATTACCAATCCTTAGGCAAAAAAAATATTATTAAAATTTTCAAATAGTTTTTTCGAGGTGTAAATCGATTTTAAATCTTATAGATTTTTTGCTGTTTTTTTCAATAAGAAGTCCTTAACAATGTAAAATTTTTGCAGTGACATCGGGAGTCATCTTCATAGTGAATACCAATAAAATATGTGAAAAGTTTTACAAATATATTTTATAATATTGAGCACACTGTAACTACTCGAACAGAATTGACAGAAAATTCCCCTTTTTTCCCCTTTTAAGTTGATTTACAGTGTGCCTAAAATGTATAAAATATTAATGAAAAGTACTATTTTAACGATGAATTAATTTTCACCATGAGGTACACTTTGGATGTGTTTGCAAAAATTATATGTTTTTAGGGACTTCTTGATGAAAAAACCAGCAAAAAAACAGTCGGTGTCGCAAAAGGCTAAGACCGTAAAAAGAATTATTTGAAAATTTCAATAATTTTTTTGGGCCAAAGAATTGGCAATAAAAATTTGAAAAAATTATTTTTCGAATTGTGCTGTGGACACTTACAACATATATTTAACCCATCCAAATCGGTTAAGCGGTTCTTAAGATAAACGAGTTTTTTGATTTATCTTTCCGCCCTCATAACTCTACTCCAATAGCGATTAGAAGACTAAAAATTATGGAGTGAGTTTTTCATTGATGCTAACAATATATTTAATTTTGGTGCTGATCGGCGTGGGGGCAGTTTTTGTATGCTTATTCTGCTATGCCCTTTGTTAAATTTGCTGCGGGCTACACTATTCCAGTTAGAAATAGTTTAAATATTGTTAAGACAATAAAGCGTTTTATTAGCCAAAACGGTATTCCTAAGAAAATCGTTTGTGACCAAGGTGCAGAATATTCATCAAATATATTCAAAGCTTTTTGTAAGCAATATAACATTGAATTACATATAACTTCATTTCAACAATCTTCCAGCAACTCCCCTGTAGAGAGATTACATTCAACTTTAACTGAGATTTATAGAATCACTACGGACAATAAAAAAAAAATAAAAATGGAATGTGAACACGACGAAATACTAGACGAGGTATTGATAACTTATAATAACGCCGTACATTCCACAACGAAACTAACACCATACGAGCTTTTTACAGGTAGAACCCATATTTTTGAAAGAACCATTCAATTTGATAGCGAACATGA
Organism: Lordiphosa stackelbergi; assembly: GCA_018904235.1. Lineage (NCBI taxonomy): Eukaryota > Metazoa > Arthropoda > Insecta > Diptera > Drosophilidae > Lordiphosa > Lordiphosa stackelbergi. The sequence goes on from JAEIFU010000039.1 coordinate 19,220, forward strand.
CAATTTATCGAACTAAATATATATCAAAAGGAAATATATCCCAAAGTAAAAAATATGTTGGAGGAACAAAAACTAGAAATATCGAAAAACTAAATGAGTATAGAGGTAAACCTATTCCATTAAATCCGAATGACATTGTTTTTAGAAAGGAAAATAGGAGAAACAAACTAACTCCAAGGTTTTCCAAACACAAAGTATATGAAGATAATGGTGCTACATTTAAAACTGAAAGGAAACAAAAAATACACAAATCTAAAATTAGACAAATAGTTCGCAACTAACTCTCAAATTTCATGAAACAAATAATATTCCTATTAAATAATACCTTTATTAACAAAAAAAAAAAAAAAAAAAAGACAAAAAAAAAAAAAAAAAACTAAATAAATACGTTAATACGAGAGATACACAAACTACAATAGCACAAAAAAACACAAGAATCAACAGAACAAATGTTAATAATAAATTTACACACGATGTGTATTGTGAGGCTACGCATGACCATACAGAAGAAGTGTTACAAATATCGATGAGCCGCCACTGGACTAATTACACCGTATGAAGCTAGGTGATGCCCATGCAATAACCGTCGCTTCAATCTCGGAGGGGAGGAGTTGCCGCTACAGACATGCAAGAACCCTGGAAGCATTACTCTGGATGCATTAGCCTCGGAGTTACCTCTACAGATATGCAAGAACCCTGGATGCATTACCCTCGGAGACACCGCTGCAGATATGCAAGAATCCTTGAAGCATTACTCTGGATACATTACCATGGGTGCATTTCGCACCTTCATCAACTATCAACTAACATGTATTAATTTGAACAACAAAGCAACCTGTGCAAAACACATATACAAAATTGACATGTAAAATCGGCGGTCGGAGCATTTAAATCACAATGTAATAAACAAACATCTAGAAAAAGTCTTTTAAATTTAAAACATAACATAACACCCAAAATTACTGCTCCCAACCAATAACTCGCTCATGCATTGGTATGTGTGCGTGTGTAGCTTATCGCTTATACATAAGCGTGAGATTTGCTGACACAGCGCTTGGGCAAGACCGAAGTGGTCGGATCAGATTTCCATATGGGAAAGAATACCAGTGAACATGCAACTTAGTGTTACATAGTATTCTCATATATAATTGAATTGTATTTAATTGTATTTACTCTACAAGCAAAGCATGTGCACGCTACAGTTGAGTGCTATTGAACTTGAAAAATAAATTGAAAAATGTATTTTAATATTTCTGATACTCAAATTTAGTACATTTGTGAGCTTTTGACAATGAAAATTTTATTTGTTAAAATAATTACTCAAATCTACAAACAATGAACCGCAATGTAACATGTATATAGACAACTAGCAAATAACCCGACGCGCTTCGCTGCGCTTCCAACAGTATAGAACCAAACAATATTAGATATAATAATACACTGCAGAACCCAGAAATCGAACTTTGCTGATTGGTTTTTCCTTCAACTCCCACCCCACTCCCTCCCACCCACTCTCCACCCAATTCCCCCAGTTCCCACTCACTTCCCACCCACTTTCCGCCCACATCCCGCCCACATCCCGCCCACATCACTTCCACATCCCACCCACATCCCTCCCACATCCCTCCCTCTTCCCGCCCACATCCCACCCACATCCCTCCCACTTCCCGCCCACATCCCATCCGCATTCCTCCCACATCCCGCCCACATCCCATCCACATCCCTCCCACTTCCCGCTCACATCCCGCCCACATCCCACCCACATCCCTCCCACATCCCTCTCACTTCCCCCCCCCATCGCATACTCTTCCCACCTACATCCCACCCATATCCTACCCACTTCCCGCCCACATCCCACCCACATCCCATTCATATTCCTCCCACATCCCGGCGTTATTTCCAACATCGGAAAATGAAACCACTAATGAATTTTCCTTTTTTACCTTACAAATCGAGTTCCAAGTCAATCGGATGAAAAATAATTCTTTCGCATGTAGAATTTTCCGGGCATTTTCACGGCTGGGGGCGGATTTTCCGACATTGAAAAATCACATTTTTCGTATTCTTTCTGTCCTTTCAAACCGAGTTTCAAGCCAATCGGATGATAAATAGTATTTTTTCATGCAGAATTTTCCGGCAATTTTCCGACCGTCAAGTCGAATTTTCCCACTTCGGAAAATCACATTTCAAACTATTTCGTATTTTATCCTAACAAAACCGAGTTTCAAGCCAATCGGATGAAAAATAGTTGTTTGCATGCAGAATTTTCCTCGTGGGCGGATTTTCCGAAATCGGGAAAACACGTGTCGAATATTTTGCGTAATATGCTTGCGAACCACGTGTTAAGTCAATCGGATGAAAATCAAATGTTTTCCATACAAACTTTTCCGGCGCTTTTCCGACTTTTTTGGGTAGGATTTTCCGGAAAATTGGAATACTAGCAAATAACCCGACGCGCTTCGCTGCGCTTTCAACAGTATAGAACCAAACAATATTAGATATAATAATACACCGCAGAACCCAGAAATCGAACCCCACCCCCATCCCTCCCACCCACTCTCCACCCAATTCCCCCAGTTCCCACTCACTTCCCACCCACTTTCCGCCCACATCCCGCCCACATCACTTCCACATCCCACCCACATCCCTCCCACATCCCTCCCTCTTCCCGCCCACATCCCACCCACATCCCTCAAACTTCCGGCCCACATCCCATCCGCATCCCTCCCACATCCCGCCCACATCCCATCCACATCCCTCCCACTTTCCGCCCACATCCCATCCACATCCTATCCACTTCCCACCTACAGTCCACCCACATCCCACCTACTTTACACCCAATTTCCCCCAATTCCCACTCATTTCCCACCCACTTTCCGCCCACAACCCGCCCACATCCCACCAACATCCCACCCACATCCCCCCACATCCCTCCCACATCCATCCCACATCCCTCCCACTTCCCGCCCACATCCCCTCCCATCCCTCCCACATCCCCCCACATCCCTCCCACATCCCTCCCACCCACATCCCTTCCACATCCCACCCACATCCCTCCCACATCCCTCCCACATCCCTCTCACTTCCCGCCCCCATCCCATACTCTTCCCACCTACATTCCACCCATATCCTACACACTTCCCGCCCACATCCCACCCAATTCCCGCCCACATCCCACCCACATCCCAAATGAAAACACTAATGAATTTTCCTTTTTACCTTACAAATCGAGTTTCAAGTCAATCGGATGAAAAATAATTCTTTTGCATGTAGAATTTTCCGGGCATTTTCACGGCTGGGGGCGGATTTTCCGACATTGAAAAATCACATTTTTAATTATTTCGTATTCTGTCCTTTCAAACCGAGTTTCAAGCCAATCGGATGATAAATAGTTTTTTTCATGCAGAATTTTCCGGCAATTTTCCGACCGTCAAGTCGAATTTTCCCACTTCGGAAAATCACATTTCAAACTATTTCGTATTCTATCCTAACAAACCGAATTTCAAGCCAATCGGATGAAAAAAAGTTGTTTGCATGCAGAATTTTCCAGCCATTTTCCTCGTGGGCGGGTTTTCCAATATCGCGAAAATATGTGTCGAATTATTGTTCGTACTATTCTTGCAAACCAAGTTTCAAGTCAATCGGATGAAAAAAAATTTTTACCATACAAACTTTTCCGACCCTTTTCCCACTTTTCCGGGTGGGATTTTCCTGAAAATTAGTACACAGTTATTGTTGAATTTTTATATAGATCATTGAAAATGAGTTTGAATCTGATCGGATAATAAACAAAAAAGTTTCATACAACAGTTTTCCGTGAATTTTCCGACTTCATGGATAGATTTTCCAATATTTTAAAGTTACGTTTCCTATATTTTATTATGTGTAACTTTGAAAATGAGTTTGGAGCAAATCGCTGGCAACTATAGTTTCGCCCAAACAACCTTGACCACCCACTTTCCACCCAGGGGGGTGAATTTTCCGGAAGATTGGTATGCAGTTGTTGTTGAACTTTCATATAGATCTTTGAAAATAAGTTTGATCTTGATCGGATGAAAAACAAAAAAGTTTCAAACAACAGTTTTCCGCGAATTTTCCACATTTCCCGATAGAATTTTCCAAAATCCGTTCTTAGTACTCACTTTCAGCATAAGATAAAACTACTGTGAAAATCTCATCTTTCTATCTTTTATGGTTTGGGCTGTGCGGACGGTCACCAGTCAGTCAGTCAGTCAGTCAGTCAGGTTGAACTCTTTTATATCCCGCCCACGTCCCACCCACCACCCACTATCCACTTCTTCCACAGCTTCCACCCACTTTACTTTCCACCCACATCCCACAAACTTCTCACCCACATTCCTCCCACTTCCCACCCACTTGCCACCCACTGCCCACCCACCTCCCACCCACATCCCACCCACCCAACCCACTTTCTCCCCACCCACTTCCCACCCACTTCTCACCCACATCCCTTCCCACCCACATCCCACCCACATCCCACCCACTTCTCACCAACATCCCTCCCACATCCCACCCACTTCCCTTCCGATTCCCACGCACTTCCCACCCACTTCTCACCCACGTCCCTCACCCACATCCCTCCCCACTCCCGCCCACTTATCACCCACATCCCTCCCACTAACCACCCACTCCCGCCCACTATTCTCCCACTTCCCCGCGGTATTTCCAACATCGGAAAATGCAATCACAAATTATTTCGTATTCTATCCCTTCAAACCGAGTTTCAAGTCAATCTGGTGAAAAATAGTTTTTTTGCATGCAGAGTTTTCCAGGAATTTTCCGACCGTTGGGTCAAATGTTCCAACATCGGAAAATCACATCTCATTTTATTTCACTTACTATACTCACAAACCGAGTTTGAAGTCAATCGGATGAAAAATAGTTTTTTGCATGCAGAATTTTCCGGCCATTTTCCTCGTGGGCGGGTTTTCCAATATCGCGAAAATATGTGTCGAATTATTGTTCGTACTATTCTTGCAAACCAAGTTTCAAGTCAATCGGATGAAAAAAATTTTTTACCATACAAACTTTTCCGACCCTTTTCCGACTTTTCCGGGTGGGATTTTCCTGAAAATTAGTACACAGTTATTGTTGAATTTTCATATAGATCTTTGAAAATGAGTTTGAATCTGATCGGATAATAAACAAAAAAGTTTCATACAACAGTTTTCCGTGAATTTTCCGACTTCATGGGATAGATTTTCCAAAATTTTAAAGTTACGTTTTCTATATTTTATTATGTGTAACTTTGAAAATGAGTTTGGAGCAAATCGCTGGCAACTATAGTTTCGCCCATACAACCTTGACCACCCACTTTCCACCCAGGGGGGTGAATTTTCCGGAAGATTGGTATGCAGTTGTTGTTGAATTTTCATATAGATCTTTGAAAATAAGTTTGAACTTGATCGGATGAAAAACAAAAAAGTTTCATACAACAGTTTTCCGCGAATTTTCCACATTTCCCGACAGAATTTTCCAAAATCCGTTCTTAGTACTCACTTTCAGCATAAGATAAAACTACTGTGAAAATCTCATGTTTCTATCTTTTATGGTTTGGGCTGTGCGACGGTCACCAGTCAGTCAGTCAGTCAGTCAGGTTGAACTCTTTTATATATAGACTAGCAAATAACCCGACGCGCTTCGCTGCGCCTTCAACAGTATGCTCTTTGCTGATGGGTTTTTCCTCCAACTCCCACCCCCATCCCTCCCATCCACTCTACATCCAATTCCACCCAGTTCCCACTCACTTCCCACCCACTTTCCGCCACAATCACGCCCACATACCGCCCACATCCTGCCCACATCCCACCCACTTCCCTCCTACTTCCCTCCCACTTCCCGCCCACATCTCACCCACATCCCTCCCACTTTCCGCCCATATCCGATCCAAATCCCATCCACTTCCCACCTAAAGTCCACCCACATCCCACCCACTTTACACCCAATTTCCCCAGTTCCCACAAATCTTCCCACCCACTTTCCGCCCACATCCCGCCCACTTCCCACCTGCATCCCACCCACTTCCCGCCCTCATCCCATCCACATCCCATCCACTTCCCACCTACAGTCCACCCACTTTACACCCAATTTCCCCCAGTTCCCACTCACTTCACACCCACATTCCTCCCGCATCCCACCCACTTCCCGCCACATTGCACCCACTTCACAACCACTTACCACCCACTTTCCACCCACTTCCAAAACAATAAACCACTCACATCCCATTCACTTCCCAGTGGGCATCCCGGCGTTATTTCCAACATAGGAAAATTAAATCACAAATGAATTTTCATTTTGATCGATTTTGAAGCCAATCGAATGAAAAATAGTTGTTTTTATTCAGAATTTTCCGACCGTCAGGTCAAATTTTCAAACTTCGAAAAATCATATTTCGAAATATTTCGTATTCTATCCATACAAACCGAGTTTCAAGCCAATCGGATGAAAAATAGCTATTTTGCATTCAGAATTTTCCGGGCGTTTTCTCGCCTAGGCAGATTTTCCGACATGGCAAAATCACATTTCAAATTATTTCGACTTCTGTCCTTGCAAACCGAGTTTCAAGCCAATCGGGTGAAAAATTGTTTTTTCATGCAGAATTTTCCTTGAATTTTCCGACCGCTGGGTCAAATTTTCCAACATCAGAAAATCACATTTCAATTTATTTCTTATTCTTTCCTAACAAACCGAGTTTCAAGCCAATCGGATGATAAATAGTTGTTTTCATGCAGAATTTTCCTGGAATTTTCCGAACGTCAGGTCAAATTTTCCAACTTCGGAAAATCTCATTTCAAACTATTTCGTATTCTGTCCTTACAAACCGAGTTTGAAGCCAATCGGAAGAAAAATAATTTTTTGCATGCAGAATTTTCCGGCCATTTTCCTCGTGGCCGGATTTTCCAAAATCGGGAAAACACGGGTCGAATGATTTCGAGTACTTTGCATTCAAACCAAGTTTCAAGTCAATCGGATGAAAAATAAAATTTTTCCCATACAAAATTTTCCGACGCTTTTCCGACTTTTCCGGGTGGAATTTTCCAAAACCCCGTCTTAGTACTCACTTTCAGCATAAGATTAAACTACTGTGAAAAACTCAGCTTTCTATCTTTTATGGTTTAGGCTGTGCGACGGTCACCAGTCAGTCAGTCAGGTTGAACTCTTTTATATATATAGATAGACTAGCAAAAAGCCCGTCGCGCTTCGCTGCGCCTTTAACAGTATAGAACCAATATCAGAATCAGTTTGAAGTCAATCGTGAGAGCCAAATATTTACCAAATTTAAAAATATTCTCTAAATTTGTTTCCTCTGTAGAGCCCAGAAAACGAATCATACATACATAGGCTTGAAGTCAACGTTTTACTACTTTGCTTTTTCACCGTTACGACTTTGCTGCTGCGTTCTTACCACCCCCATCCCACTCCACCCATTCCCCACTCATGGGGAACACAACTTCCACATCCCTCCCACTTCCCGCCCACATCTTACCCACTTATCACCCAATTCCCGTCCAGATATAATTCACTTCTCACCCACATCCCTCCCACTTCGCATACACTTCCCACCCACCTCTCACCCACCTCCCACCCACATCCCACCAGTTCCCGCCCACTTTCCACCAACCTCCCACCCAACTATTCTCCCACTTTCCCAGTGGGCATCCCGCCGGTATTTCCAACATCGGAAAATACATTCACAAATTATTTAGTATTCCATCTCTATAAACCAAGATTCAAGTCGATCAGGTGAAAAATATTTTTTTCATGCAGAATTTTCCGGCCATTTTCCACGGTGTGGAGTTTTCCAAAATTGGGAAAACACGTGTCGAATATTTTGCGTACTATGCTTGCAAACCAAGTTTCAAGTCAATCGGATGAAAAATTAATTTTTACCATACAGACTTTTCCGACACTTTTCCTACTTTTCCGGGTGGGATTTTCCGGAAAATTGGAACACAGTTATTGTTGAATTTTCATAAAGATCTTTTAAAATGAGTTTGAATCTGATCGGATAATAAACAAACAAAAAAGTTTCATACAACAGTTTTCCATGAATTTTCCGACTTTGGGGATAGATTTTCCAAAATTTGAAAGTCACTTTTTTTATGTTTTGTTATGTGTAATATTGAAAATGAGTTTGGCGCTAATCGCTGGCAAATAAAGTTTCGCCCAAACTACCTTGACCACCCACTTTCCACCCAGCGGAGGTAAATTTTCCGAAAGATTTGTATGCAGTTGTTGTTGAATTTTCATATAGATCTTTGAAAATGAGTTTGAACTTGATCGGATGAAAAACAAAAAGTTTCATACAACAGTTTTCCGCGAATTTTCCACATTTCCCGACAGAATTTTCCAAAATCCGTTCTTAGTACTCACTTTCAGCATGAAGCTTGGTATGGAGATACTTGCGAAAAAGTGTGCGAAATCTCTGCACATTATTTTGTCGATAACATGTGCGAAATAAGACGCTCATCTCCAGTTGATTTGTTTTCAAATTTAACTTGGCGGGGAAATTCAAATGAATTAACAGCGAATAGTTGTGGTGTCCTCCAATGATGCAATAGTTGCTACAATAATAATCCTTACTTTATTTGTCATTTTTGAAGAATTTGCTCCAATAGGCAATTGGTGCTTTATGGACACGACTAGGGAAGAAGCTGAATGGACTGGGCCATGACATCTCGTTTATATGTATTTATAATGGAACGGCATAGATAAGAGGATGTGGTACACGACTTGCGCGACAATGAAGTCCCAAGTCCGACCACTGAAAAGTTATGCAGCTGATCCGTTGGACATACGGAATCGCAGTCGTCCACAATTGAATCACTTTGTGCTGGGCCAAAGTTGCTCATCATCAGCAATCTCGTAGAAGGAGTTAAGGTTCTCGTGGCATAAGTTGCCCAAAAGGGACGTGACTCCCACTTCACATAGTTGCCTCCTTGAGTTGCGATGGGTACGTCTTCATCGCTTGCACTCTTGGCGCGCTTATCACTCCGACAGAAAAAGCTGTCCCTTACCGAAGACCAAGCCGTTTTGCAATGGTCCTATAGCAAAAACAAACATAGTGAATAACATTATTAAACTCAATAAATACTATATTTACCTTCCTTTCCAAAGGCAGCAACCTATACTTTCCGAGATAATTTTTGTCAAACCGCTGTCATAATGCTGTTTATGTTTATCCACAAAACAGATTTATCTTTTATTAAATTACCTAAGGCCACCTTCTCCTCCAATAAAAAGTTGTTCTGCCTTTTTAATGCTTTTGTTTTAGTTTTTTACTCAATTTAATACACCGCGCCACAACACTTGTATGTATATGTGTGTCTACCTCCACATGTAGTGTGTATGTAGAGACGAAAAATATGTTTTACATATATTTCACACCTTCGAAATCCTAACTCATCGCGTGACACGTTGACGTCGGGTGGCAACGCTGCGATATCGATATTTCAATTTCGCGCGTGAACTCCATACCAACTCATGAAACAGCAACCTGCGAAATCCGTGCGAAATCATTTTTTTTATATGGACTTTTTCATTTCGCGGGTATTTCGCGGGTATCTCCATACCAAGCTTAAGATAAAACTACTGTGAAAATCTCATCTTCCTATCTCTTATGGTTTCGGCTGTGCGACGGTCACCAGTCAGTCAGTCAGTCAGTCAGTCAGGTTGAACTCTTTTATATATATAGATAGACTCGCCAAAATCTTCAACCATAATTAAATACAGGGTGGTCCATTCGAAAATTGTATTTTTATTTTGCTATAAACAAAAAACCGCTCGATATTTTTCAAAGGCTGAACATTAGACTAGTCCAGATTTAAAAAATTATGGAAATTGCAAAATATCCCTACGGATTCTGAAAGTTTGACACAAAAACATAATTTCCATATTTTTTCGGAATTTTCGTTGTAGGTAAACCCATGGCAAGAGGGCTCTGAAGTTTGTAAATTTGACTTAATTCTGGTTGCCACGGCTTAAACGGTAAAAAGCTGAAACTTTGCACAGATGTCTATTTTAGTCAGTTATAACACAAATTTTTATTTTCCGCTTACCGCGCATTTATCGACTACCTCCCATTGAGACGATTGCTCCTAGCATAAAGAATTGTTTGATAACTTCTTTGTTTGTGTTAGTACCTAAGCCAAAATTTACAAGTAGTGTTGTTTGACTGTCCTCCATATAATATGTAAAATTCAGAAGAAACACATAACTATCTGACATCAGCAACCGGTTGGATGAAAATTTCTTCTATGAAAATCTCTTACCCTTTGTAAGCTACAACCACCAAATTATATATTTATCAGTTCTAAATGTTCTCCCACAATATATTCAAGTTTCAACACAACTGCTACATTTTTTCAAGTAGCTGCCCTAGAAAGTGTTGCTCTTGAAATGGAATTTAGTTAGAAAAACTTCTTTGCTGTTTAAGGTACCGTAATGAAAATTCATATTTATTGATTTTATGTACTCCTCCATTATATATACAGAGTTTGAAATTATCGGCACTTTCCAAGTTACGAAAATTTTTTTAAGAATTTAAAAACTTTGAAATAATCAATTCCACATAGTGTTTTCACTTAGATTTTAACCCATAAAGAAAATTATATCTTCCTTAATATCGCTGCACTTTGAATTTATCAATTATAATGGCTTCATTAAAGTACCATTTTTTGATTGGGCACTCGACGAATCGTTTAAAAAAATCCTAACACGTGTTATTGCAAATTCTTTTTTTTATATTGACAATAGGATTTTAGTGCAAAGTTATTAATGAAGAAACTGAAAATTAAATCTATATCTGCCGCTAAAAATGTTGTTAAAATAAAAGATTTATTTAATGTACTAGCAAAAAGCCCGTCGCGCTTCGCTGGGCCTTTAACAGTATAGAACCAATTTCCGAATCAGTTTGAAGTCAATCATACATACATAGGCTTGAAATCAACGTTTTACTACTTTGCTTTTTCACCGGTACGACTTTGGTGCTGCGTTCTTCACTCCCCATCCACTTCTTACACAACTTCCACCCGTTTCGCACCCACATCCCTCCCACATCCCATCCGCTTCCCACCCACTCTACACCCAATTACCACCCACCCACTTCCCCCCAGTTCCCACCCACATCCCTTCCACATCCCTCTCACATCCCATCCACATCCCTACTACTTCCCGCCCACATCCCACTAGGGTTGTCGAATATTTCAAAAATATCTATATCGATATTTTTGGCGATATTGAAAAAGTATCATTTCGATATTAATATTTTGGTGTCAAAAACATCGATATTATCGATATTTTTCCAAAAAGCCCGGATCTTAACAATGAACAGGTCTATTGAGGTAAATGAGGCGTCATTTGACGCGTAATAAAAACTACAATCTGACAGCGCAAAAAAATATAGATTTAATGTATATTTATTAAATTAACAAAAAGATATTTATTATACACTTGAAAAGTGTATTATAATTTTGCCCAGAAGTTTGCAACGCATAGAAGGAATCATCTCCGACCATATAAAGTATATATATTCTTGATCAGCATGACGAGCTGAGTCGATTAAGCTTTGTCCGTCCGTCTGTCCGTCTGTCCGTCCGTCCGTCTGTCCGTCTGTCCGTCTGTCTGTTTCTACGCGAACTAGTCCCTCAGTTTTGGAGCTATCGATCTGAAACTTTGCACAGAGTCTTCTTTTTACTGCACGCTGCTAATATGTCGGAACCGACCGGATCGGATGACTACTTCTTGTAGCTGCCATACAAATGTTCGTTCGGAAAATGGTTTTTAGTAAGAAAAACTGTTTTGTTCTTAATATTACTGCTCTCAAACACGGTCATGGGTAATATGTAATGTTTTTAAGCTGATCTGCGAAGTTTGGTCGAAGTCGCTAACCGTTGAGGCAAGCTATTTCAAGTGTATGAAAACTTCGGTACAGTTAGCTTTGCCTTTCTCGTTTTTTATTTCATATATAACATAAGAACTTCTGAAAACTTATTCATGAATTTAAATTTATGGAACAAAATCAGTGTTTACTTCTTCAATTCATCATCTTTCAAACTAGAGCATTCGAAATACAAAGCATAAAAAAACTTATTCAGTTAAATCTTCGAAGCTTAAAAACTTCTGAATTTACAAATAATCGTTAGACAAAGATTTTACGAAGGCGCGTTGAGTTACGTGCTTACACTGTTTGACGATAGTCGTCATGCTCCAATCATGTTATTCTATACTGTTTTTAAATATGAGCTGCATTTCTGCCTAGCATCTCCATGCTTTGTGATTAAGTGCGCCTTTATGTTTGTTGAGTTGCCATGGTCCTTACAACTTTTTGCACAGTTTACAGTTAATAAAACAACTTTTAAACATTGTGTCTTACATGTCCAGAGCACAATAAACAGTTATTCGCAACATTGTGACTGAAGGCGAAAACAAAAATATCCCCGAAAAATATCTCCTAAAAATATTCGATATCCGATATATGCCTCCGAAAAATATTCGATAATGATATTCTTCATTTTGGGCAAAAATATCGATACTTCGATATATCTCCCAACCCTCGTATTTATAAGTTTTCTATAATTTCACATAATTTCCCTGAGATTTTTGAAAATCTGACAACTATATAGTATAGCTGCCATTCAAACATATGGACGCTATAATATAAGATTGTCAAAAAAGTCTTGCGGTATTTCCGCAAGCTTGTCTTTGCAAGCGCGTAGTTCTAGTTGTATTCGTCGCATCGGTTCACGCTAGAGCTTTTTGGAAAGCTCTTTTCACGCGCTAACACGTGTTTGATTTATTGTTGTTTGTTTTTAGTCGTTCGTGAGTTATAGCGTCGCATACATGGAGCAAAATATAGAGAAAATACGGCATATTTTACAGTACTACTACGATAAAGGCAAAAATGCATCTCATGCTGCCAATAAAATTGGTGCAGTTTATGGACCCGATACAGTTTCCATTTCCACCGCACAACGATGGATTCAACGTTTTCGTTCTGGTGCAGAGGTGATCGAAGATGCGCCACGGTCCGGAAGGCCTGTCGTCGAAAATTGCGATAAAATCGCAGAATTGATCGAAAGAGACCGGCATAGTAGCAGCCGTAGCATCGGCCAAGAGCTGGGCATGAGTCATCAAACCGTTATAAACCATTTGAAGAAGCTTGGATTCAAAAAGAAGCTCGATGTATGGGTGCCAGACGACTTGACGCAAAAAAACATTTTTGCCCGTATGGATGCATGCGAATCGCTTCTGAATCGCAACAAAATCGACCCGTTTTTGAAGCGGATGGTGACTGGCGATGAAAAGTGGGTCACTTACGACAACGTGAAGCGCAAACGGTCGTGGTCGAAAAGCGGTGAAGCTGCCCAGACGGTGGCCAAGCCTGGATTGACGGCCAAGAAGGTTCTTCTGTGTGTTTGGTGGGATTGGCAGGGAATCATCCACTATGAGCTGCTCCCCAATGGCCAAACGCTCAATTCGGACCTGTACTGCCAACAACTGGACCGCTTGAATGCAGCACTCATGCAGAAGAGGCCATCTTTGATCAACAGAGGCCGAATTGTCTTCCATCAGGACAACGCCAGGCCACACACATCTTTGGTGACGCGCCAGAAGTTCCGGGAGCTCGGATGGGAGGTTCTTTTGCATCCACCGTATATTTCGGATCTCGCACCAAGTGATTACCACCTATTTCTGTCCATGGCGAACGAGCTTGGTAGTCGGAAGTTGGCCACAAGAGAGTCCTGTGAAAATTGGCTCTCCGAGTTTTTTGCCAATAGGGAAGCGAGCTTCTATAAGAGGGGCATTATGAAGTTGGCATCTCGTTGGGAACTCGTCATCGAACAAAACGTCGCATATTTGACTTAAATCGCATTATTATAACCAATTTTATGAACAATTGAAAATACAAAAAAATACCGCAAGACTTTTTTGTTCTTATACCACCTTGATTTTTTTTTCAGATGAAGGCCGATTTGATACTTAAAATACCCTTATGATACTAAATATCGTTATCTTTTTTTCTGTGCGTGCTTAGTGAAATAAAACTAGTTCTGAACAGAGCTCTCAAAAAACTGTCAACACCTTCAGCGTGTAAGCAAAAAACTGTTTTGTTACAGACACTACGAGTGGAGAGAGCGAAAAGACACATTCAATTCTATTTTGCTCAATAGCTGTTTTCGCTCCACCAAATATCGCTTTTTTTGTTTCTCTTTTGCTCATGTCTTTTACTGATCATTTTGCAGAGAGCAAGCGTACAAAGTGTCTTCTTTAAATGTTTGTGTGTTTCTCAGTCAACGGTCTTTGTAAGTATCAGTATAATCATCGTCATTTGTCTGAGTGAGATAGTGCGTAAAATTTGTCGTGCAGAAAACAAAAAGTTCATATATGTTTTAAATTTGACTCTGCAACTAATAAGTCAGAATGTAACATAAATTTCAAGAAAATGAGAAAAAACAAAAATTATCGTACGACACCAACGAAGAGGCATTAGTTTCTTCTCTTATCTAAATTGTCACCATAGACGGCAGGCCATTTATGCTGTTGAACAGGATTCCGAGATCGTAAACCCAATTTAATACAAGTAAGAGCGTTGCAGTCCAGTGGCTTTATACTTTATAGGGTCGGAAATGTTTCCTACTCCATGTTACATACATTTCCCTTTTTTTTTTTTTTTTTTTTTTTTTAAGGACGATAGAAGCATCGAAAACCAACTCGATCGCTGGACTGCGCTCGAAGTGTGGGACTCTAACCGCACTAAACTACCGCCACCTAACCCGTTTCCCGGCGGGACTGCCTTTCGGTATTACTTCGCAGGGGGGAATGCCCTTAGGATCACCTAGGATTCTCTCCTATGTATAGAATTGCGCTCATGATTGGCGCGACGCAGTTTTTGGTAAACTATTGTGGCCATGGTGCTTACCGCAGACCAATTCTCTTCCGAGTCAAGCATGATGCTCACCAAGTTACAAGCGGCTGGTGTCCTCCCCACCCTCATGCTAAGCTCGTTTCTTTCTCGATTAAATGTCGGACAGACAAAAAATATATGTTCTGCGTCTTGTGTGACCCCCTGACAGTCGGTACAGGTTGGGTCGTCCTCGTGCTTAAATCTCCAGAGGTAGTATTTGAAGCACCCATGTCCTGTCAGCAGTTGCGTCAGATAGAAGTTTAACTGTCCATGTCGTCTGTTTAGCCAAGCGGCTATGTTCGGGATTAGGCGTCGCGTCCAACGGCCGTTTGTACTTCCATTGCACCTTTCCTGTCAAAGCTCGATTGTCGCTGATCTTTGCGCTTCCCGATTTTGAAACCCTCCAGTCTCCGCCAAGACTTTCCTCTCGTTCGTCAATAGATCGATGGGGATCATGCCCGCTACCACAAGTGCTGCCGCGTGGGATACCGTGCGGTATGCAGAAGCCACTCTTTTTGCTTGCATAACGCAAGTGCTTGCTATATGTGATCCGTCTGTCTATCATTACTCCCAAGTATTTGAGGTATGGACTGGAGTGTATTGTGGCACTTCCGACCACTATGCTGGTAGATTCGACTGCCTTCCTGCTGCTAATGAGCACGGCTCCCGTCTTGTGTTCGGCGAGTTGGAGTCCATTTTGGGTCATCCATTCATACACTATACTAATAGCATCGTTAGCTGCTCGTTGGACTTCGCTTATGTGCTTCGCCACCACTATCAGTGCCACATCATCTGCGAATCCTACAGAGGTGCATCCATTTGGCAGCTGGATTCGGAGGACGGTAGGCCACATTCCACAATAGTGGGCCAAGTACCGATCCTTGAGGGACTCCTCCTGTGATCTGCTTCTGCTTTGGTCCGGACTCTGTGTCATACTCCAGCACTCTTTTGGAAAAGTAGCTTTTTGTGATTTCCAACAAATAGCTAGGTACATCGAAGCTGCGGAGTGCTCCAGCGATGTTCGGCCATTTTACCGAATTGAAGGCGTTTTGTACGTCTAGCGTTACCACTAGGCAGTACTCTTTCGTTCCTCGGTGCCATCTTGTGCCCTCGATGGCTTTCTCAGCAATTGATGCGACATGCTGAATGGCACTAATAGTTGATCTGCCGTCTCGAGCCTGTTAGCGATCAGCCTTTCCAGTACTTTTCCGGCCGTATCCAGCATGCACAGTGCCCTGTACGCTGTCGGGTCGCCAGCTTTCTTACCTGGCTTGGGTAAAAGAACGAGCCGCTGTTTTTTCCACTGATCAGGGAATTTTCCTTCTTCCAAGCAGTTCGTATATAGCTGACTGACTACCGTGGTATGTTCCCGAATAGCCATTTTGAGTACCTTGTTTGGGATGCCATCTGGTCCCGGGGACGTTTCGTTATTTATAGTTTTTGCTACCTCATGGAGCTCTTCTTCGGTAATGGCCAAAACGGTGTTGTCTTGGGGCTGGAGTTCGCTCTGCCAAATGATCGTTGCTTGCGTTCTGGGAACAGCTGCTCAACAATTCTTTGGACTAGTATGGGACATGTAGGCATGGAACATTTCTTCATCTTCTTCATGACCAGTTTATAGGCTGATCCCCAAGGGTTTCCGTCTATTTCTGCAACTAGTTGCCTAAAGCACCGTATTTTGCTATTCTCTATGGTCTTTTTAAGCTGCTGGCGGGCAGTTTTGTGAAGTACTTCTTTTCTGTAAACGAATCTGTACCTCTGGATCGCTGGGCCACTCTTCTAGTTCTCAGGCAGTTTCTTCTGATACTTGCGATTTCTTAGGACCACCAATAGACTGCTCTTCTGTTTTCGAAACCGGGCTTTCTTCTTTGCATTGACGCTTCACATGCTCGTACTAAGACCTCTGTCAGATGTTCAGCTGTGGTCGGCTGCGCGTAGCTTAGTTCCTCCATCCATCCATTATCGCTTGGTGATCGCTCAGCGTGATTACCTCGCTAACTTTCCAGCTAGAAGACGCAGCTAGGCTTCCGCTTATGTAAGTCAGGTCGATCTTGGACCCCGTGTTCGCTCTATTGAAGGTGTTATCCCTTCCATCATTTAGCAGTACCACATCTAGGGTAGCTATGGACTCTGGCAGTGCACGTCCTCTTGCATTTGTGTATGGGCATCCCCATTATACCGCCCATGCATTAAAGTCTCCTGCCACAATGATTGGGGGCTTCCCTCGGGCTACTTCTACAATTTCGTCCATTCCCGTTTCGAACTCTTGCTGAGTCAAGCTTGGTGGGAGGTAGCAGCTAAGAAAATATATTCCTCCAATTTTGGCGCAAGCGGAGTGCATGGTTCTTCCCTCTTCTTGGGGATGCGTACGTAGCCAGCCCTTGCCACAGCACCAGACCGCAGCTTTTCCGTGCTCGCTTTTTACCCGTAGGGCTTCCTCTTTGTTTTTGTAGGGTTCACTTATTAGAGCTACATCGATTGCCTCTTCCAGGACCGTTTGGTGAAGAAGATCCTGGGCGGCCGCACAGTGATTAAGGTTCAGGTGGAGTACGTTCATGCTTGGGGGTGAGTGTAGCCTCCAGAGCGCATTGAACAATGCTTACTTCCCGGATAGTGTTTGACGGTCTCCTTCTTTCCTGCCATGCAAAGAAAGCATTCGGGCTCCGCCTTGCAGTCCTTTGCCTTGTGTCTGGGCTTCCCGCATTTCAGACAACAGTCTGATCGGTCGATCTCGCTGTTGCACGATCTAGAAAGGTGGCCGAATCCTAGGCATCTGTAGCATCTAGTGGGGGACACTTTTTTCAGGTATGCGGCAGCTGACCCAACCTATTTTGATTTTTCCTTTCACCAGTAATTTCTTGGCTTTTGGCTCCTTGATTTTTAGTACTGCAGTCTGGGTATTGTAGTACGCCTCCTCAGCGATTTAATGCAGTCCTCGCTTATCTCTTCGTCATCGTTGGTCACCATGCGGACTGCCTCGATGATCTCCTCCTTGGCCGTCGCTTCGTCCAGATCTCTTATCTCGATTAGCGTCTCCTTAGATAGCGTACGAATAGTGGCTTTTTCGCCAAGTACTTTTGCCATTTCGGTTTTAAATGCTTCAGAGTGCTGCTCCTTGTTGCGGTCAAGTTCGATTAACAGTTCTCCCTTGGCAGTCCTTCGTACTTTGTGCACGCTTTCGCCTAGTTCTTTTAAAGCGGGATCAGATTTCATTGTTTTTAGTATGTCACTATAGGTCATGCTCCCAGTTTTGGCGATAAGTAAAGCGTCAGGCTTATAGGCCTTCCGTGGAGGCCTCGACTTAGGGCGCCTTGATACTTCTTGCCACTTTTCTCCTTTTGTCTCCGGCTGAGAATTTTGATCCTTGAGGCCACTATCCGTATTGCTCCTGTCTGCTTCTTTGGCTGCACCTCGGACGGGCATGTTGCGTGCTGGGTGTTTTGTGGTTGAAGAACCTGTGGTGTTGGCTGCAATGCCTTTTTGGCGCTTTGGGGAGGACCTATTCTGTGGTGGCTCGTCCCTTTGCCGCTTCTCGATGGGATTTTTCTTGGATAACGGTGAGCACTGCGTGCCTTGCGTCTTTGAGTGACCTTTAGTTACCTCCTTTCCCTTTTCTTCCAGGTTATAGGAAAAAAGAGCAGATTTCTGGAGTGTTGAGATACGCTGCGCCAACTCTTTCATCTCTTTTTTCACGTATCTCGAATCCTTAAGCATCCGGGAAAGTTCTAAACTTTTCCCAACCAGATTGCAGAGAATGGTGCGCAGGTTATTCTTTCCCGCCTTTCCTTCAATATCTGAGCTGGCTGCACAAAATTGAAACAGTTTTTGCGCCCATACTTGCTCTGACGGAGGCGATCAGCTAAGCTCCATCTCCGCTTCCGCTTCTTTTACTGCTGCTTCTTCAGTGCCCTGTTCATATTTCTCCGCTTGAGCGCTGGTTGCCCGTTCGTCTCTGGGCGTGGCGCGTTGTGGAGGCGGTGTTCTCGCCAACGCAGAGCGTCGTGCGAACGCCAAAATTTGAAACAAACTTGATCTGCGTGCAGATAAAAGAAGCATTTGTCCCATACATGTCAATCCTCTATCTCTTACCATCTCTGAGATCTAGGTGTTCATACAGACGGTCGGACGGACGGACGGACGGACGGACGTTATATCTCCCACAGTTTTGAAGATAGACGATTTGTACTTTTGAGAGATAGTTAGTAATTAGCCAATCGATTTGCCGAAGAAATGATAAAAATCGGATGAACGGTTCAGAAGTTATGAGCAAAAATGCGAACCAAGCCCCCCGCTACCACCCCACCCACCCTAAAAAAAATGTTGCATACTTTTCGGATGGTCACCCTAAGGAAAGCAGGAGCACTGTTAAACATGTTTTTTCATGAGTAACGGGTTTATCGAAGTCGGTTAGAGCCGACTTTAACTCACGCTCTCGTTGTCAATTGTACAGGGTATATTGAAGTCGGGCTACTCGACTTCAACGGTCTTACTTGTTACTCTACGAGTAACGGGTATAAAAAGACGTCTATATCAAATAGCTGCTCAGGAATGCTGAATTTGGTTGTGGTATAATATACTTTGAAATCTCTGGTCACCCTAATCCACAACAAAGTGAAATTAATCATAGCATTCGTATGGCAGCTATATGATATAGCTGTCCGATCTGTGAGATGTTGACATTATGGATAAGCTTGATAAATATAAAGCACAATGGCCAAGTTTCAGTTACATAGCTTTGAAACTGACTGCGTGGCAAAGCATTCTATAAGGGTATTTTTTATTTGTTTATAACTTCAAAATTGATATCTTTTAAACTATAAAAGTCTCCATCTTTTTGAAAACACCGTATTTTAAGTTACGTTTAGGGCAATAAATAATTTTTAGCAACAATTACTTAATATTATTAAATAATTTAAAAATCTATAAAATTATAATATGAGTAGATACAGAAAAATACTTTTCACCAATATCAACTTGAAAGCTGTCCGATAAACCAAACCTGAGAAATCCTGTTTTTAAAAACGCTTATTTTCCATTTTTTCGTTTTTGACGATTTTTGAAATTGTTTATAAAATTAACAAAAAATTGTTGTGCAGCATGACGACTATCGTCAAACAGTGGCAGTCGTCTATAGTCATGCTGCACACATATTGTTCTCCCTTTAAACACAAGTGTGCGACATCTGAATCACAATATTGCCATGATATCTCAACAACCACCAGGACAGGAGAATAAATTATTGGAGTACAATTGGAGTTTACCGTTCTTTGCCCTGGAACGGGGCCCGTTTTTGGGGGTTCTGGATTGCAGAGACTTGGCATTGTCATATCTTATTACACCGGGAAGCTCCGTGCCATCGGAACGATTGGCATCATCTATAAAAAAAGTGGTTTCTGACACCAGAAGACGAATGACCGATGAGCACGTAACTCAACGCGCCTTCGTAAAATCTTTGTCTAACGATAATTGGAAAAATCAGAAGTTTTTAAGCTTCGAAGATTTAACTGAATAAGTTTTTTTATGCTTTGTAGTTCGAATGCTCTAGTTTGAAAGATGATGAATTAAAGAAGAAACACTGATTTCGTTCCATAAATTTAAATTCATGAATAAGTTTTCAGAAGTTCTTATGTTATATATGAAATAAAAAACGAGAAGGCCAAGCTAACTTCGTCTTTGCCGAAGTTTTTATACCTTGCAAATGTTTTAATACATCAGAGTTTAAGAACGCCAGCATTAAAAAACAAACTATTTTTCTAAATAAAACCTACTTTTCGACCGATAGTACCTATGACAGCTATAGAATATAGTCATCCGATTTTGACCAAAACTTCCAAATCTTTGTAAAAGCGCATAATATTAATAATCGCTGAAGTGAGACACGTTAACATTAAAAACAAAAAAGTTTTTCTCACAAAGACCCACTTTTCGACCGATAGTTCCTATGGCAGCTATAAGATATAGTCATCCGATCCGGTCAGTTCCGACATATTAGCAGTGTGCAGTAAAAAGAAGACTCTGTGCAAAGTTTCAGCTCGATAGCTTTAAAACTGAGAGACTAGTTTGCGTAGAAACAGACAGACAGACGGACAGACAGACGGACAGACGGACGGACAAAGCTCAATCGACTCAGCTCGTCACCCTGATCAAGAATATATATAGTTTATAGGGTCGGAAATGAATATTTCGATGCGTTGCAAACTTCTGGGCAAAATTATAATACCCTTTGCAAGGGTATAATAAATATATTTTGTTAATTTAATAAATATACATTAAATCTATATTTTTTTGCGCAGTCAGATTGTAAAGGGTGATTTTTAAGAGCTATAGGAAAGTTTTTAAAAAAGAATCACAAAAAATTCAGAAAAATGCAAGAAATCTTTATTTGAATCGAAAGTACGGTCCATATAATTTAATGTTTGAAGATTATTTCATGCAAATGTTGACCGTGACTGCGCCTCAAATGGTCCATCCGCTTAGTCCAATTTTGGTAACATTGCCCCACAAAAAATCGTCTAAAGGCATTAAATCGCACGATCTAGGCGGCCAATTGACCGGTCCCGAATGTAAAATAAAATGTTCACCGAACTCGCCTCTCAATAAGTCCATTGTTGCGCGTGCTGTGTGGCACGGGGCACCGTCTTGTTGAAACCACATTTCATGCAAGTCAAGCTGTTGCATTTTGGGCAAAAAAAAGTTGGATATCATCTCACGGTAGCGCTCACCATTCACAGTTACGTTACGATTCGCATCATCTTTGAAGAAGTACGGTCCAATGATGCCACCAGCTCTTGCAATGCTTCTGGCTGATATTCACTCCAAAATCGACAATTCTGCTTAATTACGTACCCATTGAGCCAAAAATGAGCTTCGTCGCTGAACACAATTTTTCGTTACAAAAATGGATCACCAAAAATTCTACGTTGCGGTAGGTCGTTCGGCTTCAATTCTTGCACCAGCTGTATTTTGAAAGGCTTCACACCTAAATCCTTCCGCAAAATTTTCCACGTTGTTGAGTAACAGAGGCCCATTTGCAGCGAACGGCGACGAATCTATAATTGATGGTCATCATTAACATTGGCCGATACAGCTGCTATATTTTCTTCAGTTCGCACTCTACGTAAGCGTGTTCGTGGTTTAATGTACAACAATGTAAATGTGGTGCGAAATTTAGTCACAATAGCCCGGCCCGAATAGCCGCTCCAGTGGGTCGATTAAACTGACCATAAATTGGAAGAAGCGCGCGATGAACTTTCTTAACGGAGCACGCATTTTGATAATAAAATTTAATAATTTGCAAGCGTTGTTCGTTTGTAAGACGATTAATGGTTAAATTATAGACCAAACTGAAGATGTTATCAGTGAAACAAAACACGAAACGTGCGTGAGCTGTTTAAAAGATAAAGCTGTCAAAAAGATAATAGCTAAAAAATCATCCTTTAGTTCGTATTACGCGTCAAATGACGCCTCAAGTACCTCAATTGATCTGTTCATTGCTAAGATCCGGGCTTTTATTGAAAAATATCGATGTTTTGACACCAAAATATTTATATCGAAATGATACTTTTTCAATATCGCTAAAAAATATCGATATAGATATTTTTGAAATATTCGACAACCCTAGTTGGGAGCGATAGCATTGAAAACAAAAGAGTTTTTATACCCTTGGAGAGGGTATATTGAAATTGTTCGGATGTTTGTAACGCATGAAAGGAAGCATTTCCGACCACATAAAGTATATATATTATAGATCAGCGTGACGAGCTGAGCCATGTCCGTCTGTCCGTCCGTCCGTCCGTCTGTTTCTATGCTATCTCCTCTGTCAGTTTAAAAGCTATCTTAACCAAACTTTGCACGAAGTCTTTTGGTACAAATACGCTGCACATTTGTCGGAACCGACAATAAACTCGGATGACTATAGCATATAGCTGCCATAGAAACGATCGGTTAAAAAAGTAGTTTTTGTGAGAAAATCTTTTTTTTTTCAATGCTATCGCTTCCAACCCTCGTATATATAAGTGTTGTATGATTTCACATAATTTAAACGAGATTTATCAAAATCGGACAACTTTATAGTATAGCTGCCATACAAAAGATAGGTCTGAAAAAAGTTTTAGTATGAAAAACTTTTGTGTTTTCAATGCTATCGCTCCCAAACTCGTTACTGATCAATATGATTTGGTAACACACAATTCTGTTAAGTCTGATCTAAATCGGATGACTATAGCATATAGCTGCCATAGGAATGATCGGTCGAAAAAATAGTTTTAGTAACAAAAACTTTTTTGTTTTCAATGTTAGCGTCTTTGTACGTTCCAGTTATGAATAATATCTGTCTCAACACAATTTGGGAAAGTTTGATGAAAATCGGATGAATATATCGTAGTGCCATATAAAAAACTGGCAGTCATATATCATGCTCCAAGGGTATATGAACTTCGGTCGAGCCGAAGTTAGCTTTCCTCTATTTTTTTTCACTAAAACTAGTTTTTCGACCGATCGTTCCTATGGCAGCTATATGCTATAGTCATCCGATTTGAATCAAACTTGCCAGAATTGTGTGGTAGTATATAATATTGATCTGTACAAAGTGTGGGAGCGATAGCATTGAAAACAAAAAGTTTTTCTCACTTAGACTTTTTTTTCAGACCTATCTTTTGTATGGCAGCTATATTATATAGTTGTCCGATTTTGATAAATCTCGGTGAAATAATGTGAAATCATAGAACACTTATAAATACGAGGGTTGGGAGCGATAGCATTGAAAACAAAAAGCTTTTCTCACAAAAACTACTTTTTCAACCGATCGTTTCTATGGCAGCTATATGCAATAGTCATCCGATCCGGACGGTTCCGACAAATGCGCAGCGTATTTGTACCAAAAGACTTCGTGCAAAGTTTGGTTAAGATAGCTTTAAAACTGACAGAGGAGATAGTTATCGTTATCGTTGATCGAAGCGGTTGTGAAAAATCCAAGTTCCTCAGCTTATATTATTTATCATTGCCAAAAGCAACCGAAAACAAATCAACATTAAATAAAACTTTACCTGCTATTGGCGGACCTGTTCTACTACTTGTGTTCAGTTTGTGTGCGTTGCTTGGAAGACAATAAATTAATTTAAATTTGCGGCTGCATTGCACAGCAAGTACAAATACAAAATTTGCCGCGTACCACTGAATTCACACAGCCATACACATATTCAACACAATCAAAGCACATCTCACCATCACACACAAAACTCTCCTCTTAATACACTACACAACACAAATTTGAATACATAATGGTTCAACACAATACACAATACAAAAAACACCAACCCTGACCTTAAGGCTGGTCGCGGTTCTATTTCGCCGACTACGTCCTCAACCGCGATGCTGCGCCAAATGCTTGAGGAGCGCTTTGGGGAGCAGGCCGACTTCATCACGCCCAACTTGCGAGAGGCGGAGGAGCGAATGCTGAATGTTCTGCTGCAGCGGATGGATGGAATGGCTGCTGAGATTCGGCATCTTAGGGAGAAGGTGAACCACCTGGACAGTGAAGTTGGTGAGAAGCGATCCCTGCGGGAGCGGGTTGGGGTGCTGGAAAATAGGCTGGCTGCGCAGCTTACAACAACAAACGCATGTGATCTGCGCATGCATGGTGTGCCCTTTGTTGAAGGTGAAAATGTTAGAGCACAATTCAACCAGATGTGCTTTAATTTAAAACTCACTCCGCCACTACGCACTAAAGACGTATTCCGAGCAAGAAGGACTCAAAACTCTCAAGTGGATCCAGTAATAATAATAAAACTGGAAAATATAATATTACCGAAAAAATGAAACTACTACGGGCCATTGGAGCTTACCGGTGCGAATGCAAAAGACCACTGAGTTTGGAATTACTTGGATTTGAATCGGATGCACCAGTATATGTGAATGAGCAACTCACAAAAGAGAACTATAACATATTTAAGGAGGCAATGAACATGAAGAGAAAGAAATCTCTCTCTGCAGTGTTTACTCGTAGAGGGCTCGTGCATGTAAAACGGAGTGGGCAAGAGAATGCAGTTTGCATTGAGAGAATGGAAGAGCTTTCGACGCGCTTAGAAGAACTACCGCCCCTTCCCCCTCCCCAGTCAACACTGATAGCAATGATAATTTTCGTGAGCACTCTTAATTCTTATGTTTTTATACCCGTTACTCGTAGAGTAAAAACGGTATACTAAAGTCGTGCAAATGTATGTAACAGGCAGAAGAAATCATTTCCGACCATATAAAGTATATATATTCGTGATCAGCATCAACAGCCGAGTCGATTTAGCCTTGTCCGTCTGTCCGTCCGTCCGTCTGTATGAACACCTAGATCTCAGAGATGGTGAGAGATAGAGGTTTGACATGTATGGGACAAATGCTTCTTTTATCTGCACGCAGATCAAGTTTGTTTCAAATTTTGGCCACGCCCCCTCCCGCCCACGCAATTTGGAAAAAAGTTATATCTCCTACAGTTTTAAAGATAAAGGATTCGTAAAGATAGTTAGTAATTAGCACAATTAATCGATTTGCCGAAGAAATGATAAAGATCAGATGAACGGTTCTCAAGTTATAAGCAAAAAGTGAACCAAGCCCTCCCCGCTACCACCCTAAAAAAATGTTGCATACTTTTTGGATGGTCACACTAAGGAACTGTTACGTGGGCCTAGAATAGCAGAAGCTGCCCTCGAAGCGCGAACAACGAACGCGTATCCCGAAATAGAAAGAAGTCTCCAAAGCGGCTCGCTTAACAATGCTTAGGAATTGGGGAGTCAGTCGATGTCAAGGGCTACACCCAGGAGAAAGTGCGGCTGCGCGAAAACTCATTTAGTCGGTTTTAATTATTTTTTGAATTTGAACATGTATTAATTAAAAATACATCCGAACTTTTAAAACCCGCTACAACTAAAAATCGAAAACCGTCTAAGAAAAGAAACAAATCGCACCAGATATAGCGGTGTTTGTGCAAAAGGTGGGCCTAAGGCCATTAACAATTCGTAAATTCGGCAACCCAAAGGCAAGAAATAAAAATGCCATTAAATGCCCAAAACAGCGCAGCCAAATAATTTGCTAAAACAAATACAACAAATCAAACACATGTATAACAAACCAACATTAAAGAAGAACCACGGAGAAAACTGACCCGCCTCAACGACAAGGGCAATGACCACATAGCGCAAGCGCAGCGAACGAGCCAGACAAGACAACGACTAGTAACTGCACAGGTGACAGGCGCACAGATGAGCTGCCCGCACTCGCAATTCGGATTTTTGCATGGCAAAAGGGACTAGCGGAGAAAGATCCCCTCCCCCACCACCCAAACTATCACCCAAGACCAGCCTCCAAAGCTGAAAAGACGGACGGCGGCGAGGGAATAGAGAGAGGAAGCTTAGAACGCTCGGGCCACTTTCGGCTGCACCTGCGAAGGCACCCCACTCGGCGGCGCTAGGGGGGAATGCATTAGACGAGGGGGGAAGCGAGGCTAGATAAGCTTTTCTTAGTTGTGCCTTTTATTTGTCTCCCAGAGCTTGTGTTTGTGTTTTGTTTTTTCTACTTTTTTGGTAATTTTTTTTTCATATGAAAAGTGAAGCTGCGCTGTTCATGAAAGTGAGGTGATGTAAAGTGTATCATGTGGACTGTCACTAAACTCATATAAATATTTTCTTGCCATATCCAAGCACTTTCAGCCCTGTTAACATGCTGGCGCCAACATTCAACAGTCTGGTAAGTGCTTAGAGCAGTTAAGCCTGCCTATTTGTTTTGAGTACATATGACATAAACAGCTGATTGACCCACGCACTTACACATGCGTTTTCTCTTGCTAATTGTATGGGTGCGCTGCAGATCTTTTGCATACACATGCGCACGCATTCTTTCCCTCTAGTTCTGTCGGGGTCAATTGCGACAAATTCATCGACGCCGCATTGTTGAATTGGCGACAGTCCCTTCGTCGACGCCAAAGGTATGCAGACAGCGTCGACGGAGAGCAGCTGCGCAAGAGCAACAACGGCTTGCGCTCTCAGTTTTGTAATTGAGAGATCAAGAGTGTGCAAACGAAAAGAATAGGAATGCAACGAATGGCAGCTAAAAAGTCGCTGTCAAAATACTCTTGCAATTGTTATGCAATAACTATTATCTAATTATTTTATGTGCAATTTTACTGCATTTGTATTATAAATACAACGCTTTTCGAGAAGTAATTTATGTATTTAATTGTATTTAACCTTACTTAAGTCTTCTGAATATATTGAAAAGGGTATACAAGCGCCGTAATGAAAATTGTATAAGAAAGTGTGAAAGGCAAGCTCCAATAGTCTGATCTCGCTAATTCCGCTGTATTCTTCTATTCTATGTGTGCATACTCCTGTTGTTTTTGTACTGCCGGCAAAATCACTTCAACTTGTGCGAGACAGAGTCAAATTAAGACTGTGTCAAAAAATTCATAATTGTTATTTAACAATATTAAATAAATAAATCATTGCAACAGTGTAAATAATAACGAAAGTTAGTTATATTTTTTTGCCTATTGTTTTTCTTTTTTTCAGCTGAAGTGTGTATTGATAATGATATTTTATTAAATTGTCTTTTTCAGCTTGAAATAAAATCAACGATATATAAACTAAAATAATCTATGGTTTTTTTTTGACTATATAAAATTTATTAACCCATTTATAAATGCCCTATTTCGTCAACACCTCATAGTAGACTCGTCCGTAGGCACCCCGTTGACGACATTTCGTTTACAAAACGTCAAAAGTTCTCTTTTGGCGCTTATTTGACCCCTTATACGTCGACGAATCGTCTATGCGGAAAGCCGTGCACTACCTCCTAGGACATGTCAATGTTAAAGGTAAACAATGGCTCAGTACAAGGGTAGTCGAGCGAGCGTCGATGGCATGCGCGAAGCCATTAACGATTCGTTGACGCTGCGTTGGTAGTCGGTTACTAGAGGGTTAAGATAAAAGAAAGAAAAAGAGAGCACAGATACATATTTATGAATTCGTATACAGAGAATAATTTAATTTTTGAACTATATATAGAACTATATTTTGGACCGATCGTTCCTATGGCAGCTATATGCTATAGTCATCCGATTTAAATCAAACTTGACAAAATTGTGTGGAAGTATATAATATAGATCTGTACAAAGTGGGAGCGATAACATTGAAAACAAAAAAGTTTTTCTTTGTAACATAGTTTTAGTCTTATTAATACGCAAGCTTAATTCTAATTAAATCCAGTAGCATAATTTTAGGCTTAAGAATGTTTAAGAAGGTGACATGACATAACCCCCAAGGACTTATCGCCCAAATTTGATTTGGGCGATAAGTCCGTTTTCATTTCGGACTTTTCCCCCAAATTGGGGGATATGTCCGTTTTCTTTGGACTTATCGCCCAAATTAGTTTTTGGGCGATAAGTCCGTTTAAAATCGGACACAACCCCCAAAAAAATTTTTGGGCGTTGTGACCGGGCGCAAAATAGTATTGAGTGGATCGCAGCTTACATAAAAATACACAACAAAATTAAATAAAGTGTCTTCTCATTACATTTGATACCTGATTCCGAAGTATTTTGGAACGCTGAGTTCAAAATTTGAATATCTTGTCGTTCTCCAGATATAGGCGGATATACTCATGTTTTTGCTATTTTTTAAGAGAAGTTCCCAAATAATTTGCCGTAAAATCTGAACCAATAAACCGATTTAACTTTTCTATCTTTCAAATGAATTATGTAATAGCCTAGATCCACTGACACATTTATGTAATTGTGTGGTTGGTGATTTCACAGGAAATGTACATTCTCAAAAAAAAGCATAGTACGTTAAGGAAAACTACTCATAATGTTCAGGGCGAATAAAAAAATTTTAAAATTCAAGAAAATTGTGGAAAAAATGTATACAGGATGTCAATATATGTACTATGAACTATTTTTACTCGATGGAGCTCGCTTGCATTTCGAATTAAAACTGCATGCCTTTATATGTAAAGAAAAAGAAAAATCTTTTATTAAAACAGTTGGTGCTTGATTCGGGAGGTTATAAATTTGAAGCGTTCTATTCGTAGTTCAATTCGATGGACCCAAAAAACTCCAACTGACCCCATTTTAAAGAGGATCAGGACAGGTTTACAATCTTCTTTTATACTGGAAATTTGTCAGTAAATCTGGTACAATTGTACATTTTATATGCTTTTGAATGTTTTATATAACAAAAAAACATCATTCATTAGAAATCAAAAACAATAGATATCTTTAAAGATGATCGCTTTCAGCAGGGACTTATAAAAACTAGATCTTTTACATGATTAGAAAAAAATTATCAGTTCTAATCTCAATTCCACTTCGGTTTTCGCATAAACGTTTGAATTGGCCAGCTTACTTTTACATATTTAAATGAAAGGTGTAAAGGAAGTCTGTGGTTACTAGATCAAGGATTCCCTGTACGGAACAGAAACACGCCTGTATGATTTAAGTTCTTGTGATAACAGAGACTGTGAAATTTCAAATTATTGTTTGTAATAGTGAAAAATTAAACGTATATTATTGTTGTTGATACCGTACCCAAATAAAGTTTGCTTCAGATTTGGCAAACTCCTCCTCCTTCTCCTTCTAACCGCGAAAAACTGTCAGGGCCACAATTTTTAAGTTTGAACATAGTGACTTTATATATATTTAGATTGGCCCAATATCTATCTATTCTGTATACCATAATAAGATCCGAGCAAAAACACCGAAGATAAGCAAGTGCGCCTCCCCATTTATTCAAATAAATTCTAAAATAAAAGTAATTCAAAGCCATAGGAACCACATTACTTGGTTCAGGGTATTTTGCTGTCGGGGCACTCGACCACACTAAACACTTCTGCCTTCTAAATTTAGGTATCTGAAAGCTTTCCTTATTTCAACACTGTCATACGGGATAGATATATTTACGAACAGTGATATGACTAGTTAGAATAAAATAAAAGTAGCATTTAATAACATATATAGGTTCATATATAATCTCGGTCTAACTGACCATGTTACAATACACAAAAACCACCTACTTAATCCAAAGGTTAAGTTTAAATAGACAACTGGATTCACGGTAAAATATTTAAACTTTGCGAAAATAATATTTAAAAAGGAACTTATTTATTTGATTTGCAAAATTTTGCATCGTCAAAAACTGGGTGTCCTGAAGATGCAAACAGGAAAGCTCTAAACATTTTTATTACAATGCCATGTAGCTTTGGAACAACCTACCGTATTCTATTAAAACAATTTCAAGCACATTTTATTAACAGTTTAATGCTGCTCTTTAAAAATAGTAATAATAATATATAATGAGATTTTTCCAACTAAAAATCTTTCTATGCTTAAAATCTCAAAAGATAAAATTTAAGAAAAATAAAAAAACATGATCAGGCCTGTTCCGAATTCCAAACGTTTTAAAAAAGTAAAAACGAAACGAAAACGAACGTTTTACTATGTGCTGTTCCCAATTCCGAACGATTTGGTTACGTTTTGACTTTTCGAACTCGGTTTCGAAGTCGCTTTCATAAACAGCTGGCTGGCTGGCCTGCGCGCGTATTTGTGTATATCGACAGCTGCCAGAGTTGTCATCATCTCTATAATTTTTAATTTACAAAGCTCTTATTTACATATTAAGTCAATTTATTTATATTTAAAACAATATTTAATTATTACATTTAAATTTGTGATATCAAATATGGTTAAAATACAGCTAAACTAACTAAGAAAAGTGCTGTACAAATACATTAATTTATATGAAGCAACCCTAGCAGCTATCGATTGACGGATGAAATAGACTAAAAAGTAAAGTGGAATTCAGAACAGCTCGGTTTGAAAACGACCGCTCGGTTTTGCTTTCCACGCAATATTTTATAGATGTTTATAAAAAAATGATTTTAATATACACTTAAACTGTTAACATTTTAAGTAGAGATGCTAATCGATTTAAAAAATGGTCAACATTATTAAATTGATTAGTTTATAATTTTTGGGATTTATTTTAATGCTTTTAATAGCAATTACTTTTCATTCCGCTGCCTCTGCAGCACAACTTTTGAAAACGACAATTCTGGTCGATTTGCGGAATTCGGAACAGTAATCAACTCGATTTGCGACAATTCCACTCGTTTTCGGAATTCGGAACAGGCCTGGATATAAAATAAATATCATTCGAAAAGTCTCTGTTTACAGAGCCGTATACGGCTAGATATGCCACTACTACTAATTCTACTGACTTAAACTTAGATTTTAAAAATTTGGGCGTAATGGCCAAAAATTATTGGGCATTATGTCCGATTTTATTTCGGACATAGCGCCCAAATGAATTTGGGCGATAAGTCCGTTTTCATTTCGGTCATATCGCCCAAAAAAAAAAACGAAGGACAACAAACCCGGAGATGAGCAAGGGGCAACAGCCCACCTACAAAAAAATTGCAGCAGCGCTCGCAAAAAACCCAAGGGCTGGACCCAAACCGCTGTCGATCGAAGAGTATCGCCAACGACAGCCGGCGGCACGGGCAGCAGCAGAGAAGCGCAAGGCGGAAGAAGAAAAACTGCTGCACATTCCCTACGCAAGGGCTCCCAAGCGCAGAGGCGGCAAGCTGGCCAAGAACCGGAGAGAGCGGGCAGCGCTTTTGGCAAAGGTCAACTCTAATCCACCACCCCCTTGGGCAGAGGCATCCCAAATATGGGGAAAAAATTGACGAACTGGAGCGCAGCATTAACAAAAACAAAAAACAGAGAGTGCGCCCAACAGCGCACCCTGGCGAGAACGGCGGCAAGATCGCCTCGCAATAATAAGAACAATATCAATTAACATATGTAGAATTAAGAAATAATTCAAAAGAACAACAAAAAGAAAATGCAAAAAAAAAAAAAAAAAAAAATTAAAAAAAAGCTTATATTAAATAGGACTCTAAATACATAGTATGTATAACATATGTATAAATTGGAAAGCATAGTACACTAAAAACAAATCAAAAAGAATGAGAGAAAAGAACCTTAAGAGAAATACACTTCTTATCAGCACAATTAATAAAAAAAAGGTGTGAGTGTAGATAGCACACACGAGTCTTTGCTGTGAAGCGTGATGCTAAGAGTTTGGGTTTTTTTTTAAATCACAACATCTCTCTCAATGGTATATAAAAAATGGGATCAGCAAGGTCCCTCTTTCGAAAGAAAAAAATTAACGGGCCAGTAAAAATCC
This sequence comes from Lordiphosa stackelbergi, assembly GCA_018904235.1. Lineage (NCBI taxonomy): Eukaryota > Metazoa > Arthropoda > Insecta > Diptera > Drosophilidae > Lordiphosa > Lordiphosa stackelbergi. The sequence continues at coordinate 51,371 of JAEIFU010000039.1, forward strand.
AGAAAATCAGATACCCCCCCAAAATCAACCAAACTTTTCCCCTATATTACCCCCCTACCACCCCCTCCCATTCTCCCCCCCCCCCCCCCCCCAACCCCCCCCCCCCCCCCCAAACCCCCCCCCCCCCCACCCCCACCCCCCCCCCACCCACCCCCAACCCCCACCCCCCCCCGAACCCCCCCCGACCCCCCCCCCCCCCCCCCCCAACCCCCACCCAAACCCCCAAACCCCCCCCCCCACCAAACCAACCACCCCCACACCCCCCAAATCTCTTACCCATTTCCCCCCCCCCCCAACCCCCCCCCAACCCAACCCCCCCCCACCCCAAACCCCCCCCCCCCCCCCCCCCCCATACCCCCACCCCCCCCACCCCAACCCCCCCCCCCCCCCCCCCCCCCCCCCCCCTCCCCCCTCCATCCCCCCACCCCCCCCCCCCCCCCCCCCCCCCCCCCCCCCCACCCCCCCCCAACCCACCCCCCCCCCCCCCCCCAGACCCCCCCCAAATCCCCCCCAAAACCCCCACCCCCACCCCCAACAAACACCAACCACCCGATCCCACCCATATCCCAGCCAAATTCTAGCCAGATCCCAGCCACAAATACCACCAGATCCTACACACAAAAAAAAACGTTGGTAAATCCAACATTTTTCATTGGTAAATTCACCAATTTCCATCTTTGATTTTCGCCCAAAAGTTTTTCCATTTAATAACAAATGATCTGCACTTTTGATTTTAAAAATTGTTCACTTTTGATTTTAAAGTGATATATTTTTGAAATCAAAAATTGTTAGTTTTGATATTAAAAGCGGATCCATTTAAAAACAAAATGTCTGCATTGTTGAAATCAATACTTTTTGATTTTTAATTTAAAAGCTGACCGACTTAAAAACAAAATTGCAGCATTATTGAAATCAATACTTTCCGATATTAAATTTAAAAGCTGATCTATTCAAAAACAAAATGTCAGCATTATCGAAATCAATACTTTTCGGTTTTTAATTTTATAGATGATCCATTTTAAAAAACATAATGTCAGTATTATTGAAATTAATACTTACTGATTTTCAATTAACAATCATTTCATTTTGATTAAAAGATATGGGAGGCATTTTTAATATACATGGTACGAGAATTTACTTTTTATTTCATTTTACATACAAAATTCGCTTACAACAATTTTTTTTTAAACTTAATCATTATAAATATTTATATATCTTTTTTTAGTCTTACGACTTTACATCCATCACTTAAATAATAAAAATGAATAGGAGGTCCGTCAATTTCATGTGGATTTACAATATGTATGTCTTTTTTTGACCCAATCTTGAAAGACTGATAATGATCCAAAAATTCTATGACATCCCAACTTGCACATAAAAATAAACATTTTTCGGCTAAGGAATGGACCAAAATTTCAAGTATTTCGAAAACTTTTGGAAAAACAGTATTATTTTTATTACTCTGAGTCACAATGAAGCCACTTTTAAACTTAGTATTTTTTGAAATTTATTTCCTCAGCTGTGCTAAATGAACAAACGTCGGGAAGAATATTTTTAAGCTGATTGAAGTGTTCACTGTTGACATCTATTGGAAAACTGTTCTTAAACTCTACTTGGCTAGAAAAAAATGTATCGGAAATTACATTGTTTGCGAAATTCAGATTGGATTTTATTATTAGGCTGTATGGCACATTTCTTCTTGAATTCGTGTTTCGCGCATATGTTTTAAACTTTTGGTGCATTGCTTCGAACCTAAAACACCAAGTATTTATAAGTGGGCCAGACATGCGAATTACATGCGGATAGTGCACCAAGAAATGATGCTTTGGTTTAAGTGTATCTTTGAATAACTTGGGGTAAGAAACATTATGCGATTGGATGACGTTTCGAAGCTCTTCCAATAAATTTTCATCAAACTGTGGCAGCAAAATTATGTCTATCAGCCTTACAAAATCTTTCAAAAAGATATATACCTCATCGTTTGGGGGAATCAAATCGCCAAGCATTAAAAGAACAAAATGCATGAAAGTTTTCATTTCAGAAGCCGTCATTTTGAAATTTCCAAGTTTAATATGATTTCGATCAATTGCAGGACTACAATTTCCGATTTCAGTGATGCCATAGTTAAACATTTGCTTGCGATAGTTGAAATTTGCAAGTGTAAAATATTTCTTTTTAAATATAAAATACTCTAGAGTCTGTGACATATTATAGCGGCATACACCATTGAATATATCATGCATAACGTCACATATGACATTTTCTACAACGTGGAAAGATGGTATTGAATTGAAAGCACAAACTTCTTTTATTCCAGTTTCTTGCATGTTGTTTAGATTTATATCGTTCTCATAGTTGCTTTGGTTTCTTAAAGATGTGTTCATTTGTATTGAATCCGTGTGTGTTTCATTGCTATTTCTTTTACACAAGCGGCAAAAAGATTTGGATTTAAAAGATTTAGTAAAACCCAAAACATCGTTTAAGCCCAAATTGTCGCCTAATACCAAACCAAGAACAAAACGCACTCTAGTGGATTTGATTATTAGCCCTTCAATTTCAAGATGCTTAATTTCTTCAATGAGCTGATTAAGACAGGCGAGTTTTCCATACTCACGCATATCACATGCTTTTACAAATCCTGCTACTAATATGTTGCTAAGTTTTGAAAGTTGAAAAGTAGGAATAACTGGAAACAAGATATAAATGCCACATATACATTGATACCCAGCGTGCGAACTTAACGGATCATTAATCTCAAAATCGTCAAAGTAAAGGAAAAAAGGAATGTAGACATCATCACTGTTTAGGGTTTGCTTGTTCTTCCAAATATGGCAGTTAATAAAGTGGTTAATACCGTTTAAATTATTGATGTATTTTATATTTTCCAAAGTTTGTTCAAATATTTTGCCAGCTTCAAAATATTTTTTAAAAATAAAACGTAAATCACTTAAGCAACCTTGTACTATATTTATATCTATAGTGGGTGTATTTTTTGACACCACTTCTGATAGCTCATTGCTTATCGTAAATAATTGTGGTGGCTTGTACAAATCAAGCTGTTCCATGTATTTAAAAAATTTGTGTTCAGTATTAATATTTTTAAATGGTTCTGAGAACTGCTCTAAGAACTTAATAAAACTTAAATGAGTATTTACATCCCGTATTTCTGGTGAAATTTTGTTAAGTAAAAAGTTATGAGTTGGTGAAATTATGAAGTTTTTTATAGCGTTTTGGATCATTACAACATCTTTTCGAGAAAAATTAAAATGGCTATGCAGTTCCATACAAAAACGAAGAGCGTTTCTACTTAAATCGATATTCGTGTGATCTTTTTTTTATTTATGTCACAATTAAAAGCGCTGTTGTCGATGTTCATACAAACAGAAATAGCGCTCTCTTCATGCGAAAAATTGAAGGTATTGGTATCAATTTCTTCATTTTTATGTTCTGAATGGTTTTTTTCACTTAAAATACATTTTGGTTTTGAAATATCCTGAGAGTGTCTTAGCAAATGTTGTTTAAACTTAGTCCTATTTTGAAAATTTTGAATGCATTTACTCTGACCGCAAGCGTATTTATATATAAAGGGCACGCAATGTTGCACTTTTAAGTGGTCTATGAGACTTTGAACAGTTTGAAATTTTGATTGACATATAAAACAAAAGAACATTTTTGTTTTAGTTTTTAAGCTTCTTAATTAGATTCGATATATGTTGGTTATGTGTTGTACTGGAGATTTCAAAGAAATATTCTGTTAGAAAAAGCCAAACCAGTTTGCTTATAGCCGAAAACTCCAGGTTAAAAACATAAACTAATTTAATCGCTATATCCAGGCATTCGCGAAAACTTTTAAATTTATACTTTATGGTATTACAAAATAAGTAAATGTGTTCCAATTCACCTTTTGTGCCAACTACTACAATTCGTGGTTGTATTGTAGTTTTATGCTTACGTGATGTTGCTTGTAAACTTTCAATTTTCGCCTGTATATCGTTTACATTTGCTACATGACAAATAATGTCTTCTTGAGCATCCGATATAGATGGTTTGTAAGTGCGGCTTATTTTTTGTGGAATAAGGACTGCATGAAGGAGTGAAATGATTGTAGAATCTCTGAAGTCTATAAAAAAAGGAAAAATGTAAGAAAAAAATTGTTAGTTGACTATTTGCACATTGAATGAGTTTTTAAAATATAATATAGAGGAAAGCAAACATAATATTCATGACTGGAAAGTATAAAAACGCCACAGTTGAAACCAAAAATGTTTTTCTCACTAAACTAGTTTTTCGCCCGATCGTGCCTTTGGCAGCTATGTATATTCTATAGTCATCCAGCTTCGACTTCGTTGATAATTTCATTAAGACAGCTTTAAAACTGACGAGAGGATAAGGCATAGAAACAGACGGACGGACAGACAGAAGGACATGGCAATATCAACTCAGCTCGTCATTTTGTTCAAGAATATATATACTTTATGTGTTCGGAGATGCTTCCTTCTATGCGTTACAAACATTTAGACAATAATTAATAAACCCTCTACAACTTTAAAATGAAAATACCTGTGGATATTTCTGGAGCCTCTAGGAGTTCCAAAAGGCCTCTGTTCAATTTGTCCTTTACTTCAGTTTTAAATATTGGAATGATTAAAGCTGCAAAATTGTCAAAATTTTCCTTTAATTTTTGTCCTTTTCCAGGGAACAAAAAGGAGAAGTCTATATTGATCTGAAAAAAAGACAATTTAATTGCTTTGTAAAAGACAGTTCTTTTAAAGTATGTACCAGTTCAAAGCCGTAGAAGTCATCATAGCGAGGCCACATTTTCAATAATGCTTCTAACGAAACATCTTTCGAGGAACTCATTCGATATTTGCTGGTTTTTTCCCAATAATCCCGTATTTGCGGCAGCAGCTCTACATCTCTGTTATTGGCCAACCAGACTTTTAAATTAGTGATGTCTTCGTCTAAAACTATAGTAAATTTAAAAAAAGATCATTTAAAACGACATTTATAAAACTTCTGTCAGAAATGGGTAATTTTGGCTGTGAACTAGTGTTACCTGGCACAATTTTTTCAGGCGACGTGTGACGCTGCGTTTTATACGATCCAATTTTGTATTTAAAATTAAAGTAGCGGTCATAAAGTTTGCCTGATGGATTTTTTTTTCCTTTCCGAGGGACATAATAGGTAGCCTGAAAATTATAGTCGTTTATAAAAAAGATTGTTAACTTAGTGTAATTTTTAAATTTACCACTTCCTCTGTAGTGAACACGTCCACGATTAACTGTGATATGTGTTTAAAATCGTCTGCGCTAATGTGCTCTTTTTTCAGCATGCAAGCCTCTATAATGCAATGAACTAAGTCCGTGCGTGTTGAATTGTTCAGTTCCTTGTTCTGCTCGAAATGTTTGAGAACTAGTTGGGCTCCAGTGTGGACTGAGGAAAACTACCTTTCTTGAAGGGGGAATCAGTCAGAATATGGTACACTTCTTTTGCGTAGTTCACTTCTTCCTTCAAAGGATTTCCCTTAAATTAAATAAGCATAGAATAATTAAAAATATCGGTTTCATATAAATACATAAAAACATAAATATACAGTTCCGGTTTTCACTTTCGACAAAAATAGTCGAATTCGAATTTGTTAAATGTGCTGTTTTATCAACTTGATTGGGTTAATAAGATTAAAACGATTTAATTTGAATACGTCGAGTAAAGAGTAAGTAGAAACTTAAGGTTTGACACGAACTTCCGTGGATGTTTAATAGAAAAGAGAACATGTAAAAAATTAGTGAAAACCGAAACATGGCAGAAAATTTTTGCAGCATTGATCAAAATAATTTTACGCATAACCTTATGTAAAATAAATATAACCAAAAAATATTTAAGACATGAATGATGCTGAGTGCATATTTTAATTTCAGGCATGCATGTACTATTTTTTATCCATGTTGCATCTAGCTAAAATTGATAAGATTGTATTTACGATTTCCTCACGCCATTTTTTCAAGTTGGACTTAAACAAAATTTTTTGTCCAAACATCTTTGAATCCGAAAAAAGTTTATCTATATCTTCCACGTCGTCAATTTTATGTAATACTGCTACAGTAACACCGCAGTCCTGCAAATAATTGGTCGCTTCTTTGGAAAGCCCCCACTCTTCAAACAAGTCATGAACGCTTTCTGGCGATTCCATCTTGAATGCGCAATTAATAATTAACCTTTGAAAAAGAAAGACAGAGTGACTTACAAACAAAAATTACATAAATTTGAGCAAATATAATATATGCACTTTTTGTACTTAAAAACTTCGGTACAGAATATAAAAAGACATGCCGAAATTTTAATTAACAGAACGCATTTCGGATAACTTTGTGTTTCTGGTACTTTCCGCTGCATGCCACAGAGACAGTGACACCAATACAAATGAAGAGAATATTTCGCAAGTGTATGTGTATTACCCGTGTGTTCACACGACGCCAACCAAAAAACGACGCTGTGCAGAAGTCTGCACGATATTGTCTCCTTCGATGTTGTCTTAGTCCGTACAACAGTTAAATACAAACATAATCATATGTATGTATTGGTAACAGTAAGGGCCGTTGGCTTATGCTTAACATGCGTAACGAAAATTTAATAAATCAAACTAGATTTGCAGAAACAGAAATATAAGAAAACCCTAAATATGCTAGCCACTGTCTCTGCCACTTGCAGTTGAAATTTCTAGAAGCACTAAGTTAGCCGAAGCCCACGCAAATTCACCGTTTTTATTTTTTGGCACTTGAAATATTTGTTTTGTCGTTGCTTTTTATTCCATACTGGTTGGCTTGAATCACTTTACATTTTAACGCATAGTTTGATGCATAAATATGCATTTATGCATTTTAATTACCTTTCTCTTTCGACTGTCACGCACAAAAACTCGCACACAAATCAGCACAGATCGACAACCACTGACGAAATGACTTCTGCTGATGCTCTGCAGGTCACTCGACACACGACACACACACGACGCACGATTGTAGCCAGCGAAAATTTTGTGGAACAAAATTGCATACAATTGATCAAAAGACAAGCATTTTGATTTTACTCTAAAATCAAAAGTTGAACTTGTTGGTTTTAACACGTTGAAAGCAAAAGTGTTAGTGGTTTGAAATTAAAGGCACGCACTGTTGATTCAAAATGACTTAAATTTTGATTACACGTTTAAATTGGTAAAATCAACAAGAAAAATCATTAAATCAACAATTTTTAGCCAAAAGCAGAACCCACCCAGAACCCCCCCCCCCCCCACCCCCCCCCCCCCCCCCCCCCCCCCCCCCATGGCTGAGCCATAGGCAAAGAACTGTAAATGAAATGTTGGGTGTGGGTGTGTGATCTTAAACTTTTTTTTTTTTCTCTTACTCTTTTAACTCTCTGCATCTCTCTCCGCCCCCAGCACCAATCTTCCCCTGCCATCACTCTACCAACCGTCTTGTGTGTGTGTGCCGAGCCACTGCACAAAGCAAACACAGCAACATAATATGGTTGGCGTCAGTGTCACGTGACTATGGTTGGCGTCAGCCTCACGTGACGCTCAATTCAAATTTTACTCCCACTAAAATCGTCCATACCGAAATTAATGATGTTTCACATCAAAAAACACACAAGCAGTTACAAAACAAAAACAAGAAATAATAAGCCGTTAGTTTTACTTGACACTTATACAAACTCAGAAGTACACAAAAGACATTATAAGAGAACTCTTTACCCATAAGCAACACGTTTAACATTACACCCAAAGCAAAATATTAGTATAAAAAAAAAAAAAAAAAAAAAAAAAAAAATTTATGGATTGGACTAGCATTATTGAGGATATTAAAAGTTATAAGGAGGAATTTGCTAGAGCTTATAATCTATTAATCAAAATAGACCGATAAAAGCAAACACACTGTACAAGCATTGCGAGACTGTTATTAAAAATTACAATTTAATAAACAACTTGTTAAGTAAAAACTCAAACAAATTTGACGAATTACAAGAACTTCAGGCAAACACTGTATTCGGACAACTTAGGGAACAAATAATAAAAATTATAGATTTACATAAACTTGAAATCAAATTGCCCAACACGTATTCAGAGCCAGCAATATTTGAGTACACTTCAATCCCAGAACCGCAAAGAGACACTGAAGACGCAATGGCTCAATCAACCGGCCAACAGAACGCAATACTCTTTTCAAATCAACGAAACATAAGCCCTCGTTTCAACAATCATTATAATAATCATCCTCAAGGACGTTATTTCAACAACAAAAACAATAAACAAAGAAACAACTACACTAACAATACAAACGATAACTATAGGAACAATAATAACTATCAACGACAAAATAATCAATATAGTCGCGGACATTATAGTGGTAGCAACAACAACATTCGCGTTGCAAATGAAGAAACACAGTCGGAAAACTACGAAACTCCCCTGAGTACAGACTAAAAACAAATACAATATATACTCTAAGTCTAAATCTAAACAGCTACATTACTATAAATTCAGATAACACTTACAAAATATCACTTCTATTAGACACAGGCGCAGATATTTCATTACTAAAAAAAAATAAACTATTCAAAAATTCAAGTATAAATTCATCAAAATACACCAATTTAAATGGAATTGGAGAAGACATTGTTCAATCACTAGGTGAAACTAGCCTTAACCTTATATTAAATAGCACAAATATTAACCATTCATTTCAGGTAGTCAATGATCATTTTCCTATACCATGCGATGGTATATTAGGATTAGACTTTCTAAAAAATATAATTGCGTACTAGATTACCAAGAACGAGAAAACTGGTTACTAATCAGACCCACTCACCTAAATATCGAAATTGCCATACCAATGAAAATTTCACCACACTCAAAAATATTTACTATCCCAGCTCGCTCAGAAGTTATCAGGCCAATAAAAATTAATAAGGAGGAAGATGAGTTATTAGTACCAAATCAAGAGATACAACCAGGAATTTTCATAGCTAACACAATCCTAAGCAAAAACAGCCCATATGTGAGAATAATAAACACCAATAACAAAGATGCAATAATTTCAAAAACAACCATTAAGAGCGAAAGCCTAGCTAATTATAATATAATTAATATTCGAAACACACGTGATGAGCATGGACCATTAATAACACAGCCACACAAAAAAATATTTTTTCGGGTCTGGAGGTCCAACCCCAGACGCAGGTTAAAAACCTATACAAAATTACGAGTCCGTGGGTCAGACCATGTTTATTATATGTTTTCGGGGTCGCTGAATCCGAATCCGAGGTCCTAAAAAACTCCAGAATGTCAGGGTTACGACATAACCTCAAAAACTTGATAAAATTTTTATTTTCCGAGTTCTGGGCTCAGATCATGTTTACCATATGTTTTTGGGGTCGCTGAATCCGAATCCGTTGTCTAAAAAACTCCAGCACGTCAGGATTTTGATTTACAAAGAAACTCGCAAAATTTATTCATCCGACCTACGACGTGTGTCTGCATCCAGGGCACCTCCTCGCGGTGACGGCGGGCAACGGAGTGTGCCTGTGATCCGGCTAAGTCCCTGGATTACGTCTTTCATGCCGTCATGGCAGGCGCACGCAAGCGTTTTACGATGCAGAGAGTCGGATCCTCAGTATCGGCGGCTGGTCAGGGTGAGAAAGCGGGCCCACAGGCGTCGTCATCAAGCGACCGCAGTTTCACATTAGTTGGTGACTTGGCTAATGTGGAATTTAATGCTACAAGAAAGCGGCGCGAGGTTCTGCAATCACATGATTGTATGGATCATTAGTTTGTTCCAAATATGAAGTGACATCTTTGCAAAAAACGATTGACGATAATATTTGCAACTTATACGAAAAAAAGTTCAATTTAAAGATGGATCAACATAATAGCTGGGGTCCGCATGTCATTTGCAACATGTGCAAAAAGATGTTGTATCGATGGAAGGCGAACAAAAATGAAGAGAACATCAAATTCATCACTCCAGCAATTTGGAAAAAACCTAGTAGTGCAGAGGACTGTTACTTTTGCTTGAATGATATTAAAGGCATCAACATAAAAAACAAACAAAAAATTGTGTATAACAATGCTCCATCAATGACGGCTCCTGTTATACCTCAGTAAAATTGATATATGTGCAAAATAATTTTTGTTATTTCCTTCGATCCAATAACGGTACATTGGTTGTGGTATACACTTTCTTTCTCTTTTACTTCATGTCCTTTGCCAAGTGTTCACTTCTAATTACCTCCTAATAAGTGGTGCAGTTATATGAAACAAGCGAGCTATCCCATGTTTCTCATAGAAAATTGATATATGTGCAATTTGTGTTTTTTGTCTTTTAAGGAAATAGCGTCAACTTTAATGGCTGTTTCAATGACAAAATATTGAACAGGTGTGCAAGCAATATTATTAACATAACAATCAAGTGAATTTCAAGTGATAACATGTTATTTTGGCTAAAAATGCCACTTACAAAAGAACTATCCCTTAAACAGTAGATAAAAATCAAAACCATGCATGAAGCTGGTAGAAAAGTTGGTGTAAACGCAGTTTAACGAACAGCTGTCGTAGCACAGTAACCAAATTTTTTGAATAGTCCTCAAAATTATTGTCAAAATCAGCGATTCCCAAGGTGGATGAGAGCACCAAGCAACTCATAAGGACTCTAGCAGCCAATAAATTGATGAGCTGCGCTCAAATTAAGTCGAAGCTCAGTCTACCAATATGTCGACAACGCAAGCTGCAAATTTGCCGATAGAAGTTGCATCTTCAGAATCAGTCCAAGGTACCTAAACCGCGCCACGAACAACATTACAAGAATGCGCAAATGGGCATTTATGAAAAGAATATGATTTGGGACCAGGAAATAGAATCCTTCATATGAAGTGATAAAAATAGTTTAACCTAGACGGCTCTGATGGATTTGTTGCGATATGCGACATCCCCGACCGACCTGCTACAAGCGCAACCATGGTGACGAGTCTCTCATGGTATAGGCTTTCTTTAGTGCTAAAGGCAAGTTGTAAATTCGATTAGGGCCTGGCCGTATCAATGCGCAAATGTATGTAGAGATGCTGGAAAGAAATCTTATCACAATCGCGGACGATTTCCATGGTGACAATTGGATTTTTCAGCAAGAAAAAGCTTCCATACACATTGCCCGGCTACAAAGGCATATTTCAGGTCCCACAATATTCCGCTGTTACAGCGGCCGGCATTAAGTTCGGATCTAAATTCAATTGAGGATCTGTAGGGCATCATTTTTGTCACAAAATTCGGCGCTGTGAAGGAGTCCGACACTTTGATGCAGCTTTAAGAAGCAATTGTAAAGGTGTGGGAATATATTTATTTAAGTGTTTTACAAAACTTGGCTAATTCAATGCCCCGGTTACTGGAAACGATAAATGGCAACCCAATTTTATATTAATGATATCACTAGACTACAACTGGAGATAAGTTTCCATTTAAAGTATAAAAATACCACATATTTAAAAATTTGCACATATAACAATTTTCTAAGAAATTATATTTAATTATTTTTGTTTGTTAGTTAATTGTTTTAAATAAAATATGCGTATGTATTTTTTAATTTCAATATCCAATACCTTTGTAAAAAAAAATAATGTCACTAATGAAATTGAATGCAAATGTAAATAACTAAGCAAAATATGTATGCACATATATCAATTTTACTGAGGTAGTTGATCAAGTTAAATGCCAATCCAATATTGATCGTGTTACCGAAGGTATCGAATCCGGAGAACTAGATGATGAAAGTGATTTTTCGAGCGACGACAACAATAGCAGGGACTCAGAGTACACGTCAAATGAAAAAGTACCTTCAATTCCTTCATTGGTATCGCAGTTTGAGTTAAATGATCTCGTTAGAGATTTAGGTTTGCCAAAAGATGGTTCTGAGCTTTTGGCTTCATTTCTGAAAAAGAAAAATCTTCTAGAACCTAAAACAAAAGTTTCTACTTATCGAGACCGAGACTTCGAATTCCGTAAATTTTTCACGAAGGAGAAAGATTTATCTTTAGTATTTTGTACCGATGTCGAGGGTCTCATAAATCAGCTAAAAGAGAATTCTTACAAAGCTTCTGATTGGCGACTCTTTATAGACTCTTCGAAACGAAGTATAAAGGCGGTATTACTTCACAACACGAACGTTTATGCTCCTGTACCGATTGCTTATTCTACTGTCATGGAAGAGAAATATGAGAATATGCAAACACTTTTACAGAAAATTTAATATGAAAAGCATTTATGGCTAATATGCGGAGTTTCTTTGTAAATCAAAATCCTGACGTGCTGGAGTTTTTTAGACAACGGATTCGGATTCAGCGACCCCAAAAACATATGGTAAACATGATCTGAGCCCAGAACTCGGAAAATAAAAATTTTATCAAGTTTTTGAGGTTATGTCGTAACCCTGACGTGCTGGGGTTTTTTGGACCTCGGATTCGGATTCAGCGAACCCGAAAACATATAGTAAACATGGTCTGACCTCCAGACCCGAAAAAATTTTTTTTTGTGTGGCTGTGTAATGAAGAAATTGGTTAAACATTTTCCATCATTTATAAAAAGGTCATTAACTGAACTCTGTTCCGAATATACCGATGTTTTCGCTCTAGAAGGTGAACATAATTCGGCAAACAACTTTTACAAACAAAAACTCACATTAAAAGATACCACCCCAGTGTACATTAAAAACTACAGAACTCCACACACACAAAAAGCAGAAATTGACCAACAGGTAGAAAACCTAATTAAGAATGGTCTCGTAGAACCCTCCATGTCAGAATTTAATAGCCCAATTCTTTTAGTACCAAAAAAGTCACTACCAGGGAGCTCTGAAAGGCGATGGAGACTAGTCGTTGATTATCGCAAAATAAATAAGCAGCTATTGGCAGACAAATTCCCGCTACCGAGAATGGATGACGTCCTTGACCAATTAGGTAGAGCAAAATACTTTTCTTGCTTAGATCTGATGTCAGGCTTTCACCAAATAGAATTGGAGGAAAATTCCAGAGATATAACTTCCTTCTCAACCCCGCAGGGATCGTTCAGATTCAAGCGTCTTCCTTTTGGATTAAAAGTAGCACCCAACTCATTCCAGCGCATGATGACATTAGCATTTGCAGGTCTTTCACCGTCACAAGCATTCCTCTATATGGATGATTTGATTGTAATAGGATGCTCGGAGAAACACATGCTAAACAACCTAAAAGATGTTTTCAAAACTTGTAGGAAATATAACCTTAAACTAAATCCTGATAAATGTTCGTTCTTTAAACATGAAGTTATATTTTTGGGGCATAAGTGCACGAACAATGGAATTTTACCAGACGATAATAAATATGACATTATTAAAAACTACCCCACGCCCAAAAATGGAGATCAAGCCAAAAGGTTTATAGCATTTTGTAACTATTATCGTAGGTTCATTCCTAACTTCGCAGAATTTTCAAGACACATTACTCGACTATCAAAAAAGGAAGTTGAATTCAATTGGACACAAGACTGTGAACAAGCGTTTCAACACTTGAAAAATAAATTACTAAGTCCTCAAATACTTCAATATCCTGATTATGACAAACAATTCTGCATAACTACAGACGCGAGTAAATATGCATGTGGAGCTGTTTTAAGTCAGCAATACGGTGACAAACAATTACCCATCGCATTTGCATCTAGAGCATTTACCAAAGGTGAAAGCAACAAGGCCACAATTGAGCAAGAGCTAACTGCAATACACTGGGCGGTACAATATTTTAAACCATACATTTACGGTACAAAATTCCTAATAAAGACTGATCACAAACCACTAACATATCTTTTTTCACTAAAAAACCCTTCATCAAAGCTGATTAGAATGAGACTAGACTTAGAGGAGTACGACTTTAACATAGAGTATATCAGGGGAAAAGAAAATTTTGCAGCAGATGCATTGTCTCGGTTAGACTTCGCCGACATAAAGAAATTAGCAAGCAATAATATTTATAAAGTTTCTACAAGATCAGAAACATTTAAAACGACAGAAAACAAAGGCACCTTAATTAATAAAACTTCAAAGCATAACCCACTAATGGTTTATGACGCTATACAATATAGCGAAGTAAAAAGCTTTCCAAAACTACAACTGTCCTTTGACAAGTGTCAACTAAAAAGAGGAAAATCCTCTATCGCAAAAATACCACTTAATGAAGCATGCATTAATGGAATACTCGATCTCAATCAGTTCTTTCCACGGCTTGAGAAAGAAGCCAATGCACAGCACATTGACAAACTGCAGATGAGCCCATCTGAAAAAATATTTGAGCTTGTAACAATACAAGACTTCAAGCGAATCGGCAACAGGTGCCTCAAAAACCTAAAAATAGCCGTTTTACCACATATTGTCAACATAAATGACAAAAGCGAAATTGACAAAATTCTAAAACTTTTTCACGAAAATCCTATAGTGGGGGTCACACTGGAATTACCAGAACATTAAAAAAATTAAAAGATATTATTTCTGGAAGAACATGACGAAGGACGTAACTAGATATGTCAAATCTTGTAAACAATGTCAATTAGCCAAAGTTACCACGCATACAAAATCACCAATGACTCTGACTCCCACTCCAGCCACAGCGTTTGATATTGTTTTGGTAGATACAATTGGCCCTCTTCCAAAAACGGAACACGGCAACGAATATGTAGTTACACTCATATGCGATCTTACAAAATATCTAATAACTGTACCGATTCCTAATAAAAGCGCTAAAGCAGTAGCTAAAGCAATATTTGATAAATGCATTCTTTTATTTGGACCCATGCGTACCCTTGTTTCAGACATGGGAACAGAATACATGAATTCAATCTTATCAGAACTATGTAAAAACTTTAAAATCATAAAATTAAATTCGACAGCTCACCACCATCAAACATTAGGGACAATAGAAAGAAACCACAGAACATTTAATGAATACATTCGATCTTATATTTCAATAAAACAAGTGAGAAAGTCGGTCAAGCCCGACTATAATATACTCTGTACATCTCTCTCTCTCTCTCTCTCTCTCTCCCTCTCCCTCTCTCTCTCTCTCTCTAAGATTGTGCGGCGTTGGTTGTGAAAGGGTGGGTGGTGGGTGGCGGGGGTGGCCGGGAGTGATTCAGATTCACTTATTTGCTCATAACTTGAAAACCGCTCGTCCGATCTTTATCATTTCTTTGGCAAATCGATACATATTCCTAATGACTAACTATCTCTAGAAGGTACAAATCATCTATCTACAAAACTGTGGGAGATATGACGTTTTTTCAAAATTGTGGGGGCGGGAGGGGGCGTGGCAAAAATTTAAAATAAACTTGATCTGCCTGCAAGTATAAGAAGCATTTGTCCCATACATGTCAAACCTCTATCTCTTACCATCTCTGAGATCTGTTTGTTCATACGGACGGACAGACGGACAGACAGACGGACAGACAGACGGACAGACAGACGGACAGACAGACGGACATGGCTATATCGACTCGGCTGTTGATGCTGATCAAGAATATATATACTTTATAGGGTCGGAAATGATTCCTTCTCCCTGTTACATACTTTTGCACAAACTTAATATACTCTATGTACCTTCGGTACAGAGTATAAAAAGACGATTGGGATGATTGGATGCAGTACTTCACGTACTGCTATAACATAACTCCTTCATCAGTTCACGACTATTGCCCATTCGAACTAGTTTATGGAAAGACACCACAAAAATTCCCTTTCACTACAAACAAAATTTACCCAATATACAATTTTGAAGATTACGAAAAAGAAATAAAATACAAGTTGCAGTTGGCACAACATAGAGCTAGCATAATGCTTCAAAAGCACAAAGAAATACAAAAAACAAGGTATGACAAAGACAGTAGAGTTTCAGAATTAAAAATTGGACAAAAAGTATTACTAAACAAGTGAGAAAGTCGGTCAAGCCCGACTATAACATACTCTGTACCCGGTGTATATGCTTAATGCGTCGCTGCCACTGTGTTCATCTCTAAGTTTTTTCTCTCTCTCTCTCTCTCTTTGATGCATGCAATGCGGTGTTGTTTGCGTGTGCGTGGGAGGCGTTTTTATTACACTTTTTTTCTCATAACTTGAGAACCGCTCATCCGATCTTTATCATTTCTTCGGCAAATAGATAGATATTAATAATGACTAACTATCTCTATAAGGTACAAATCATCTAACTACAAAACTGTGGGAGATATGACGTTTTTTCGAAATTGCGGGGCGGGAGGGGGCGTGGCAAAAATTGAAAATAAACTTGATCTGCCTGCAAGTATAAGAAGCATTTGTCCCATACATGTCAAACCTCTATCTCTTACCATCTCTGAGATCTGTTTGTTCATACGGACGGACAGACGGACAGACAGACGGACGGACAGACGGACATGGCTATATCAACTCAGCTCGTCATGCTGATCAAGAATATATATACTTTATGTGGTCGGAGATGTTTCCTTCTGTGCGTTACAAACATCCGGACAATTTTAATATACCCTCTCCAAGGGTATTAAAAACTATAAATTGAAAAAATGGAAAAATAATGATCCTACTACTACTACTCATATCTAGCAAATCGATCCCAAGCAGTTGTCTCTGGCTCATCCATTTCCCAATTCAAGATTCTAACGCGTGGCGTTCCTCAAGGATATGTGTTAGGACCTCTTCTATTTTCTGTCTATATAAATGATTTGCCAAATGTACTGTCTAAATGTAACGTCCACATGTATGCTGATGATGTACAGATTTATGTTAGTCGCCCGTTGATAGATATTAATGAGTGTATTGTTGACTGTAATGATGAGCTAAGCAAAATAGATAAGTGGGCCCAGCAAAATGGGCTGAGTTTTAATCCTACCAAATCCAAATGCATTGTGATTTACAAGAAGGCACTTAGTACTACACAGCTTAGTCAACTCCAGATAAAGGCAGCTTTCTATATGTCAGACGTTTTTACCTGTTCACATAAGATTACTGAAAGCTAAAACGTATCTTATTCCTTCTCTCTTCTACGGCGAAGAAATTTTTGGCCACTGCAGTGTAACTGATATGAAAAAACTTAATGTTGCCTTTAACTCGATTGTTCGGTTTGTATTTAACCGTAGAAGGTTTGACTCAATTACGCAATTGGCGAGTACAATATTTGATCTAAATCTTAAAAAGTGGATAGACTATAAAACTTATTTGTTTTTACATAAAATTATCACTTCTAAGGAGCCGGACTATCTTTAGAACAAACTAAAATTTGCTACCTCAGCCAGAACATTCAACTTAATCTGTCCAAGAACCAAGCTGTCTTGCTCTGAACGACAATTCTTGAAGCCTGCTATCAAAACATGGAATAGTTTACCTAATGAAATCAAAACTATATGAAACGAAACTCAATTTAATATTAGAATAAAAGAATTTTTAAAAACATAAATAGCTTCTTAGGGATAAAATTACAATAATAATCCAATATATAAATGTTTTTATTAGTTATAATTTGTGTATGTAGTATGTAAGTAAATATTGTAAGTTATAAACCATAATAATTATGTTTAATTTATACTAATTTATCGTTGTGACTAGTGCGCTAAAAATAAGTATAAACTTGTAGCACTGGGCTAGAGCCAAATAAATAAATAAATATAAATAAATAGCATAGAAACAGACGGACGGACGGACGGACAGGCGGACGGACAGACGGACATGGCTATATCAACTCAGCTCGTCATGCTGATCAAGAATATGTATACTTTATGTGGTCGGAGATGCTTCCTTCTGTGCGGTACATACATCCGGACAATTTCAATATACCTTCTCCAAGGGTATAAAAAATGCAGAATATGAAATACGGACAGTTCAGGGTGTAGCCAGGGGGCACCTCTCCCTCCCAAATCGTGTTGGAAGAGGAGGAAGAAAGATGAGGATGCCAAAAGCAACCATGAATGTCTCAGTTGTCTTATTTATGGCAAAGGGGAAATAGGGAAGATTTGCCCGCGTTATGAGTATTCTGATAATGCGAAGACAGATTGTAAGATCTAATGTACTTTTACACAGAATGGCATGTTCAATAGATACGGTAAATTCACGCTACCCTGTACGCACTGAAAAGTGATTACGATACAATGAGCCTGGCTGGTATCTTCCGATTAGCGCCTCCAGGTACGGTCTCCCAGATAGCCATTTGAAAAGCATATAGTCGGGCATGACAATTCCGGTTAAGTCTTGCGGTATTTTTATTGAACTTTCAATTGTTCATAAACTTGGTTATAATAATGCGATTTAAGTCATATGCGCCGTTTTGTTCGATGACGAGTTCCCAACGAGATGCCAACTTCATAATGCCCCTCTTATAGAAGCTCGCTTCCCTATTGGCAAAAAATCGGAGAGCCAATTTTCACAGGACTCTCTTGTGGCCAACTTCCGACTACCAAGCTCGTTCGCCATGAACAGAAATAGGTGGTAATCACTTGGTGCGAGATCCGGACTATACGGTGGATGCAAAAGAACCTGCCATCCGAGCTCCCGGAGCTTCTGGCGCGTCACCAAAGATGTGTGTGGCCTGGCGTTGTCCTGATGGAAGACAATTCGGCCTCTGTTGATCAAAGATGGCCTCTTCTGCATGAGTGCTGCATTCAAGCGGTCCAGTTGTTGGCAGTACAGGTCCGAATTGAGCGTTTGGCCATAGGGGAGCAGCTCATAGTGGATGATTCCCTGCCAATCCCACCAAACACACAGAAGAACCTTCCTGGCCGTCAATCCAGGCTTGGCCACCGTCTGGGCAGCTTCACCGCTTTTCGACCACGACCGTTTGCGCTTCACGTTGTCGTAAGTGACCCACTTTTCATCGCCAGTCACCATCCGCTTCAAAAACGGGTCGATTTTGTTGCGATTCAGAAGCGATTCGCATGCATCCATACGGGCAAAAATGTTTTTTTTGCGTCAAGTCGTGTGGCACCCATGCATCGAGCTTCTTTTTGAATCCAAGCTTTTTCAAATGGTTTATATCGGTTTGATGACTCATGCCCAGCTGTTGGCCGATGCTACGGCTGCTACTATGCCGGTCTCTTTCGATCAATTCAGCGATTTTATCGCAATTTTCGACGACAGGCCTTCCGGACCGTGGCGCATCTTCGATCACCTCTGCACCAGAACGAAAACGTTGAATCCATCGTTGTGCGGTGGAAATAGAAACTGTATCGGGTCCATAAACTGCACAAATTTTATTGGCAGCATGAGATGCATTTTTGCCTTTATCGTAGTAGTACTGTAAAATATGCCGTATTTTCTCTATATTTTGCTCCATGTATGCGACGCTATAACTCACGAACGACTAAAAACAAACAACAATAAATCAAACACGTGTTAGCGCGTGAAAGAGCTTCCAAAAAGCTCTGGCGTGAACCGATGCGCAATACAACTAGACTCGCGCTTGACAAATACCGCAAGAGTTTTTTGACCTTATATTTAGCACTCCACGTCGAGGCTCAATTTAAAACTCAGCAAGCCCCAGGCTTGGTTCAGGGCATAGTTGTCAGGCCCGTTATGATGTTCCCGAGATTCTGCTCCTTTCCATATGAGCGTCAACAGTTTTATTTGCCTCTTTGAATTGTTGGATCAGTACTTGGCGCCAAAACGAAACACCCTCTCCAGACGCAATACGAATCTGGTGGCGTGCAAGATTAATCAATCATGTAATAAATTTTCTTATAAAAATATAAAAATAATGAGTATTATTGTTGTTGCTTTTGGCCCGGACACGCTTGTTGTAGATCTTTTTTGGACTGCTGCTGTAAGCTCTCTATGTCAACTGCATCAAAATTATTTTTTATTGGTGAGGTCGCTAATACTAATCTTTGCCTCTACGGTATTAATCAGCGCAATTTATTCTTCCTCATGAAAGCTCTTGAAATGATTTTAACGCTCACCCTTCTTTTCGGACATTTTTTTTGCTTCTGTCAAATAAATAAATTTAATTACTTTGGGCGCCCAAATAAAAGCTCGAACAGCTGCTCATACCATCCACAAATTCACAGTTTGACGTTCGAGTTCGATGACGCACCGACCAAATAAGGAGAACTTTTTTACGATATGCCCCTGCTCACATCGATTGGCCGGCAAAGTAGATTTACAAATTTGGTGCAGACAAAAAAGCTAAAAGATTTCGTGAGTTGATGTAATGGGAGCATTGAAACGACAATATGTGGTAAAGGTCGTTATAGTTATCGCACAGACCTCGGAGAGGATTATGACGAGCGTAATTTGATCTGCACACTTCCAAAGACAACGGACGAAAACGGCGAGTTGCTCTGCAGTGTACACACAAAGAAATCTGTGGGTAGATTTAACCGATATTGTGGGTTGCGTAAACTTAACCAAATTGTAGAGTAACTTTCACGTAACCCTTTACGTAAGAGGAACTATTGCTATGGTAAATCTAACCGAAAATCTCGTTTCAAAATGCGCCAACCGACATAAATAAGTGATATTTACCGATGTTTACAGTAAGTACTTTTCTTACTGAGTTCACAGTAATTTTACCATACAATTGGTAATTTGACAGCTGTTACACAACTGTACAACAGTAGGGTGGGATACTGTTTTAGCTGTCACAAGTGGGCAATCTACTTGAGCTCATCGCAGAGCAGAAGAGGCAACCACACTACTCCCCCACCCTCCAAATTTGGTTCTGAAACAATTATTGGAATTCAACAAATATTTATTAAACTTGAAAAATTTTTACTTACTCTGGTGGGACTCGAACTCGGGGCCATTGGTCTCAACACGATTGGAAGCACGTCTTAACCAGTTACGCTACGCGCCCGTTGAAAGCATCGCATCTAACATATTACTTGTATTAAATCTGCCTAAACAAAAGCGTCTGCCCTCCCACTTTAGCAAGTACTATGTCGGGTGACATTGGTACCAGTACCAACCCACCCGCATGGATCACGCTGGGCATCGCCATGTTGAAGCCAGTCAGCGCTTTGCCATACAGACTGGTTCCCGACCCCATAAAGACTGGTTCCCGACCCCATAATAATAATAATAATAATAATAATAATAATAATAATAATAAAATAATAATAATAATAATAATAATAATAATAATAATAATAATAATAATAATAATAATAATAATAATAATAATAATAATAATAATAATAATAATAATAATAATAATAATAATAATAATAATAATAATAATAAAAAAAAATATAATAAAAAAAAAATTTTTTTTTTTTTTTTTTTTTTGTGGTGAGGAGGGAAAATGCATTATGCATTTCCTAGTCTGCCGTCGCAGTAGGGTATGTGGGACTCTCACCCACTACAAACCCCCCTCATGTCGAGCCTTAATCCACTTTGGAAAAGCTTTCGCATTACTTCAAAGTGGGCTCGTTTACGCGCTATGCGCTCCAATCCCGTCTGCGTCCAGACCCCTATTATGTCCTTTTCATCCAAGGCTTTTTTTCTTCACGCGCAGGATTTTGCCAACAAAGTTTGCTACTTCTGTCCAGTTCTCTTCTCTACTGGTCATTTTGGCAACAATATTCTGTGGTGTGATGAATCCAGTCACCCCATAGTCTCTGACGTTCAGGGGCAAATCGTTCACAGTGAAAGATTGTATGCTCCACGTTCTCTATATCGGCGTCGCCGAATAATAATAATAATAATAATATATAATAAAATAATAAAAATGTGATTTTTCAATGTCGGAAAATCCACTTCCACTTCCAGGATTTTAACGCCTGGAAAATTCTACGTGCAAAATAACTATTTTTCATCCGATTGACTTGAAACTCGGTTTGTTATGATAGAATACAAAACAGTTTGAAATGTTATTTTCTGAAGTTAGAAAATTTGACCTGACGATCGAAAACTAAAATAAAAACTGAAAAAAACTATTTATCATCCGATTGGCTTGAAACTTGGTTTACAATGATAGATTACGAAATAGTTTGATATGTGATTTTCTGAAGTTGGGAAATTTGACCTGACGGTCGGAAAATTCCCGGAAAATTCTGCATGCATAAAACATAGTTTTCATCCGATTGGCTTGAGACTCGGTTTGTAAGGACAGAGTACATAATTAAAAATAATTAAAAAAAAAAAAAAAATTTTTTTGACTTGAAACTCGGTTTGTACGGACGATATGAAAATTCATTTGCGATTTAATTTTCCTTTGTTGAAAATAACGGCGGGATGCCCACTGGGAAGTGAATAGGATGTGGGTGGGATGTGAGTGGGATGTGGGTGGTTTGTTGTTTGTGGTGGAAAGTGGATGGTAAGTGGTTGTGAAGTGGGTGGAATGTGGCGGGAAGTGGGTGGGATGCGGGAGGAATATGGGTGGGATGTGGGTGGTATGCAGATGCGAAGTGGGTTGAATGTGGGCGGGAAGTGGGCGGGATGTGGGCGGAAAGTGGGTGGGAAGTAAGTGGGAACTGGGGAATATTGGGTGTAAAGTGGGTGGGATGTGGGTGGACTGTAGGTGGGAAATGGATGGGATGTGGATGGGATGTAGGCGGGAAGTGTTAGGGATGTGGATGGGATGTGGGCGGGAAGTAGGAGGGATGTGGGTGAGATGTGGGTGGGAAGTGGGCGGGAAGTGGGTGGGATGCGGGTGGGATGTGGGCGGGAAGTGGGCGGGATGTGGGAGGAAAGTGGGTGGAAAGAGTGTGGAAAGTGAGTGGGAACTGGGGAAAATTGGGTGTAAAGTGGGTGGGATGTGAGTGGACTGTAGGTGGGAAGTGGATGGAATGTTGATGGGAAGTGGGAGGGATGTGGATGGGATGTGGGCGGGATGTGGGTGGGATTTGGGCGGGAACTGGGTGGAATTGGATGTAGAGTGGATGGGAGGGATGGGGGTGGGAGTTGGAGGGAAAACACATCAGCAAAGAGCATACTGTAAAAGGCGCAGCGAAGCGCGTCGGGTTATTTGCTAGTCTCTATAAATATAAAAGAGAGTGTCCTGATTCACTGACTGACTGATTGGCAATCATCACACAGCCTAAACGGTAAGAGATAGAAAACTGAAATTTGGACAGGAGTTTCTGTTAGTGGTGAAAGTGCGTACTAAGACGGGAAAATTCCACCCGGAAAAGTCGGAAAAGCGTCGGAAAAGTTTGTATGGGAAAAATGTTAATTTTCATCCGATTGACTTGAAACTTGGTTTGTATGCAAAGTACGCGAAATAATTTGACACGGGTTTTCCCGATTTTGGAAAATCCGCCGACGAGGAAAATGGCCGGAAAATTCTGCATGCAAAAAATTATTTTTCATCCGATTGGCTTGAAACTCGGTTTGTAAGGACAGCATACGAAATACGTACGATGTGAATGGGATGTGGGTGAAAAGTGGGCGGGAAGTGGGTGGGATGTGGAAGGGATGTGGGCGGGAAGTGGTTGGGCAGTGAGTGGGAACTGGGAGAAGTAGGTGGGTGGGAATTGGGTATAGAATGGGTGGGATGGGGGTGGGAATTGGAGGGAACACCCATCAACAAAGTTTGATTTCTGGGTTCTACGTGGTATTATTATATCGAATATTGTTGGGTTATATACTGTTGAAGGCGCAGCGAATCGCGTCGGGTTATTTGCTAGTCTCTATAAATATAAAAGAGAGAGTCCTGACTGACTGACTGACTGACTGATTCACTGACTGATTGGTAATCATCGCACAGCCTGAGCGGTAAGAGATAGAAAGCTGAAATTTGGACAGGAGTTTCTGTTAGTGATGAAAGTGCGTACTAAGACGGGGTTTTGGAAAATTCCACCCGGAAAAGTCGGAAAAGCGTCGGAAAAGTTTGTATGGGAAAAATGTTATTTTTCATCCGATTGACTTGAAACTTGGTTTGTAAGCATAGTACGCGAAATAATTCGAGAAAAATGGCCGGAAAATTCTGAATAAAAAAGTTATTTTTCATCCGATTGGCTTCAAACTCGGTTTGTAAGGGCTGAATACGAAATAGTTTGAAATGTGATTTTCCGATGTTGGAAAATTTGACCCAACGGTCGGAAAAATCCCGGAAAATTCTGCATAAAAAGAACTATTTTTCAACCGATTGGCTTGAAACTCGGTTTGTAAGAATAGAATACGAATTAGTTTGAAATAAAATTTTCCGCTGTTGGAAAATTTTACCCAACGGTCGGAAAATTCCCAGAAAAATTTTTCATGAACAAAACTATTTTTCATCCGATTGGCTTGAAACTCGGTTTGTAAGGACAGAGTACGAAATAATTAAAAATGTGATTTTCAAAGTCGGAAAATCCGCCCCAGGCGTGAAAATGCCCGGGAAATTGTACATGAAAAATAACTATTTTTCATCCGATTGGCTTCAAACTCGGTTTGTAAGGATAGAATACAAATAAGTTTGAATTGCAATTTTTCCAATGTTGGAAAATTTGACCTGACGGTCGGAAAATTCCCGGAAAATTGAGCATGAAACATACTATTTTTCATCCGATTGGCTTCAAACTTGGTTTGAAAGGAAAGTAGGTGAAATAAATTGAAATTTAATTTTCCGAAGTTGGAAAATTTGACCTGACGGTCTGAAAATTCTGCATGTGAAAAAACTATTTTTTCATCTGATTGGCTTGAAACTCGGTTTGCACTGACAGAATTCGAAATAAATTGATATGTGATTTTCTGGTGTTGGAAAATTTGACCTGACGGTCGGGAAATTGCCGGAAAATTTAGCATGAAACATACTATTTTTCATCCGATTGGCTTCAAACTTGGTTTGAAAGGAAAGTAGGTGAAATAAATTGCAATTTAATTTTCCGAAGTTGGAAAATTTGACCTGACGGTCTGAAAATTCCCCGAAAATTCTGCATGAAAAAACTATTTTTCATCTGATTGGCTTGAAACTCGGTTTGCACTGACAGAATTCGAAATAAATTGATATGTGATTTTCTGGTGTTGGAAAATTTGACCTGACGGTCGGAAAATTGCCGGAAAATTCTGCATGCAATTAAACTATTTTTCATCCGATTGGCTTGAAACTCGGTTTGTAATAAAAGAATACGAAATAGTTTAGAATGTGATTTTCTGAAGTTGGAAAATTTGACCTGACGGTCGGAAAATTCCCGGAAAGTTCAGCATTCAAAAAACTATTTTTCTACATGCAAAATAGCTATTTTTCATCCGATTAACTTGAAACTCGGTTTGTAAGGTCAAAATGAGATTCATTTGTGTTTTCATTTTCCGATGTTGGAAATATCGCCGGGATGCCCGCTGAGAGGGAAACCCCATCAGCAAAGTTAGATTTTTGGGTTCTACGGGGTATTATTATATCTAATATTGTTTGGTTCTATACTGTTGAAGGCGGTAGCGAAAAAAATTATATAAATATATATATATATAAAAGAATCTTACTTCCAAGTACTCAATAACATTCTCCATTTGGAATTCTTTCATTAATTGAAGTAGTTTTGTTTTATTTTCCGCATTGTCATCGGCAACAGGAAATGCTGCCTTCCCGAACATTTTGTTGAATATATTTATGTTTTTTTCACGTTGGTTCGCCGATGGATTATTTTTTGTCTGGTTTTCGACAATTTTTTTGTTTTCACACGCGCTCATTCTTATTGTGCTAAAGAAGAAGCTCGATTGGTTCTTAGTCTGAAAAAGAAGCAAAATCTTTACGAGCCATCGCCAAATTAATGAACAGGTCTCACAATTTTGTTAAAAATGCATCAGAAAAAAAAAACCAAGACAGGAAACCCGTGGAAGGCCACAAAAAACAACAGAAACCCTTGACCACTACATAGTATCTTTGAGCAAAAAGGACCCATTTAAGTCATCAAAGGCTATTGCAGCCGAAATTGGGAATTCAGTTAGTGCTCCAACTATCCGAAGACGACTACAAGATGCCAACCTACCAGGAAGAATTGCCAAAAAAGTCCCACTTATGCGCAAGAAAAATATCACCATGAGGCAAACTTTTGCAAGGGACCACAAAGACTGAAACATACTACATACTACTACATATTATGGAGCGATGAAATCAAGATTAATTTGTTTGGAAATGACTGTGAAAGGAATGCTCGACGCCATAATGGAAAGGAATTCCATCCACGGTTTACAAAAAAAACAGTCAAACATGGAGGTGGCAATATAATAGTTGCTTCTCCTGGTACGGCGTAGGTCCAATTTATCAGACTACGAACAAAATGAATGCTGAAGAGTACAAATCCATATTGGAAACAGTTATGGTACCGTATGCTGAGGAAAATATGCCATTACGTTGTGTATTTCAGCAAGATAATGATCCTAAACACACATTAAGGCTGTTATCTTGGGCCGTCTTCCTTTGCTGCAGTTAAAACATTGTTGAACTCAGCTGTCCTCCAACGCGTTTCGGCGAGCCTTTGCTGCCTTCTTCAGGGAGTCGGTTTTTGTTTTATAGGAAAATACATACAAACATAAATACACATATTCACTACATATATATAAAACTATTTTATATTTAAATACCTAATAGCATGTCGTCATATTTGTTTCTTGTATTGCACTAATTTATTGTCGTTTGTTGTCAGTCTCTCCATGTTGTTGATTTCTCTTCACTTTATTTAATTTTGTTTAATTTTATTTTGTTTCCCCGTTGGCGTCGCTTCTTTTCCGTGTCAGTGCCGCTGCATATACACTTCTGCCCAAAACTATACGACACCCCGAAAATTTTAGTTTCGACCCTCGTAAGAGAATGGGAAAGCATAATACAACGAAATCAAGTATGCAAAATTAAAGCTTAATGAATTCTGCTGAAAATCTGATATTCTAATCTCTGATTGCATCTACCGTTTTCAAGTAGCGGTTAAAAAAGCAAAAAAGTTCGATTTTTGACATGTCTGCAACTGTATCAAAATTATACGACACATGTCAAATTGCTGGATTTAGTTAATAGTTTATTCTTAGCACGGTATATAAACAACATTTAATAATTAATAGAGCCATATTGAGCCTTTGCTACCTCGAAAAGTCTCTTAGGTTTTGAATTGACTAAATTTGTAAGTACATTTTGGTCTAAAAGAGACTATTGAGTCAAAATTTCGCTTTTGAGTCTTTTAACTTTCTCAAATTTGTTGTAATTGACGTAAGATCGCCTGGCTAACATACCTACAATGTTCTCAATTGGGTTTAGGTCAGGGAGCACGCTGGCCAATCCAAAACATTTATATGGCGATCACTTATTAGGCGCTTGGTCTCTCTGCTCTTGTGAATAGATGCATTATCCTGCATAAAAACAAGATATCTTTCCATATTTTTTCCAAAAATGGCAGAAGACGATTCTCCAATACTTTTTTGTATTCTCCACTGTTCATCCTGCAGCTTGTGAAGCACAGATCAAGCGTTCCAGGCGCATGAAAGGCTCCCCAAACCATTGCGGATCCGCCTCCGAAATAGCGTTTGCAAAACAAAGGTGGATCCTTACGCAAATCTCTCCAATAGTGCCGAAACCCATCTGGGCCGTCAGGATTACATTTTTGTCATCAGCAAAATTATCAAAATGAAATGAATATTGAACAAAGCTGTATAATCAAAATAAAGTTAAATTTTCATGCCGAGGCCCAGTTTCTCTCCAAGTTTCTTTTCCACTAATTGAAGTCGTGCTGTTTTGTGGTGCGGCTTTAAGAACGGAGCCTTTTTTAAGACTCCTCTGACAATGCACTCCGATGATTGCAGCGTCCGCCAAACAGTCATCCGTGACACAGGCGTACTGCAACATGCGGCAAGTGTGGAGCACGAAGCAAACGAATTGCTAGCTTTGAGTATTATGAGACTTTTCCGCGGTCAGCCAACTTGGGTTTTCTTCCAGAGCTATGCTTCACACCATATTCATCCGGATTGCTCAAAAATTTGGTGATAACACAACGTGTTCGACCGATTTTTCCGATATTTGGCTTGCATTAAAGCCAGCATCGTTGTAGGCTCTTATCCTTCCCTTTTCCTCGTCGGATAACAAACGTCCATGCGGCATTTTACTACAAATTCATTAAATTGATAACAGAAATGTAAAAACAAATAATTGAAACCAAACCTTTCTCTCCAGCCGCAGTAATTGAAATGTGTCGTCTAATTTTGATACATCGAAACTAAAATTTTCGAAGTGTCGTATAATTTTGGGCAGGAGTGTATAAAGTTTGTTTGCTCCACGTCCTCTCTATTGTTTACGGTTTGCCCCGCTCTCTCTTGGATCCGCAGTCTTTCTAGTGGCATTCTGGTCCTCCATCTCGCTTCCACATCCAGTATTTTAAGAAAAATCTTCTATGTTCGCTTATTCGCGTGCCCAGAGAGCGTTTAGTTGTGCCTATGTAAATTCCGATGCATTTTTCCCCGTCTTTGCCCTCACATTTGATTTCGTACACAACTCCGCTCTTGTCTTCTCTCTTTATCCGGTCCTTGGTATTTGTAAACAAGCGACTTGTGTTGTTGTGGGCTTTGTATGCGAAGATCAGCTGCTGTGTCGTTTGTTTTGGTAATATTTCGGCTAATGATTTTACATTTGTTAAGTTTGGAATATATGGGACGCTTATATATTTCCTCGGTTCTTCTTGGTTCTCCTTGGTGTTTTTATTATTAAATAAATTGTCTGTTGTTTCCTTAATTAGTCTGTTGATGAGGAGTTCTGGGTAACTATTGTTCAGCAAAATTTTCTTTATTTTAATGTAGTTGTCCGGTCTAAACTGTTCTTCGCTTATTGAGTAAACTGATCTTATTAGGTTTTTAGCGGTATAAATTTTCTGGTTGGGCGGGTGGTTCGAATTGTAATTTATTAGTCTGCCTGATGCCATTGGTTTAGTATACCAGTTGAATATCAGTTTTTCATTTTTCCTTGTAATCTCTGTGTCTAGATAGGCTATTTTGTTCTTCTCCTCTATTTCTACCGTAAATTGAATACGTCTGCGTTGCTTGTTTAGTACTTCTAAAATTTTCTCGGTATCCTCAGACTTTACGATGCAAAATATGTCGTCTACATACTTTGAAAGGTCTTTTATCTGTATGTTCATTGAGTTCAGTTTCACAATTGTATTGTCCAGTATCTTATCCAAAATGATATTTGCTATTGTTGGGGACAGTGGATTCCCCATTGGCCTGCCTTCCAAATATTTGGTTGTATACGGTGTCATTGTACGTGAAGTAGTTGTTCTCTATTAAGCAGAACTCTAGCAATTCCTTGAATCGTCGTTTGGGTATTTCTGTGTGTGGTGCTACTTCAGTCCATCTTTCCATGATGTTGCTTATCGCTAGTGATGTCGGGATATTGGTGAATAGTGAAACTACGTCGAATGATAATAGTATTTCGTCCTTTTCAATGTGCAGGTCTCGAAGTCTGTGCTTTAATTGGGTTGAGTTCTGTATATTGTAATTTTCGGATGTTATGTTCTTTAAGATATGTCCTATGTGTTTTGCTACTTTATAGCAGGGGACAGTAGTTGATGCAGCTATGGGTCTAAGTGGAACGTCTTTCTTGTGAATTTTGGGAAGTCCATATATTCGCGGGGCATTACCGCTTGAACAGTATAGGGTTTGTTTCTGTTTGTTGTCAATGTAGTTGTTTTTGGCTAAATCGTTGATCATTAAGTTATTTTTCCTGATAAGCTGTGCAGTGGGATCCTTTCTCATTGTTTTGTATGTGGTCCTATCTAGAAGCATTTTGTCCATTTTTCCCCTGTACTCTTTCGTGTACATGGCTATTGTTTTGTTTTCCTTGTCCGCTTGTGTAATTATAATTTCGTCTTGATGTGTTTTAAGGAATCTCTCCGTGTCTGATGCAATTTTTAAGATTAGTTCGTCTTTCTCATTTGTCCTGCAACTGCATACCCACTTTAACTACGTTAACAAAATAATGAATATGGAGAGTTCAAGACTGCCGAAGATCATAGCTAGACAACTTCAAGGCGAAAGTTCCCAGTTCTTTGAAATATGGTCTAACATCTCAAACGAGTACTGCGTCAGTATCGACTTTGGAAACCATCTACTGTGGCAGCAATCCCACGCACAAATCATTGCCAAAATCTGTGAAGTAGAAAGGGACGGGTTTATTGCGCATGCAAAAAGGAGCACAGTGAGGACTCTGTATAAATCACTGGACCTCAACTTAGGATCGAAGAATTACTTCGATGACAGCCTAGGTGTGGAGAGGATAAGCGCTATCTTCAGGACGAGATGTGAAACCCTTAGCCTTAATTTTCAACCTCACAGGAGTAACACTCACCAGGATTGTACCCTCTGCAATATGAGTGCCAAGGAAGATGTGGCTCACTTTGTTGGAATCTGCCCCATCTTAAAGGAGTTACGTATGTTGCACTTTAAGCGTCTATCCCTATCTGAAAACGAACTCAACGCTTTGCTTAACGGAGAAAACTGGATAGCCCTTGCGCCTTTCATCAAAAAAACTGTGTAAAACACAAAAAAAATAATAAAAAGAGGGGTCTACCCCCCCCCCCCAAAACACAACAAACAAAAACCATAACAATCTTATTATTTTCACCGGGGGTTTTTTTTTCAACCTTGGAGTAAAAAAAAAAAAAAAAATATTAAAAAATTTTTTTTTTTTTTTTTTTTTTTTTTTTTTTTTTTAAAAAAAAAAAATAAAGTTTTTTTTATTTTTTATTTTTATATACAGGGTTGCCCATATTCGACGGACCCATCTGGCAACGCCATAACTTTTGACAGAGATGTCAGATCGCTTAATGACATACCGCGTTTGAAGCGTCAGTCCAAGCAGATTTTTACCATGGAACAATACACGCCACGCGAGCGCTCTGAAATAGTTGAAATTTACATTCAACAGAACAAGTCAATTGTGAAAACTCAACGTGCTTTTAAAAAATTAAAAAATGTGAAAAGTGCGCCTTCTAAGAACACCATTAAGCGTTTATACGAAAAATTTTCGACTGGTGAGGCTCTTTCTAATCCGAAGAGGCCAAATAAAAGTCGACCAAGGCGATCGGCCGAGAATATCGCTGCCGTACGAGCCAGTGTTGAGAGGTCCCCAAGAACATCCCAAAACGCCGTTCTCAGCAGTTGGGCATGGCTCGGTCCACTTTACAACGGATTATTCGCGTTGATTTGCATTTGTTCCCGTACAAAATTCAATTGACGCAAAGATTGTTGCCTGCGGACAAGCCTCGTCGATTGGAATGGGCCCAAAGAGTCATCGAAATGGCCGAAGATGACGAGCAATTTTGGAACAAAATTATCATGTCCGATGAAGCCCATTTCTCATTGAATGGGACCGTAAATAAGCAAAATTGCCGTATTTACGCCACTGAAAATCCTCAGGAGATTCAAGAAGTGCCTCTTCATGACGAAAAAGTCACAGTTTGGTGCGGCGTTAGTGCGAAAACGGTCATTGGGCCGTTTTTCTTCCAAAATGAAAATGGCCATGCTGTTACCATCAACCAGGAGCGTTATCGCGACATGATGACCAATTTTGTGATGCCAATTATTCGTCGAAAGCGTATGAGGCAGTTCTGGTTTCAACAAGACGGCGCTCCACCGCACACAAGTCGCATAACAATCGATTTTCTGAAGAAATTGTTTCCGGGCCGTTTGATGTCGAAAAGTGGTGATTTGGACTGGCCACCGCGTTCGCCCGATTTGACGCCGCCTGACTTCTTCTTGTGGGGATATTTGAAGTCAAAGGTTTACGTTAACAAGCCAAGGACCGTAGAAGAGCTCAAGGACAACATTCGTGAAGAAATAGCCGCTATTCCGGCCGAAATGTTGGCGAAATCGATGGAAAATGCTGCAAAAAGGGCACAATACGCCATCAACGCCAGAGGCGGCCATTTGAGAGATATCATATTCAAAAATTGATGTAAACAAATCTACTTGGAACAAATTAAATGATTAAGATTGCCAACCGCCAAATTTTTATTTTTTTTCTTTGATTTAAAAAAAAAAAAAGGTCCGTCGAATTTGGGCCTGTAAACAATTTTTTTTTTCTGATTTTACTTTTAGTAAAAACAAATGGGTACGTCGTTAAAATAAGGCTATGGAGCACCCTTTCCCCGTTATGAAGATAAATAAATGGATTTTAAATGGCGCATATTTGCAAGGTAAGTATAAGCAGCTGAGTATTCATGTCTTTTTTTGAAAATATATGTAAATAACAAATGTAACTCTTTAGACAGGACAC
Source organism: Lordiphosa stackelbergi (assembly GCA_018904235.1). Taxonomy (NCBI): domain Eukaryota; kingdom Metazoa; phylum Arthropoda; class Insecta; order Diptera; family Drosophilidae; genus Lordiphosa; species Lordiphosa stackelbergi. Next base: position 83,570 of record JAEIFU010000039.1, read on the forward strand.
ACAACAAGCCAGAATGCTGCTGTGACCTTTTTAGCGCTTTGTAAGACAACGTACAATGAGAGAGGTGCGAAACCAAGAAAGTTTTGTTTTTAATTTTAATGCCAGATTATAATGAACTGAATTTATAGTACAAAGATAAGAAAAAATATTAAATTAATAAAAGCTAGTATAAAATGAAACAAAAAGTTTGATAGTTGAATTATTAAATTAATAAGACCTAGTGTCAAATTGATACTTAAAAAATTAATACAATAAAGTGTCAACCTAATACACGCTAGTATCAATTTGAAATCCTCGAAATATCATGTTAATACTTTCGAAGATGTCAATTTGATACTCGGAGTATTAGAGAGAATTCGATACTCAATAGTTTCAAATTGATGTCTAAATTGTGTCGATGTGATGACAACTTTTTTTTGAGTGTACTACAAAACAATGAGAAAGGATCCCACTGCACAGCTTATTAGGAAAAATAACTTAATGATCAACGATTTAGCCAAAAACAACTACATTGACAACAAACAGAAACAAACCCTATACTGTTCAAGCAATAATGCCCCGCGAATTTATGGACTTCCACTTAGACCCATAGCTGCATCAACTACTGTCCCCTGCTATAAAGTAGCAAAACACATAGGACACATCTTAAAGAACATAACATCCGACAATTACAATATAAAGCACAGACTTCGAGACCTGCACATTGAAAAGGACGAAATACTAGTATCATTCGACGTAGTTTCACTATTCACCAATATCCCGACATCACTAGCGATGAGCAACATCATGGAAAGATGGACTGAAGTAGCACCACAGACAGAAATACCCAAACGACGATTCAAGGAATTGCAAGAGTTCTGTTTAATAGAGAACAACTACTTCACGTACAATGACACCGTATACAACCAAATATTTGGAATGCCAATGGGGAATCCACTGTCCCCAACAATAGCAAATATCATTTTGGATAAGATACTGGACAATACAATTGTGAAACTGAACTCAATGAACATACAGATAAAAGACCTTTCAAAGTATGTAGACGACATATTTTGCATCGTAAAGTCTAAGGATACCAAGAAAATTTTAGAAGTACTAAACAAGCAACGCAGACGTATTCAATTTACGGTAGAAATAGAGGAGAAGAACAAAATAGCCTATCTAGACACAGAGATTACAAGGAAAAATGAAAAACTGATATTCAACTGGTATACTAAACCAATGGCATCAGGCAGACTAATAAATTACAATTCGAACCACCCGCCCAACCAGAAAATTTATACCGCTAAAAACCTAATAAGATCAGTTTACTCAATAAGCGAAGAACAGTTTAGACCGGACAACTACATTAAAATAAAGAAAATTTTGCTGAACAATAGTTACCCAGAACACCTCATCAACAGACTAATTAAGGAAACAACAGACAATTTATTTAATAATAAAAACACCAAGGAGAACCAAGAAGAACCGAGGAAATATATAAGCGTCCCATATATTCAAAACTTAACAAATGTAAAATCATTAGCCGAAATATTACCAAAACAAACGACACAGCAGCTGATCTTCGCATACAAAGCCCACAACACAAGACGCTTGTTTACAAATACCAAGGACCGGATAAAGAGAGAAGACAAGAGCGGAGTTGTGTACGAAATCAAATGTGAGGGCAAAGACGGGGAAAAATTCAACGGAATTTACATAGGCACAACTAAACGCTCTCTGGGCACGCGAATAAAAACCTCCTCCGCCAGACCTGTGTGGCAAATCACCCCCCTCTTTGCAGATCATCGCAGCCAAACCCTATTTGGCCCTACTAGCCATAGCTACAATTGGCAACCCCTTACAGCCCATTTCTTCATGGTCCTTCGACGTCAACAGCTTTAAACCGGCAATTTTTTGGATACCTTCTGGAGGCGACAGAGCAGCACCTTGCAGAGCGAAGATGAACCAGACCCTACTTGGCCAAACCTCACCTGGATAAGGAAGCTCACCACTGTGTCCCCAGACCTTTAAATAGTCCCTACCCGAACACTTAAAGGTAAAATTTTTTACATAATTTTTGTGAAAAAAGCCCAATAAACACGTGCATTGGCATTTTCACATACACACACATACATTCAAATAACCTCAATTTACATGCAAAGTGCAGTGTGCAGATTAGACTAGTGACGAAAGCATACCTACCCAAAGCATTGATCGTGAGTGGAAAATTGGTTACAAATAAAATAAACAAAAACTAACTGGAATTTTTCACGAATGTAAATTAAACAAAACTGATCGTCGCTACCAACATTTAATTCACACTTTTGGATTTTTTTCAAATATACACAAATAATTTTGAAAACATATTTACACACATATATTTGCACACACATTTATACACACGTATTTTGCACACACATTTATGCACACATATTTTGCACACACATTTATATACACATATTTTGCACACACATTTATACACACATACTTTGCACCCGAGAGAGCTGAAATTTCGGCGCAAACAACGCCCACCCTGGGAGGGACCACCCAAACTGCGAAAGGCTCCGACGTAGGCTCAGAGCTGGTTGAGTGTTCTACCCAGACCACCCCAAGAGTTCGAAAACAAGGCGAAACCGCGGCCAAAAGTCGTGCTCCATTGAAGGGGCGACCAGAGACTGCCGTAGCCAATACTGAGCGAGCAGTGGCCGGGAACACCGGAAGGCCTACAGACACCAATTCTGCACCTAATAAGCAGTGGCAGATGGTTAGCAAGAAAGGACGGGACCACAAAAACCGCGAGCTGACGCACTCGTCGTTTCTGGCAGGGCCGGCCTGTCATACAGCGAGGTCCTTAACATGGTCACGAGGCGCCAGGATGACCAACTTAAAAACGTGAGCGAAAATGTGAAGAAGGTTCGCCGCACTGCCAATGGCGACCTGCTGCTTGAACTGAACGGGCCAGGCCTTGAATGCACCCAGCAATTAAAGGCGGAGATTGAGCAGGTTCTAGGCGACAGTGCTGGTATCCGTGCTCTGACACCGGAAACGCGGATAGAAATCAGCGACCTCGACGCGCTGACTACTCGGCAGGAGATTGTGGAAGCCTTGGCTGCCCAATCAGGCATCCTCTGAAGTTTGGTAGCGTCAAAAGTCTGCGTAGTTCATTCGCAGAGACGCAGGTGGCCATTGTCACCATTCCGACGAGCCACGCACAACGGGCGCTAGACCTAGGAAAGGTTAAGATCGTGGACACGCTGTCGGCAAAACAGCGCGAGGGAGTAAGGAGATGCTATAGGTGCCTGGAGATTGGGCACATCGCAGCCAGCTGCAGGAGTGCCGTGGACCGTACGAACTGTTGCCTGAAGTGCGGTGAAACTGGCCATAAAATCGCAGCTTGCCAGAACGCAGCAAGATGCTACTTGTGTAGCACCAAGGGTATCCAGGATGTGAACCATCAAGCGGGCAGCCGCACGTGCACTTTGTCCCGCCGCAACGGAGCGCCCAAACAGCCCAATCATGCAGTTGATTCAACTTAACCTGAATCACCGCATCGCTGCGCAAGATCGCTGTCGCAAACAGTGCGAGAGCGACCCTCAGATCTTGCGATACTAAGCGAACCCTACAAAGTGGGCGACAGCAGCAAGTGGGTCGCGGACAAAACAGGAAGGCGGCAATTTGGCTATGCGGAACAGCAGGTATGCAATTTCTTCCGCGGTGCGCGCTGAGGACGGATTTGTTCGAGCCAAGATCGGAGATACATGGGTGTACAGTGCTTACCTTGCCCCGAGCCTAAGCATTGCGGAATTCTCAGCCATACTGGATGTGCTTGCGACTGATGCCCTTGGCCGCAACCCCTTAGTCATCGCAGGGGACTTCAACGCGTGGGCAGTGGAATGGGGCAGCGTATCCACGAACACAAGAGGCCGAACACTCCTTGAGGTCTTTTCGGCACTAAACATTGGTCTGTTAAACAATGGCAATCAGCACACCTTTAGCAGAGCGGGGTATTGGATCAGTAGTCGACTTAACTTTTGTAGGAGTTCAGTGTATCCAACTGCGAGTTGGAACATAAGCTGCGAATACCACTGCAAGACCACTGACCCACCTCCGTGCACATTAGGTGCCGCGCGTGACTCTCTCTCCCCCCCCCCCCCCCTCCCCCACCTCTCTTTCTTTCTTCTCCTCCTCCGTCAACCTGCACATCTCTTCTTCCCCCACCCTCCCTCGACTCCCCTCCTCCTTCCCCCCGCCCCCCATCTGTACCTCGACTCCACTCACACAGCTCCTCTCATTCTCTGTCTTTCCCCCCCCCCCTCTCTCCCCTCCCTTTTTTTTTTCTTTTCTTTTTCTTTTCCTTCTTTCTTTTTCCTTTCTCCCTTTTTTTTTTCCCCTCCTCTCCTTTTTTTCTTCTTTCTTCCCCTTCTCCTCTCTTTCCTTTCCTCCCTTCTCTTCTTTCTTCCTTCTTTTCTTCCTTTTTTCTTTCTTTCTTTTCTTTCTTTTTCCTTTTTCTCTCCTCCCTTTTCTCTCTTCTTTCTTTTCCTTTTTTTCTCCTTTTCCCCCCTTTCCCTTTCTTCTCCCTTTCCCTCTCTCCTTTCTCCTCCTTTTTTTCTTTTTCCTTCCTTTCCCTTTCTCTTTTTCCTCCCCTTTTTTCTCTTTTTTTCTTTCCTAGTCAATCTATTCGAACTCGACAAACATCTCTTATTTATCTTTCTTTGGATCCTCCCCAATTCCATCTTTTTTTCTCTCTTTTTTTTTCTTTTTCTAACTTTTTTACCTTTTCCTTTTTTTTTTTCCTCTCCCTCCTTTCTCCTTTTCCTCTTTATTTAACATCTTTTCATTTTTCCATCTCTTTTTCTCTTTTTTTTTCATTCATGTCTTGCACATCTTTTCTCCTTTTTTTTTTTTTTTACAACCTCCTTTTTTTTTTTTTTCTTTTTTTTACTCTCCTCCTTTTTCTTCTCTTACCTTCTTCCCTCCTTTTTCCTTTTTTCTTCCTTTCTTTTCTCCCTTTCCTTTTTTCTTTTTCTTCTCTCCTATCTTTAATTTACTTTCTTTCTCCCTCCCTTTTTTTACTCTCTTCCTTTTTTCTTTTTCCCTTCACCCTTACTCTCCTCTACTAACTTTTCTACATTTATATCTTCTTATGTAATATCGCTGACTATTTCTCTTTTTGCTTTACTCTGTCAATCACTCCTTCTCTTCCTATTTTTTTTTTTCCCTCTTTTTTTCTCTTTTTTTTTCCTTCTTTCTTCTTTCCCTCTTCTCTTTCCTTCCTCTTCCTTTCCCTCTTCTTTCCTCTCTCTCCTCTCTCTTTTTTCTTTTTCTTTTTTTCCCCTTCTCTCCTCTTTCTTTCTCTTTTTTCTTTACCCTCTTCTTATTTCTTTCTTTTTTTTCCCTTTTTTCTCTTCTCTCTTTCCTTTCCCCTTTTTCTCCTCCTTCTTTTTCCTTCTTTTTTCTATTTCTCCTTACACTTTTTACTTTCTCTTTCCTTCTTCGTCCTTTTTCTCCTTTCACCCTCCATCTTTCTTTCCCTTTTTTTTTTCTCTTCTCCTTCCTTCTTTCCTCTTCCTTTTTTTTTCTTCTTCTCCTCCCCCTTCCTTCCTTTTTTTTTTTTTTCTTCTCTGTTCTTTTTGTCCGCGTTCCCTGCTTTTTCCTCTTACTTCTTCTCCCCAGTTGTTGGATTTGCGGATGATGTTGCCGTGGTTGTAGTGGCAAAACATCTCAGGCAGGCAGTGTAACCTAGCTATCCAGCAGATAGAGGCGTGGCTTTCTTCAGCAGGCCTGGAACTAGCGCCACACAAGTCTGAAGCTGTCCTTATAAGCAGCCGGAAAAAGGTGGAGACTGCACAAATAACAGTGGGCAATACGGTGCTCACCTCCAAGAGAGCGCTAAAGTACCTGGGGGTAATGATTGATACCAGGCTGAGTTTTAGAGAGCACTTGGAATACATAAGTGTAAAAGCGGCATCAACCAAAAGAGCGCTGTCTAGGATAATGCTGAATACCCGAGGCCCAAAGCAAGGTCGAAGATTGCTGCTAACCAGCGTTACGAGGTCCACCATGCTGTACGCCGCTCCAGTCTGGCTGGGAGCCCTGCAGGTGAAAAGTTACAGCCGTAGCCTGGACAGTGGCATTAGAATATGCTGTGCGTTTCGCACTGTGTCAGACGATGCTGCTCTTGTAATCGCAGGAGTGCCGCCCCCTCGACGAGCTAGCCTCAGTGAGCGCTTTCGTTTATAAAGAGGTTCACGGCAATAACTTCCCAGCAACCCTCAAAAAAGCAGTGCGAACATCCGCCCAGGAAGAAAGCCTTCTTAGGTGGCAAAGCCGGTGGGATTCTTCCGTTAAAGGTCGCTGGACTTACCGCCTCATCCCCAACCTTGGGGACTGGGTCAAAAGGAGGCATGGGCAGGAAAACTTCTATCTTACCCAGGTACTAAGCGGCCATGGCTGCTTTCAGAGCTATCTCCACCGTTTTGGGCACGAGGCGGACGCAACGTGTACCTACTGCGGCAACTTGGAGGAGGATGCTGAACACGCCTTATTTGTCTGCGGCAAATTCAGACGTGAAATGCAGGGCTTAGAGGAAGCTCTGGGCACAAGGCTGCAGTCGGTGGAGAACCTTGTCCCACTTATGCTGAAAAGTAGCGTGCACTGGGAGCTTGTTAGCCAGTACGCTGCCTGTATATTGATCGAGCTGCGTAGACTGGAGCGCAGTAGAAGGAGCGTGACGGAGTAGGGGCGCTGAGGGTTTTGCGAAGCATTGCTACACGGCCGTACCGCATAATCGCAGCCACCTTGCTCTTCCTAGCAGTAGTCGTAGTTGCAAGTTGTAAATATAAATAGACGAAAAAAAAAAAAAAAAAAAAACACATACTTTGCACACACATTTATACACACATATTTTGCACACACATTTATATACACATATATTTGCACACATTTATACACATTTATTTGAACACATACACATTCACACTTGCATCCAAATTGCAATCATCATATGTGCAAACATATGCACACAGTAAAAACATATTAAACATTTTCCAAATTGATTCTTACATACGCACGCAACCCGACCGCGTACGCGCTGTATCCTCGTTAATAAAACCAATTTGAGAATTAAAAATATAGGAAAGCTATCTTCGGCTCGACCGAAGTTTATATACCCTTGAGCATGATATATTCCTGCCAGTTTTTTTATATGGCAGCTATACGATATATTCATCCGATTTTGATCATACTCTCCAAAATTGTGTTGAGACAGATAATATTCATATCTGGAACGTACAAAGACGCTACCATCGAAAACAAAAAAAGTTTTTCCCACTAAAACTATTTTTTCGACCGATCATTCCTATGGCAGCTTTATAGTCATCCGATTCGGATCAGACTAGACAGAATGATGTGTTAGCATATCATATTGATCAGTAACGAGTTTGGGAGCGATAGCATTGAAAACAAAAAAGTTTTTCATACTAAAACTTTTTTTCAGACCTTTCTTTTGTATGGCAGCTATACTATATAGTTGTCCGATTTTGATAAATCTCGATGAAATTATGTGAAATCATAGAAAACTTATAAATACGAGGGATGGGAGCGATAACATTGAAAACAAAAAAGTTTTTTAACTGAAACTAGTTTTTCAACCGATCGTTCCTATGGCAGCTATATGCTATAGACATCCGATCCGGCCGGTTCCGACAAATGTGCAGCGTATTTATACCAAAAGACTTCGTGCAAAGTTTGGTTACGATAGCTTTAAAACTGACGGAGGAGATAGCATAGAAACAGACGGACGGACAGACGGACATGGCTATATCAACTCAGCTCGTCATGCTGATCAAGAATAAATATACTTTATGTGGTCGGAGATGTTTCCTTCTGTGCGTTACAAACATCCGGACAATTTTAATATACCCTCTCCAAGGGTATAAAAACTGATCATTTTCTCAACTCGTGGATCAACCTTCGTTAATTGCAAAATTTTCAAATTTCGAAAAGAATCGGTAAAACAAGAACGTCTATCCTTTGTGACCCAATTTCCAATCAAAGCCCTAAGTCAAAATGTCCCTCGTTCGAAGCTTCACCTTCTCTGCGGACAGACTTGTACGATTCTGCTCCAACTCCGATAGCTTCAGTGCTGACAAACGAGAATCGGTTTTGTCGGAAAGACTCACTCGTTTGGATCAACTGTTTACCGAAGTTGATCAAGACTTCCGGAAAGCTATGACCTCTACCGGTCCGTCCATCACAAATGAGTTCGCGGACAATGCCACTGAACAATTCTATAAGTGCGAAAACGAGTTCTATAGCGTGAAAGCTCTTCTAACAGACCTCATGGCTCAACTTTCAGGTCGATCCTCACTAAACGCGACTTCGACGTCAATTTTCAACAACTCATCCAACTCGGGCATGATTAAGGTTCCAGCCTGTGACACAGAGCCATTCAACGGCAACTACGAAGACTGGCCCGCCTTCAGAGATATGTTCAATGCGGTTTATGGAACTCATCCAAATCTCACGTCTGCTCAAAATTGTACCATCTCAGGCACAAAACCCTCGGTGAAGCTAGTACCATCGTTAAGCAATTTAAATTGTGTGACGAAAATTTTCAACCCGCCTGGGACGCCTTGAGCACGCGTTACGAAAATAAACGTCTCCTCGTCGATACTCAAATGAAGCACATATTTGGTATCGAACGAACCACTAAAGAGGATGACAAAGACATTCTAAAAATTCAAGCAACGATAACCAATTGTCTCGCTGTACTCGCAGCTCAGGATATTCCAACCGCTGATTGGAGTCCTTTTCTCGTCTATCATTGCTCTTCTAAACTTCCAGAGTTAACCCTATCTCTCTGGGAGCAATCTCTTGAATCTAGAAAGGAAGTACCAACCTGGGACCAACTCAACACGTTTCTTACAGCAAGAATAGAAGTTTTGGAACGACTTACTGCTATGAAACCAAAAAATCTCTCTCAACATATTCCTAAGTCGGCTCCCAAATACAATACTTTTTCACATGCAACTACTGCAGCTCCCGCTTGAAAATATTGCAAACAAAGTCATCACATAAGACAATGTTGCGAATTTTTGAAGTTATCCCCCCAAGACCGTTTCCAGTACGTGAAAACGGCAAAAATATGCATTAACTGTCTCGCATATAATCACGCAGCCAAGGAATGCAAGAGTGAGCACAAGTGCAACACTTGTCAAAAAGCACACCACTCCTTATTGCATTTTCCACCCAAGCCAAATCAGGCTGAATCTGAATCTCGATCTATTTCTGCTCATCACGCTGCACAAAACCAAAACATTATTCTGCCGACTGCAATAGTTCGAGTAATTCACTGCGGAGAATTGCTATGCTTACGTGCACTGATCGACCAAGGTTCCCAACGAACTTTTATCACAGAGAAATCCAAAAAAGGTCTCAAGCATTTCAGGCATGGGTGGACAGTTTGTCAGCTCATCGTCTAAAGTTTGTAAACTCACTCTTACAAATGCAGCTAACGAGGTTAGAGTACCTGTTGATGCAATTGTCCTCAGTAAGCTCACGAATATGATTCCGTCAATCACTGTCCAAAAACCATCAGATCCGTCTCTGGATGGCCTAGAGCTCGCAGATCCGAATTTTTCAACTGCAGCTCAGATCGATTTGGTCATCGGAAGTGATATTGCCCCTAAAATTTTGTTGGAAGGAATCCTAACGCCAATCTCAGGCAATATGCTCGCTCAATATACCATTTTTGGATGGATAGTGAGTGGCCCTCTTGCTAACTAAACCAGCATCTGCTCATTCTCAACTCTCGTCGAAGATGAAGCAGAAAATATTAGCAATCTGTTGCAAAAATTTTTGGAAGTTCAGGAAATCTCAATTCCCAAACCCGTATCTGACGCAGATGAGTTTTGCGAAAAACTCTACGCAGATACAACCCAAAGGCAACCCGATGGCCGCTACATGGTACGCTTACCCTTCAAAACTGAGTTCCCAGAGAGCATACACCTTGGAGCATCTCGCACGACAGCCATGTGTCAATATTTTCGAATGCTAAATACGTTAGACAAAGATAACTCTGCCAAGTCCCAGTACCATCACGTTTTGGCAGAATACTTGTCTCTTAACCACATGTCAGCAAGTAGCCCGACGGAAATCATTAACGATCACAAATACTTCTCCTTTTATTTGCCCCATCATGCAGTACTAAGACCAGAAAGTAAATCCACTCAGCTAAGAGTCGTTTTCAATGCTTCTCGACGCAGCTCGTCAGGCAACTCGTTGAACGATGTCTTACACAAAGGCCCAACCCTACAAGGCGATTTACTCGGCATTCTACTCAATTGGAGACTGTACCAATACGTTTTCAATGGGGATATTGAGAAAATGTACCGCCAAATTCTTGTACATCCTGATGATCGCTCTTTTCAACGAGTTGTATTCAGCCCAAAAAATGGTGTCATGAGAGACTTTGAACTCAACACTGTCACTTTTGGAGTTAATTGCGCACCCTATCTCGCAATTAGAACTCTCCTGCAGTTAGCTCAAGACTGCGAACCATCCTACCCTATTGCATCCAAAATTCTCCGTCATGAGATCTACGTGGATGACGTTCTCTCGGGCGATCACACTCTGGAAGGTGCCACTGAGGCCTAATTCCAAATACGAGCAGCACTCAAGTCTGCAGGTTTTCTTCTCAAGAACCGCCAACCACAAAACTCTACTCAGTAATATCCCTAAGGAAGATCTGCTTGATAGCAATTTTCTCAATGTTACTGATTCCAGCACCACCCGTACTCTCGGGATCCGATGGAATGCAAAAGATGATTACTTCTCGTATGATATCTGCCTACCCAATCCTGTTGACTCAATCACAAAGCGTCAAATCCAATCGCACGCATCCACTTTGTTTGACCCCGCAGGCTGGCTTACGCCAATTATAATCCAAGCAAAACTTCTACTCCAATCTCTCTGGTTAGAATGCCTGGATTGGGATGACAATGTCAAACCAACTACCATATCCAAATGGAACACATTCCTCGAGAACTTACTCGAACTCAAGCTAATCCGCATCCCACGCTGGACAGGCTATGACCCAATGCAAGATATCCAATTACACGGATTTTGCGATGCTTCGGAGAAAGCATATTGTGCTGCCATATACGTGCGCACAACCCATCCTTCTGGCACTTCACAAACTCACCTCCTCGTTGCCAAAAGCAAGGTAGCCCCACTAAAAACCGTCAGTTTACCAAGATTGGAACTGTGCGGAGCCGTTTTACTAGCCAAATTGGCCAAACACACTTTCGCAGAAACACAACTCTCAGGCATAAAGCTCTTTTTTATGGTCTGACTCCGAGATTGTTTTGGCATGGTTAGAAAAGCCCCCACACACCTGGAAAACCTATCATGCAAATCGCACATCTGCCATAAATTCCGATGCTCCTAATGCAATATGGAATCACGTCCAATCAAAGGATAACCCAGCGGATCTAGGTACTCGTGGATGCACCACAAACGAGTTAAAAGATTCTTCATTGTGGTGGAATGGCCCTAGTTGGCTAGCATCTCCTGTGACGCACTGAAACGTCACAAACAAGATCATTTTTAGTCCCAAAAACACTGACGACCCACTGGAGGGAAAAGGGCAGCAAGACATGAATTGCTTTTGTTATTTTTTATTGTTAAGTTTTTGTTATTAATTAAAAATAGGAACCTAAAAATAATCCTACAGTCACTACTCAGTCACCGCGCATCTCTATCGAAAATCACGAACGAAGACACGAACATGGCACCTGGTCACATTAACGAGATGGAGAGTTGACAACCCTGGCGGCCACAACGAAGGCGGGAAAAAGTTTGACTCGAGATCGTGGCGTGGAGTCGAGTTTTGGCAGCGAACGCGAATGGTCGAAGGTGGCCACCAGAGTGGGCAGAGGATCCACAAATGTGATTCGGACGGTGATACCACCAAGAGATACAAAACAAGTGAGTGGCAGCAGCAGGAGCAGACGCCAAAAAATTCTACAAGAAAAAAAGTGTCGGCAACAGAAGAAAAGCTAAAAGAGGAGGAGAGAAAAGAGTTTTACACTGAGCAGGTGGGTGCTGAACTGGCCTAGGCGGCACATTGCACGGCGTGCCTAGGATTTTTCCTCTCAACTCTCTCGGTGCGGTGGTAGGAAAAATATGTCACAAAAACTTAATTAAAACAGTATAAATTTAAACAAAATTCCCCAAAGTTTGAACTTGAAGTGTGTGTCCCTCTGCCGCAGTGTTGGTTTACCCCACGTAAGTGTTACCAAAAAGGATCCCCCAGTTAGTTTTTCCGCCGACTACGCTTTGTGTGCGCGTGTGTGAGTGGGACCTGCCTTGCCCCTCTAACCCCCCTGAGTTTCACTTGAGGGTTGGTGGCGCATGGTGGGGACCAACCAACGGGACTGCCAACTTTGCCTCGTTCGCTATGGTTTCACCTGGAGCGGGGCGGCGTTGGTGGTACGGCATATGGAGCACTAATTGTACTAGCGTGGTGCCGGATGCGCGCCAGGTGTCCCTAACCCCGCTAAGTTTCACTTGGGGGCTGGTGGCACATGGCGTGCATCCGCTAACAGGGCTACCAAACCCTCCTCGTTCGCTATGGTTTCACCTGGGGCGAGGTGGCGTTGGTGGTGCTGGACAGATCCCTAGTGTTTTCGTCAGTTTTGCAAGTCGTGGTGGTACCGGGGCTGTGTTTTGATACGCGCCACGTGTCCCAAACCCCGCTAAGTTTTACTTTGGGGCTGGTGACGCATGGCGTGAATCCACTAACAGGACTATCAACTCCTCCTCGTCTGCTATGGTTTCACCTGGGGCGAGGTGGAGCTGGTGGGTCTGGACCAGCTCCCGGTTTCCGGCGGCTATTTAAGTTTTGGGTTACACGCGTGTTACGTTTGATGCACGCTATGGGTCCCTAACCCTGCTAAGTCTCACTTGAGGATTGGTGGCGCATGGCGTGGGTCTGCAAACAGCGACACCCACTCCGATTTGTTCGTCATGGTGTCACCTGGGAACAAGCGAATGTGGTGGGGGTTGAATTTTTGTGTAACCGACGCCAGCGCATAGCAATTTTTATACCCCTCAGGTGTCCCTAACACCCCTAAGTCATCTCCTGAGGGCTAGTGGCCCATAGATCTCACTCCGGAATTCGAAAATCACAAAATAAGAGACTTTCCAAAATTAAGATCGGGAAAATAACGCCTCCCACTCGATCTACTTTCTGCACCCGTTGAGTCCCAGTACTTAACAAAATAATTTTTGTAAGTGTCCCTGGCCAGACTGAGCTTACCTCAGCCTTAGAGACTTCCTTACACTCCCAAAGAAAACTGGCCAGTCCCGTCTCAAATCGCCATGTCTCCTCCGGAATCCAGAAGAGTCGATCAGTTCTTCACCGAATCCAATGACGGCGACTTCTGCGAAAAATACTCTTCCTACTCAAGGGCCTTAAGAGCAACAGCTCGCATATTGAGTTGGTCTCCTGCACATGCAGAAATTTCAGCAGACATGATATCCCTTGTCAGACTTACTGAAAACGCGATTAGTTATTGCTGCTCAAAGGCAATACTATCCCGACGAGTACTCCCGATTACTCAAAAACCACCCCATATCGTCCAAAAGCTCACTGAGCACCTTGGATCCGTTTTTGGACCAAGATGGACAAATACGGCTCAACAGTCGACTAGAAAATGCCAACTTGTCATACAAGGAGCGACACCCATTACTGCTACCAGCAGGTTCCAGGCTTTGCACTCTGTTTTTCGACTTTGTTCACTCGACCCTGCTCCATGCTGAAAACCGACTTATGCTTCGGGCGATTCGTCAGGAATTCTATATTCCTACACTAACGAACAAAGTCAAGCACTGCATTCGACGTTGTGTCGTTTGTACCCATTTTCAAACAAAAATGCAAAAGCCAGATAATGGCAGCTCTTCCTCCCGAAAGTGTCCAATTCTCACCTGCTTTCACTATCACTGGAGTGGACTTCGCTGGCGATATAAAAGCGTCTTAAAGGCTACGTTTCGGTGTTTATCTGCTTCTCAACCAAGGCCATAACTTGGAACCCGTCACTGAGCTAAGCACAAAGGCATTTCTCGCAGCCTTTGAACGATTCGTAAGTCGACGAGGCATACCCAAAAGGTTGGTGTCAGATAACGGTCGCAACTTCATCGAAGCTGGCGGCGAACTCTCAAAAAGATGGGAGAGCTTCCTGAAAAACTCTTCTGACCATATCTCAGCGCTCTACAGTAGCCGAGAATTTGAATGGCAATTTATTCCTCCTCACGCCCCTCATATGGGCGGTCTCTGGGAAGCAGCTGTAAAAAGCTTCAAAAAACATTTCAAACGCGTAGCTGGAAACGTTGTTTTCACTTTCGAAGAGTTTTCTACACTGTTGTACAAAATCGAAGCAGTTTTTAACTCTAGGCCTCTCTCTATGCCGAAAGACAATGTGCACAACTTGCTTCCTCTAACACCTCGACACTTCCTCCGTGGCGCTCCCATTATAGCCTTCCCAGAGAATCCAAGTGATAATCTCTCTCTCACTAACCGGTGGCAAAAACTTAAAATTATGCACCGAGAGTTCAGCACAGGGTGGCGAGACGAATACCTTACTGAACTACACAGGCGATACAAATGGAAAAACCCATCCAGGAATCTAGAGATCGACGACGTTGTCATCATAAAAGACGACGCATGCCCACCAACACACTGGCGGCTTGGAAAAGTCATAAAACTCCACCCTGGCTCGGATCATCATGTTCGCGTGGTGGACTTACAGACCCGCTCTGGTCCTATAACTCGACCCATCGTCAAATTAATCGTCCTGCCCACAAAATGGACTATCAATGCAAAATGTGCAAGAAACGTCACCCCTTGCGTTTTTGCCCCAAGTTTTTGGAGCTCGACACCATCTCGAGAAGACGCACAGTACGCAGATTGGGATACTGTGTTAATTGCCTCGCTTCCTCGCACACCCTGTTCGACTGTGACTCGAAGGATGTGTGTCATCGCTGTGGCGACCTCCATGACACCATCTTGCATCCTGGAACTCCGCCCAGCAAACCGAAAAAACAATGAGCAGCGGACTACACAACCCGCATCCACGTCATCATCGCGATCATTGCCTCGCCCTCGTCAGGAACATCACAGAGGCTCCTCCAAAAAGGGCGATCAAAACCGAAGCCGGTCGATGAACGCGAATACGGATCGCAATCGGCCATCTCGTCGAAGTCCCTCGCCTTCTGGACCCTTGCAGCACCTCCAAGAAGCCATCCGCTGTCTGTCAAGACTTCAAAACTTGTTGAAGTAATATTGCCAGGTGGCAGGGGGCCGGCATGTTGGCGTCGGCCAACAATTATATTATAATTAAATATATAAAAGTTTTCGCGAACTGAATCGCATTATGATGGAATCAAACTCAGTGCTAAGGGCTGCGCACCCAAAGAAAAATGACGCGCTAGCACTAAGTAAATAAGTATGAAAAATAATCCCTAAGCTAAGCTTAACCTCTTACATTAAAATCTGCGCATGTGATAAGTCGCACCTATTTTGAAGCCCTTGCCTTTTTCGTTTTGCCGCTCTACCGTGGACTCTTGTGCCAGACCCGACTTGGCCAGCCATCAGCAGCAGCAGCAGCAACAACAACAACAACAAAAACCTCCTCCGCCAGACCTGTGTGGCAAATCACCCCCCCTCTTTGCAGATCATCGCAGCCAAACCCTACTTGGCCCTACTAGCCATAGCTACAATTGGCAACCCCTTACAGCCCATTTCTTCAGGTGGATTCTAAAGTAATTATTTTTCTTGCAATGCAGTTAATGCAAAAACGAAAGCAATCATTGCATAAACGACTGCGCGAAAGACATCTACAGTTTCTAGTGGCAAGTGAAAGAAGACATCGCCGCCATCAAACCATTATTGAGACATATAAAAGTGATTATTTGGTTTCGATTGTTCATGCTGTAATTAAACAGCTGTAGCATAAATTATTGCAGTCACTATGCATTAGAACAAAGTTCAGTACTAAATCAAAATAGCTTTACTATCAAAGCTCAAGCTAAAAAGCTTCACGCCAAAAGCTCTACTTTAAAGCCTAACTTCTTATCTAAGCTTTGGCCCACATATGAAAAAGCAAGCAAGATATATCCTAAATACCGTAATTAAGCCCAGCATAAGATTAGCATTAAGATCTCTTCTAACCACGGTTGCCACACTTGGTGTTTTTGCACCAAAACTGGTGTTTTTTTTCCTCTTGGTTCACTGGCACTTTTTTATTGGATTTGGCTCTTTTTGGCTCTTTTTGCTTATAATTGGCTTAAGCGAAAAAGGTCGAACATTATTCCGCACCTAATGTAGATCTGAATATATTTTTCCCTGTCAACACTGAAAACTATCGAAATCACGGCATGCAACTCTGTAAATAATCGAACCTATGCCAATCGCTAATACTAGGAATACTGTATTTCACGCATGGTTTTAAGCCGGTGGCGGCTGCGAAAATTTTAGTAGTGAGATTAAGCGTTTAGCTAATTTCTGAAAAAATGGACAAGTAAATAAAAAGAGTTTAAGCACCAGCACAACATATGCCTTATAAGTTGATTATACGTTTAGGTTTCTTCCAAAAAAAAACAGAAACTTGCACTGAGTCTTCTTACACAGACGCTAAGACCACAAACACTAGTTCTCAGGTGGAAAACAAAAAGTGAGTTTGAACAAAAGCATTTTATAGCGCCTGTCGCATATATAAATTTTGGTCTTAGAGTTGCTGTATCCGCCCACCGCAAATTTCGGTCAGAGTGGCTTGATCATTTTCGCTGGCTACGAAAAAGTGAAAAAACTTCGTTGATCAAGCAGGTTCACAATGCGGAATATGCGCTCATAATGTTCCTTATGATGCACAATCTTCCATTTGTATTGATAACCTTTTTGCCAAATTTGTTGCGGGTGTGCTGTCCTGACTCGAAAATTGCTATGGACATCAAATGTGGGCAAACCAAGGCAACGCAAATGTCCAAGGAACTTGGCAAGAAATCCATAAAACGCATTGTAACTGAATTAAAAATCTCGAAGTTTTCCCTAATTGTCGACGAAACAACTGATGTCGCAAAACGAAAGGCCCTTGTGTTAGTGGCACATTTTATAAGGCAGTAAAATCATTTCTTATTACAAATGGCATACCCCTAAAAATTTAATTGGTCTTGCAACTGACGGCGCAAACACTATGGCTGGAAGTTTAAATAGCCTTAAAACCAAGCTAAGCGGGGACACAAACTTGTTTTATTTGAAATGCACTTGCCATTCCCTACACCTTTGCTCGGGCTACGCATGCAAAAAATTGCCATCGAGCATTGAATTGCTTTGCTGAAATATACATTCATATTTTGCGTGGAGCCCGAAAAGGACTCAGGAATTAAAAGAGTTCCAAGAATACTGCGAAGTAAAACCACACAAAATTTTGGGAATAGCAATGACAAGATGGCTGTCTTTAGAAAAAGTTATTGGGCGAATGCTTGAGCAGTGGGATGATCTCCAATTATTTTTCGTTGATCAGAAGTTAACAATATATAGCCAAAAAAAATGGTCAATTTAATGATTAAACCTGAAATTAAAAGTTATTTCTACTTTTTAAAATATATTCTGAAAATTACACTAGTTTACAGCCAAAAAGACCCATTTCTACTGAAATTTTTTTTGGTGTAGTTTGGAATGGAATGGTGATCTCAAAAATCGATTTCAAAAATTTTTTCATGGCTCCGTTTTAGAAATATGAATTTTTCACTTTTTCGGTAGGTGCTCTTACATTTTAGCCATATCTGACTTCATAATTGTCAGATAGAGTCAAGCAAGATATGAATCAAAAGGCAATTGAACTGCCAGTAATTGCATAGAACATTGTTTTTAAATCGGCTTAGTAGTTTGGATACGATAAACCAAAACATATCAAAAAATTAAATTTTTTGCTCAAAAATGCAAGATATTTCATTTTTAAACGCATTGAAAAATATAAAAAAATAAAAAAAAATTATTTTTATTTTTTCTACTTAAGAATCGCACTCCTACGAAGAAAAGCAGATAACGATTTTGAAAATCTATGAACAAACACAGGAGCTGTGAGCAATTTAGTGCAAAAAAATGTTGTATTTTCGTGATTATTCAAAAATAAATTTCCGTTTGCTTCGACTTTTGTTCGTTTCTTTATTATAATTTTTATTCTGGCTTTTCGCTAACTTCATAAAGTGACCAAAAGACGAATAAAAATACAAGTTTATTTTTTGTGAACACACAATATACCCAAATTTGAATGTTATTTCCTCAATTTGATCCATATACGGTACGTGTTGCACGATTTTCCTCACCAATACCTTATTGTCTTCGTAAAAGTGCGATTCTTACGTAGAAAAAATAAAAGTAATTTTTTTTTTTATTTCTTCTAGGCGTTTAAAAATGAAATTTTTAAAAGTGAAAAAAATTCATATCGTATAAAATCGATTTTCGAGATCACCATTCCAAACTACACAACAAAAAGGGCACTCAAGATTGTTCGGATCTCATTGAGCTTTTCATAAAAAATAGATATTAGGACTAAGATATTATATAAAAAGATTTTGTACGGTAAACATCATAGTGCGTGTCACGGGATTTCACAAACTTACTCCCACATACAAAACATAGAAAGGCTCTGTCGGAATGAGAATGGTCAATTGCCACATTTCGACCCCAAATCGAGATTTCACAAGCGGCTTCCGTAAACTCAGACTGTGTTCATAATATTTTCACTGGTTCACTGGTGTTTTTTGCTTATAACTTGAGAACCCCTTATCCGATCTATATTATTTCTTCGGCAAATCGATACATAATGCTAAGTTGCATTGTATTCGTAATTAGTTTGTATTTTAATCGACTCGGCTGTTGATGTTGATCAAAAATATATACTTTACAGGGGTGGAAATTATTCCCTCTCCCTGTTACATACAAACTTAATATACTCTGTGTACCTTTGAGCGAAACCGAGACTCGTTTCGGTTTTATTCCCTAGTTTGAAGAAAAAAATGAGAATAAGAAAAAGCGCCGCAGGTAATTTTTTTTTTTAATCGCTCGTGAAAAAAGAATTTATAAGTGAGTATCACCAAACTGCTCAAACAATAAACATTGAAAAACTTTGCAGGATGTGTAGGGCATATTTTAAAGTTTTTCCTTCAATTATAACAATAACTTCATATAGGAAAAAATCGTACATATTTTACTTTCAAGTATAACATAATTTCATATCAAACGAGAGCGTAAGTTAAAGTCGGCTCTAACCGACTTCGATATACCCGTTACTCATGAAAAACATGTTTAACAGTGTTCCTGCGTTCCTTAGTGTGAACATCCGAAAAGTATGCAACATATTTTTTAGGGTGGGAGGGGTGGTAGCGGGGGGCTTGGTTTACTTTTTTTACTAATAACTTGAGAACCGTTCATCTGATCTTTATCATTTTTTCGGCAAATCGATTCATTTTGCTAATTACTAACTATCTCTAGAAGATACGAATCGTCTTTCTTTAAAACTGTAGGAGATATAACGTTTTTTCCAAATTGCGGGGGCGGGAGGGGGCGTGGCCAAAATTTGAAACAAACTCTGCCTGCAGATAAAAGAAGCATTTGTCCCATACATGTCAAACCTCTATCTCTTACCATCTCTGACATCTAGGTGTTCGTACAGACAGACGGACGGACGGACGGACAGACGGACAAGTCTATATCGACTCGGCTGTTGATGCTGATCAAGAATGTATATACTTTATAAGGTCGGAAATGATTCCTTCTGCCCTTTACATACATTTGCACGACTTTAGTATACCCTTTTTACTCAACGAGTAACGGGTATAAAAAGTCGTACACGTCAATTAGACCATATTTGTACATTAATTTGGTTAGCTTTATGAATTTGGAAATGCTATTTCATTTAAGCTTTGTGTATAAGTTGAAATTTTTTCTTATTTTTTGACATTTGACGAAAAGAATTCCCATATTTTTAGTACAAAACCTGCAAATTTCAAAACTTAAGCCCCATACGGACATCAGAAGTTGCGAGAAGTTTCAAACAACGAATACATCGTTGTAATATCGTTTAATACATCAGAGTTTAAGAACGCCAGCATAAAAACAAAAAATTTTTCTAAATGAAACCCACTTTTCGACCGATAGTTCCTATGACAGCTATAAGATATAGTCATCCGATTTTGACCAAAACTTCCAAATCTGTGAGACACGCTAACATTAAAAACAAAAAAAATTTTCTCACTAAAACCTACTTTTCGACCGGTAGTTCCTATGGCAGCTATAAGATATAAGATATAGTCACCCGATTTTGACCAAAACTTCCAAATCTGTGTAAAAGCGCATAATATTAATAATCGCTGAAGTGAGACAAGTGAACATTCAAAATAGAGGGAAGCTAACTTCTGCTGTACCGAAGTTTATATACCCTTGGAGCATGATATATGCTGCCAGTTTGATATATGGCTATACGATATATTCATCAAAAAAGTTTTTCTCACTAGAACTACATTTTGGACCGATCGTTCCTATGGCAGCTATATGCTATAGTCATCCGATTTAAATCAAACTTGACAAAATTGTGTGGTAGTATATAATATAGAACTGTACAAAGTGGGAGCGATAGCATTGAAAACAAAAAAGTTTTTCTTACTAAGACTTTTTTTCAGACCTATCTTTTGTATGGCAGCTGTACTATATAGTTGTCCGATTTTGATAAATCTCAGTGAAATTATGTGAAATCATAGAAAACTTATAAATACGGGGGTTGGGAGCGATAGCATTGAAAACAAAAAAGTTTTTCTCACTAAGACTTTTTTTCAGACCTATCTTTTGTATGGCAGCTATACTATATAGTTGTCCGATTTTGATAAATCTCAGTGAAATTATGTGAAATCTGGATATAGGTGTTGAAAACGTATAAATACGGGGGTTGGGAGCGATAGCATTGAAAACAAAAAAGTTTTTCTCACTAAAACTACTTTTTCAACCGATCGTTCCTATGGCAGCTATATGCTATAGTCATCCGATCCGGCCGGTTCCGACAAATGTGCAGCGTATTTATACCAAAAGACTTCGTGCAAAGTTTGGTTGAGATAGCTTTAAAACTGACGGAGGAGATAGCATAGAAACAGACGGACAGACGGACGGACGGACAGACGGACATGGCTATATCAACTCAGCTCGTCATGCTGATCAAGAATATATATACTTTATGTGGTCGGAGATGCTTCCCTCTATGCGTTACAAACATCCGGACAATTTTAATATACCCTCTCCAAGGGTATAAAAACAAAAAAAAATTTTCTCATTAAAACCCACTTTTCGACCGATAGTTTCTATGGCAGCCATAAAATATAGTCATCCGATTTTGACAAAAACTTCCAAATCTGTATAAAAGCGTATAATATTAATAATCGCTGAAGTGGGAGACGATAACATTAAAAACAAAAAAGTTTTTCTCACAAAGACCCACTTTTCGACCGATAGTTCCTATGGCAGCTATAAGATATAGTCATCCGATCCGGTCGGTTCCGACATATTAGCAGTGTGCAGTAAAAAGAAGACTCTGTGCAAAGTTTCAGCTCGATAGCTTTAAAACTGAGAGACAAGTTTGCGTAGAAACAGACGGACAGACAGACGGACAGACAGACGGACGGACAAAGCTCAATCGACTCAGCTCGTCACCCTGATCAAGAATATATATATAGTTTATAGGGTCGGAAATGAATATTTCTATGCGTTGCAAACTTCTGGGCAAAATTATAATACCCTTTGCAAGGGTATAAAAATTGAGGGAAGAAGAAGCTGAAGTTACAACTTCGCCTCTTGAACTTTTTGCATGTACGGAGGTGCAAAGTTGAATGTTACACTTAACAGCAAATTTGTGAAGACTATGTAAATTGGCTGTGGGCCTTATTATGCTTTGAGCAGCAGACGCAGCATTGAGAATGCACCATCTAACTTCACTCTGCTTCTACCTGCACCGACCAGCTGAAGTGCTTTCAGCTAAAGTAATTTGAAAAAATACATATAAAAACGAGAAGGCCAAGCTAACTTCGTCTTTGCCGAAGTTTTTATACCCTTGCAAATGTTTTAATACATCAGAGTTTAAGAACGCCAGCATTAAAACAAACAATTTTTCTAAATAAAACCGACTTTTCGACCGATTGTTGCTATGACAGCTATAAGATATAGTCATCCGATTTTGACCAAAACTCCCAAATCTGTATAAAAGCGTATAATATAAATTATCGCTGAAGAGAGACACGTTAACATTAAGAACAAAAAAAATTTCACATTAAAACCCACTTTTCGACCGATAGTTCCTATGGCAGCTATAAGATATAGTCATCTTATTTTGACCAAAACTCTCAAATCTGTATAAAAGCGTATAATATTAATAATCGCTGAAGAGAGACACGTTTACATTAAAAACAAACAAGTTTTTCTTATTAAAACCCACTTTTTGACCGATAGTTTCTATGGCAGCTATAAGATATAGTCGTCCGATTTTGACAAAAACTTCAAAATCTGTGTAGAAGCGTATTATATTAATAATCGCTGAAGTGAGACACGTTAACATTAAAAACAAAAAGTTTTTCTCACAAAGACCCACTTTTCGACCGATAGTTCCTATGGCAGCTATAAGATATAGTCATCCGATCCGGTCGGTTCCGACATATTAGCAGTGTGCAGTAAAAAGAAGACTCTGTGCAAAGTTTCAGCTCGATAGCTTTAAAACTGAGAGACTAGTTTGCGTAGAAACAGACAGACAGACGGACGGACAAAGCTCAATCGACTCAGCTCGACACCCTGATCAAGAATATATATAGTTTATATGGTTTTATAATAAAACCAAATTATAATACCCTTTGCAAGGGTATAAACATGGCAAAAAAACAAGAGCGAAATAGTTGTTTTGAATTATTTTTCCATGACGAAAAAATGTCTTTAATTTTGGCGGTGAAAAAGCGGAATGTCATTTGTGATCTTTTCCACCCCAAACATTCGGACTTAAATTTTGTGAACAAGGCTTGAGGAGAAGTGGCCGAGCATCTACAAAAAATCATCTTGGCATCAAAACAAAATGCAGATGCATTCGCCTTCTGGAACTTGCTGAGAGTGGACGTGCACAGCTGCTGATCTCTGACAAAATTCATTTGAGTCGCCCCACTTATAATTGTGTTTCTTTCTTCTCTTTCTCCCAGTCCTCACACAATACGCGCAAAAAAGTGAAGTGAGAGTCAAGGGAGTTAGGATGTCTAGCTTCGGCAGAGCAGGCCGCCCACCTAGCAGGGGATGCTCTACCAAGCCCGTGCCAGCGGTCGTAACCAGCAAACCGCTGAAGTTAGGTGGGAAGCGTAAGGAGGAGGAAGAAGCAACGGGAAAGAAGGAAGTGGAGAAAAAGATGACTGCGGGAAAAGCAACGGCATCAACTAGAGCGCCAAAGCCATCAAAAAAGGCGGGAAAGGAAGGCAATGAGACTGCAAAGCAAAATCAACAGAGAATTGACAAATCCAATATGGGGAATATTAACACAGCAACAGTGAGTACAAATACAGTGAAACCAAATAAAACGGATGAAACAATTATGTATGACAAAGATCACAAAGGCCCCTACGTGGTCTATGTGGAATTTTGGAGTTTTAAAAGTAATTAGAGAAGGTGTCAAATAAAGGTTTTGGGGGGGCAAAAAAAAAACAAAACTCAGCGCAGGCCCCCAAAAGGGTGGAAGGATTGTGGTTTTCTCTTGTTTGGGGGGTAACCTAAAATTTTTATAAATTTTTTTTTAACGGCGGGAAGTATCAACAACAAACCACCGTTTTTTTCTGGAGAACAACCCCCCCAACAGATAGTGAGTTGATTATCCATTATTATTAATAATTAAAATTTAATTAGTTAGAGAGAGAAAAACGGACTTTTTTTTTTTGGGGGCCCACACTTTTTTTTTTGGACCCAACTTAACCCCCCCCCAAAAAATTTTTTTTTTTTTTTGGGGTGGGGGGCCAATTTACTTTTTTTTTTTTCCTTTTTCCCTGAATAGAAAAAAATCAATCTAAAATCAAGATTATAATCTTGAATCAAAAAGAAACGGTGTCAGAATTCGACTAAGACCAGAAAATCTTAACCCAAGATTATATTCTCAATTTTAATCTTAATCCAACAATCTTGGATGAAGATTGTTTATACTCGACTTTAAGATGAAACAATCTCTTCTTGTTGAGATTGTATAAGATTGAAGAAAGATGTCTTAGTCTTGACTTTGAGGTGGAACAATCTCTGTTTTTTAAGATTGCATAAGGATTGGACTGAGATGGATTAATCTCGAGTCTAAAGTGAAAAAATCTAATTTTTCCAGATTGCAAAATCTGATTCTAAGATGGATATTACTTTAACTTAAGATTTATTTAATCCTGGCTTGAGACTAGACCGATCTTGATTTAAGAATATGTTCTTGAAATAAGGTTTCTCAAAACTTGACTTAAGGTCAAAACAAAAATTTATTAATATTTTATTCATTTCATATTAGTGGATACATTTCATTTTCCAGAATTTATTTTATACATATATGGTAATATAAACTAAAAACGATTTATTCGATCGATATTCATATGTTAAGTTTTACTGATCTTACAACTAAAAAATGCTTAAACTTAAATGGAGTAAATAAGAAATCTAAGTCTTTTTAAAGTTAGAAAAGATAATTATTTGTTGCGTAGCAAATGCAAAATTGATGCGAGGCTAGCGGACTTTGCATCACATTTTGTTGAAATGTCAAAAAAGTATTTTTGAATAAGAAGCCAAGGTAACTGACAAGCATCTGGATATTTTAAAGAACACACTTGAAAAATTTTAAAACAAGTATTTAAACCAAGTAAGAATGAGTCAAACTTATACAGGGTTTTATCAAAATACACAAAAAACTTTTCGATTTCCTCATCGGAAAATCCCTCAACAATTAAAAATGGTTGTACCGTTAGCCCTGCAGAATAATATTTGTTAATGATTAAATTAACTTGTCTCTGTATATTGCTGATGGTGGCTACTCGCAAAATAAAACTCTCTTGAGAATCCATGATGGTAGATTTTTTGCGCCGTTTTCCATTAGCGTCCAGAAAGCGAGCATTTGAGGGTATCAAAGCATTTAGAAGACTAGCATAAATATAGTCCTGGACATCTGGAAAAATGCAATTTTTAATAAGTGTTATCGTAACTCTTATGATTGGTTGCGCATACTTTGGTTTTTTGATGTTTTGCCTTTTAAAAACATTTGTTTATAATTGGAGGTTTTAATTTCCTTTTCATATACATCAGTCATTTTCGTCTTAAAAGTGTTCCATTTGGCCAGTAGCAGGTGTCCTTTTTTTTGGATACATCAGCTCAAAATCAATGTCGAACTGAAATAATATGAGAATTGCGCATTAACGATTTTTCTTAAATGTGATGAAAAGTGCGGAAATGATTCCTTAACATAAAATAGAGGGGAGCTACCCACGGTACGGCCACGACATACAAACGTTTCAAAGGAATTTTCTAACAAAGCTAATTTTGGGCGGATGCAAAAACTACTATTGAAAATATATAAAATGGAAAAATGTATAAGATCTGATATTAAAACGAGAAAGGCAAAGCTAACTTCGTCTGTACCGAAGTTTTGATACACTTGAAATAGCTTGTCACAACGGTTAGCGACTTCGACCAAACTTCGCAAATCAGCTTAAAAACATGACATATTACACATGACCGTGTTTGAGAGTGATAATATTGAGAAAAACCAGTTTTTCTCACTAAAACCCATTTTTCGAACGAACATTTTGTATGGCAGCTACAAGAAGTAGTTATCCGATCCGGTCGGTTCCGACATATTAGCAGCGTGCAGTAAAAAGAAGACTCTGTGCAAAGTTTCAGCTCGATAGCTCCAAAACTGAGGGACTAGTTCGCGTAGAAACAGACAAACGGACAGACGGACGGACAAAGCTTAATCGACTCAGCTCGTCATGCTGATCCAGAATATATATATTTTATGTGGTCGGAGATGAGTCCTTCTATGCGTTACAAACTTCTGGGCAAAATTATAATACACTTTTCAAGTGTATAAAAAGGGATTCTTTACTACAATTACTTGTTTACCCTCCTTCCATGCGTAATAAACTGTAATAATATCATCGCTTAGCCTTATTTTAATAATGGTTGGAAAACTTCAGTCTTACCAGTTCCGGAGCTCTAGCGTGCGACAACTTCGGCCATGATTTCAGGAATTCGATATTGTCCATGTTACGTAGGTCGCTTTGACGTATGCCGTAAGTCTTCTGCCACTTATCGCAGACTTCATCCCAGTTGGAGCAATCCCGACTTAGGGACAATTTTAAAGCTTCTGAAATGGATTCCTCATATTCTGATGGTTCCCACTTTGGGTCCAAGGTATCCAACGTTGAAGATTTTTTCCCACATTCCACATCTAATTTTGTTCGTTTGAAATTTCTATTTTTATATTTTGAGAACAGCTTTCCAGTAGGGTTAGCTTTTCCCTTTCTTGGAATGAAATAGTATTCCTTTGAAGTAAAAATAAGAGAAAATGAAATTTTAAAAAATGCATATTTGAGCGTTACTACTTTTCACA
Organism: Lordiphosa stackelbergi; assembly: GCA_018904235.1. Taxonomy (NCBI): domain Eukaryota; kingdom Metazoa; phylum Arthropoda; class Insecta; order Diptera; family Drosophilidae; genus Lordiphosa; species Lordiphosa stackelbergi. Next base: position 110,248 of record JAEIFU010000039.1, read on the forward strand.
GAAACAATTTTTTGCTGCCGTTTATATAAGACAAACTGGCCTTTAATTACACAAGTTTACAAAAAAAGGCCAACTTTTGAAACAGAGAAATTAGCAACCGTTCCTTATGTATTTTTGGCCGCTGAACTCAAATAAATTGTCCGTTTTCTCCCAGCACGTCAGGTTTACGAGATATTTGCATAAACGTGTGTTCAGCGAGGTATCTTTACATTTGTTGGTCCTGTGGCCACATTAAGTGTTCTTTTCCAACAAAATTAGTTTTAATGTGAGCTGCATTGAATAACGTTACAGAAAAATCAAGCACAAAGTTTTGATTTGGCTGATAAGGTACCAATTTCAGGATTTAAAAATGGAAAATGTGGTTATTTTTTGATAAAATCGATTTTTTCCCAAGTTTAAATAGTTCTGGAAAATTTTCTGCTTATATTAAAAATCTTGGAAAAAAATAGTTGGTAGTCCTTTGTTTCTTCTTACTTTACATATTTTCAGTTTTTCGATATCATCGCGCCTTTAAAAGTTATAGCCCAAAAACTAGAAAATTTCTCTGTTGCAAAAGTTGGCCTTTTTTTGTAAACTTGTGTTATCTAAGCTTGTATTATTACCTGAACTTCATCCTCGTTGGGAAACAAAGATACAATTTCTTTTACGAGTGGAGGGAAATTGTGCGTTCTCAGATAAATATTTTTATCAAGAATCTCTTCCACTATTATATTTATAAGAGTTTCTCGATTAGCCATGGTAAGAGACTTCGACTCCTCGTAGGCGCTTAAAATTTGCTTGCCGCGTGAAGATTCGCTTAACAAAACTCTTAAATCCTGTAAAAAAATATACTAAGTTTCAGCATGAGATAATTTTAGAATGCTCACCTTGTTAAGAGTCCATTTTCCATTGGAAGAAGGTGAGGGATTTAATGGCGTTGAGCCCGAGCTGCTGTTAAGCCCATCCTTGTCCTTAACTGGATTAGATATAGTGTCGTCCTCAATTCCATACTATTTTTAAGGGGAAAGTTTTAGTGTATGTATTTTAATAGTTTTGTATACATGCCTCAATTTTTCGCCATTGCAAAAGCTTCTCTCTGAACATTACGCGAATGCCAAGTGGTGGTACTGCTTCTTTAATTTCATCTCTGGTCAAATATTTCAAGCTCTCGAAGGTAACTTTTGAAGCTAGAAAAATATAGAATTCGTTTCAGATAGTTTTTTAACACATAAAAGATAGAAACAAACAAAAAATCAGCTTTTGAGACAAGTGACAGTGGTGCAATATTGTTGTTGTTTTTACTTAGCCACAAGCATGATGGAATTAATGCAATTATTAATTCCACCATGGCCACAAGCATGGAAGAGAAAGTAGAGAGAGACATTTTATTTTCACATAATAATCACGGCTGGTCACCCTGTTGCAACGGAAAACTTTGGTCACCTTATTTTCACCTTATACATAAGTATGTATATGTGTATGTGTATGTAAGTGACCAATTTGCTTATAATATTAGCAGACACTTTAACGCAAGTACTTACATACATACATACATGAGAAGATATATATATACAAAAGAATCTTACCTTCCAAATACTCAATAACATTCTCCATTTCAAATTCTTTCATTAATTTAAGTAGTTTTGCATTATTTTCCGCATTGTTATCGGCAACCGGTATGCTGCAAATGCTGACTTCCGGAACATTTTGTTGAATATATTTATGTTTTTTTTCACGTTGATTCGACATTGGTTTATTTCTTGTCTGATTTTTGACAATTTTTTGGTTTTTACACGCACAGCGATCGACGCGACGCTTCAGACAAAACTCGCAAAATGAGAGCAGCGGCGCATCGCGGTATTTTGACTTGAATTGTCCTGTTCACTAAATATCAGTGATGCTGTTAAGTTTAAATCAAGCTAAAAGCAAGCCCAGTAAAAAACGAGAGCGTAAGTTAAAGTCGGCTCTAACCGACTACGATATACCCGTTACTCAAGAAAAAACATGTTTAACAGTGTTCCCGTGTACCATAGTGTGACCAACCAAAAAGTATGCAACATATTTTTAGCGTGGTAGCGGGGAAGGCTTGGTTCACTTTTTTTTTGCTTATAACTTGAGAACCGCTCATCCGATATTTATCATTACTTCGGCAAATCGATTCATTTTGCTAATTACTAACTATCTCTAGAAGGTACGAATCCCCTATCTTTAAAACTGTAAAAGATATAACTTTTTTCCAAATTGCGGGGGCGGGAGGGGGCGTGGCCAAAATTTGAAACAAACTTGATCTGCGTGCAGATAAAAGAAGCATTTGTCCCATACATGTCAAACCTCTATCTCTTACCATCTCTGAGATCTAGGTGTTCATACAGACAGACGGACGGGACGGACGGACGGACGGACGGACAGACGGACAAGGCTAAAGCGACTCGGCTGTTTATACTGATCAAGAATATATATACTTTATATGGTCGGAAATGATTCTTTCTAAAGTTATTAACATCACTGTGGATTCAGTTGCGATTGAGAAGGCACTCGTCTGATTTGCACCGTTATTGTTTTGTTTATTATTATTATTATAATTCATCCTAGCACTACAGGTTTTCTAACCTATTTTAGGGTACTAGTCACAACATTTTTTTTTTTTTTTTTGGGCCGTTTTCTCATGTTGCTGTTTTTGCAAATCTAGGTGGATTTGTTGCGTTTCGTTTGCTCATGTTCAATGCTAACCATCTAGATGGATTTCGTAGCAATGTACTTCATCCTCATTGATTTGAAAACAATGTACATGACAATTCATATTAAGTATTTTTATGAGTGCGCGCATATGGTCACACTTAAAAAATTTTGAAATAAAAAAACAACTGCTGCAAAAAACAGTTAAATCTGAATTGTTAATAATTAAACCAAAAATTGAAAATATTGTATGTGCCTTTGGTATACAAGACACCTGCAGACACTGAAGATACAGATGCTGAAGATACAGATGCTCATACTAATTGCTCTAGGTCATTGCTTATGCTGAGTTCGCACAGGCAACTAATTTGGCTAAAATGTGATTCAAATTGCCTTGATTATTGATTTTACTGTATTTAAAACTTAAACTATGATTTCATATGCAATTAATTTGATCAAATTAGGCTGAAAAGTTCCCTAATTTGGCCTATATACCAAAATTTTCATCAAAATTTGTCTCAATTATTTGCCTGTGTGAACTTAGCTATAGTCCTTTTTCTTAATCTCCAACCATAGTTACAAGTGCTTGCGACAATAAATTTTCCTCCTCTGTGAAATGCTTGCTTTCTTTTTTTAAAATTGGCGCGCAAGGGACATATCAACAAACTAGCGAGTCCAATAGGGCTGTCAACTTACTTTTAGTGCCTTTTCAGACCTGCCGGTGTGACCGTAGTGCAAATGCCCAAATTCATAATCCATCTACATGAGACAACCGATTGCACAAAATCCACCTAGTTGCGAAATCTAGGTGGATTTCGATTTGAGCAAAAACAGGAACATGAGAAAACGGCCCCTAGTTTTCCTTTCCCCCTGCTAATATGTCGGAACCGACCGGATCGGATGACTACTTCTTGTAGCTGCCATACAAATGTTCGTTCGGAAAATGGGTTTTAGTAAGAAAAACTGTTTTGTTCTCAATATTACTGCTCTCAAACACGGTCATGGGTAATATTGAATGTTTTTAAGCTGATCTGCGAAGTTTGGTCGAAGTCGCTAACCGTTGAGACAAGCTATTTCAAGTGTATCAAAACTTCGGTACAGACGAAGTTAGCTTTGCCTTTCTCGTTTTAATTTTCCTAGTTTTAAACTTACCTTTGAGAGGTTGAGACGAGCAACACACCAATCATTTGACACTGGACATTTGTATTTACTCATTGGGTGGTTCATATAAACATATCACTTCATGCATATGTACTAGATAAGCATTAAATTTTAATGCTTATGCTCATTTTATTAATTATTTACTTTTTAAGGATTTTTGGTTTTAAGAAAAGTAAATTTCACAGCGAGACGGGAATCATCAAGTGCAGAAGCTACACTTTTGGCATTCAGGTAACTTTGGAAACCGACTATAAGTATTTTCAGCCGTCTCTAACTATTGTCATTTTATTTTTATAGAAAATTTTTTTTACTGCCCACACCCGCCGTCGCGGGATATAATTTAATCACTTTAGGGAGAGTTCCTCAGCGCATTCACACGAACAATTGCCGAGTTCAGTCGCAAAAAGCAAAAACAATCCCCTGGGAACCCTGACTTAAGGGTTTGAAACAATATTATTACCGAAATTAAAGCCATTTTTTTCTCTCAGTTAAAGTCATAAGCTAAATAGCACCATGTATGTTTGTTTCAAATGTTTGCGAAAATATCCATCAACGAAAATATTAATTCGTCATTTTAAGTATGAGCACTTATTTACAAGAAGTAACTTAAAAATTCAGTGCATGCAAGAAAATTGCAATCAGTTGTTTTCAGAGTTCACATCTTGTCAGCGACATCTAGATAGTAAACACAAAATAGCAGATAATTTGGAAAATGTTATAGAGCCCTCCATACTTCATACAGAAAAAATAAGTGATATCGAAATTGAAGTACCAATTCCAAATTCTGAAAATGTTCAGTGTATTTCCATGATGCTCCAGAATGAGTCTTCTAGTACTGAAAACTGCCCTGATGAAATCGTTAACAAGCTGAAAAAACAAGCGTTAATGTTGTCCTTAAATTTACTTTCGCAAAACCAAATGCCAAGAAAAAAAGTGATTGAAATTCAAAATATGATAACCAATTTATGTTCGGTTATATCATCATCTATTCGAAGCTTATTTGGAAATATGGAAGCGCATAAAGATGTGGAATGCATATTAAAGTTTTGTGAGGCACCTTTTGAAGATATAAATACAGAGCACAGACTTTTTAAATCCTTAAAAGTCCACAATTTGTACGAAGCTCCGAAATCGTTTATAATAAATCAAACAATTCAAGAAGTTATTTCCAAAGGTAATCCCACTTTTGATGAAAAGACTGCTGATATATTTATCATGCCATTGCAATTTATGTTTAAGTCACTTTTTGCGATACCAAACCTCCTAAAAGCAACGTTATACGCAATACTGAAAAGTATTTGTCAGAAAATAATCTGCGCAATTTTGCAAGTGGTGAAATCTTTAAGTCTAAAGTGCTTCATTATACAAATGGTTTAGTCGTTCCGTATGTTCTATACTTCGATGATTTTCAAATAAATAATCCCCTTGGATCTCACACATTTTCGATTTGTGGCTGCTACTTTAATTTTCCAACAATGCCGCAGCATCTATTGTCTAAACTTGAATATATATTTCATGCAGCTTTTATATCCACTGAAAATTTGAAAGATAATGGAAACGAAAATTCTTTTTATAATCCTGAGCAAGAGCTTAAGCTATTAGAAGACGATATCCACTATCGTTACAGAAGGAAAAAACAAAAGATTCACTTTATTCTCGGCCTTATTGTAGGAGACAACTTGGCAGTTAACAGTATTTTGGGGTTTGTTCAGTCATTCAACGCTAAAAGATTCTGTAGAGCATGCACAAGAACCAAACAACAGATGCATATGGACTGTGTGCAAAAAGCCAAATTCCTAAGAAATGATATCAGCTATCGTCAATCGCTTTTCGAAAATGATTTTCAAGAAACAGGCATAAAAGCCTCATGAATTTTCGAAAATTTACTCAATTTTAATGTTCCAGATAACTTCTGCTTTGACATAATGCATGACATTTATGAAGGAGTGTGCAATTATGATCTCTGCCAAATTTTAGTTTCTCTTGCTAAAGATAATGTCGTAACACTAGACGAGATCAATGCTCGCAAACGTCATTTTCAATTTGGAGAAACTGAAATTGGAAATATTTCAAAGGATTTAAGTGCTAATAGACTAAAGTCCAATAACTTAAAAATGACAGCAAGTGAGATGATGTGCTTTGTGCATTTTTTGCCTTTGATGATAGGCGATTTGGTTCCTATAGGAAATATGCATTGGAATATTTTAATAACGCTTTTGCAAATAATTGATTTGCTTTGGAAATCAGAGTATCAAGTTGAGGACTTAATCAAATTAAGAATGCTAATAAAAAACATCATTCTGCTTACAACAAAACTTATGGAAATTTAAAGCCGAAGCACCATTTTATGGTTCATTACCCGCAGGCGATAAAAATGTGTGGACCTTTAAAATATCTATGGTGCATGCGCTTTGAGGCTAAACATAAGGAAGCAAAAATATATTTTAATAATATCACTTCAAGAATCAATCCACCACATACTCTAGCAATAAAATCGGCAATAAAATTTTCTCAATTTTTGATTCAACACGAAGATACAATGAATCCATTGTATATATTAGAATCCCCTGTAAAACCGGATGTGAACTCTGAAGAATATTTGCCCAAAATAAAATATCCTTCTTTCATAGATTTAGAAAGTGTAGAAATAAGTAACAAAATTACTTATAAGAGTACTCTATATAAAAGTAAATATTATTTGGTTTATAAAGAGAGTCCTTTAGAACTATATAAAATTAACCACTTTTTATTGCAAAAATACATTATGTATGTAGTTTGCAGTGAAGTTAACATTAAAGGATTTGATGAACATTTTCAGTCCTTTGAAGTTGGTTCAATATCAGAAACAATTGATGTAAAAAATATTGATAATTTTATTAGCCCTCCCTTACACTTATACCCCGTAAACAATGGAAAAATATATTTCAGAATTAAAAGAATTTAAATAAATGTAAACTAGATTTTAATTTTCTTTAAACAGTTTTTTTTTCTGCAGACTGATTTTGGATTATACAGAGAGAGATGATAAATCTTGTTTTTGAGAATATTAATCTTAATTCATGGTTTTTCAATCTTATTTTTCAAGATTGCAAACTTCTTCAAAATGAGATTTTCAATCTAGATTTTAGATTGATTTTTTTTCTCAGTGAGGTGTTTCCGATTTGGCCATTTGGCACATCACTGCAAGGCTAGTGCTCGTTGCCACCAATGCGGTTTGGAACATGCAAGTGATATCCAATGCTCCAAGCCTTCGTGTGCCAACTGTAAGGAGGGGCATGTAGCGACCTACCTTCATTGTATGGCCAGGAAAAAAAGCATATGCTATTCAAAAGTGCATGGCCATAGAAAATCTCTCCAAGCAGGAGATAAGAAACAGATATCCAGCCCTCTTTGATAGGTTGCCCCCGGATTTGACAGATAGCAGGTCGTTCCCCTCGCCAACAGACAGAACAGAGTCAGAACAACTAATTCTAAGCAGCGCCGAGTCGACAAGGGAGATTCATGCCATTGCATCGTTTGCGAAAACAGCCAGAAAAGGCAGGCAGAGATCCTTAGAAAATTCTAAAGCAGCGGCCAACATGGCAGAATGACGTCAAGCTCTAAGCGCGGAAGAATTAATATGTACCTACTAAACAACCAGTATGACCTAGCCATTCTCTCTGAGGTATGGCTTAAAGACAACTCACAATGCAGTCTACAGGGGTACAATTTTTTTTTGTAAGCCCAGAGAGGTTGGTTATAGGGGAGTCGGAATCTACTTAAAAAGCCACATTAAATTTAAAATTCTTAAAATTGACAGCAGCATCGAGTGCTTAGGAATACAGACTTTAAATCTTAGTAAGAATATTAATATATTTAGTGTTTACGCCGCACCATCCACAACCATATCTGGGTTTAAATCGGGAACCACTACCCTGTCACCATTCCGGTTAATGCTATAGGCACGGAAACAATTTCTAAGAAAATTCTTCATAATAGAATTGCTAAGGTTTTTTGATCAGTCCAGTTCTCTGATTTAGACTCGCTGGAAAATAAGGTTAATTATATTACACAGGTCAACACAGTAAAGATCCCCAGTAGGAACGATTATGTCCCAAAGAAGTGGTGGAGCTCAGAATCGGATAAGCTTTTTCGTCTTAGGAACGCCTGTAGGCAAAAATTCTATCACACCAAAAGATTCGCGGATGCCAGAAACGCCATTGAGGCAGATAAAAAACTGCAAAGTCACATTCGAAATTGCAGAAAGGCAAGCTTTGAGGACTTTGTTAACCAGATTTTTGATGCACCCTCCATGTGGAGCCACATAAAGAATCTTAAGAAATATAAGCAACTAAAAAGAATAGGGAACACATGGTCAGAGGAAGAAGATGAGGAATTTCTGAAGAATGTAAAGGATAGTCCAAGCATCGTACCCAATGCAATTAGTTTAGCTAGGCCGCCACTTCAGGTTACTATACATGAGCCCACCGCGTTCAGTTTCGAGGAATTCGTTGAGTTTTTGGGCACTAGAAATCCAAACTCTGCAAGGGGTTTGGATGGAATATCATATAAAATGCTACAGATGTTACCTGCCCCCAAGAAAACTGAGCTGTTTGAGCTGCTTCAGTCAATTTGGAAATCGGGAAACTTCCCTGAAAGCTGGCGTCAGATTCGGGTAGAACCGGTGCCAAAGAAAGATTCTGATAGTGCTAGTGTTTCCAATTACAGACCGATATGCCTACTAAGTGCTCTTTTCAAAATCATTGAAGGAATGATTAAACTAAGATTCGATGAGCACATCGCTGAGCACAGCCTAATCCCTGAGCGTTCATACGCATTTAGGAAACACAGGTCAACTTCACAATGCATAAATGACCTAGTGAACAAAGTCCAGGCGCTAAAGGCGGATGGATGTCAAGTCGTAGCAGCATGCCTTGACCTGCAAAAGGCTTTTGACTGCGTGGAAGTAGAAGTCCTGGAAGGCAAACTTAGGGATATGAGATTTGACTCTTGGCAAGTAGAATGGGTTATATCTTTTCTCCGATCGCGTGTTCTTCGGAAAGGCAAATCGAAAGTAACAGTAAACAGGGGGGTCTGTCAGGGTAGTGGTCTCAGTCCGACGCCATTTAATCTGTACACTGCAGATTTACACAAACTTAATAGCGGTAATAGCCAATTATTCCAGTACGCAGATGACTTTTTTCTGGTGTGTTTCCACCCAACGCTTACTGCAGCCAGAGGTATACTCCAAGAAAAAATGTCTGCATTTGAAGACGAATGCAGCAAAATCAATCTCTCGTTTAATCCGTTCAAGTCTAGAATAATTCATTTTAACCTACGTAGGGAGGCTCTTAATATCTATCTTATAAAGGTGTTCAAATGAAGGAGGTAGATCAAATAAAATCCTTAGGCAGGATTATCGCAGCAAACAACTCGGCGTGCTCTCACATAGAACATGCCATATCCGACGCAAACAAAACGTGCGCATTTATTAACCTTATAAGCGGCTGTCAATTCGGGGTCAACCCAAAGAAGGGACTAGTGATACATAAGGCATTCGTAAGAAGTAGATTAGAATATGCACGCTCCTCCTTCTGTAATGTATCCAAGACAGCCATGGACAAGGTGAGGGTACATAGTAACCTCCACCTAAGAAAAGCGCTAGGTCTCATCAAATGCACGCCGGTACCAATTATATACCATCTCGCTGCAGAACTCCCTCCAGAACACAGGTACAGGTTCATAACAGCAAAGGAGTTAGCTAAATCATTCGCCCATAATCTTCCTGTGTGTAACACTCTAATTGCCAACAGTGAGCTAAACACGAGCTATGCAAAATTATATAAGGAGTTCATAGATGTACTAGGGCACATAGAAGGTGTTGATCCCCTACCAGTTAAATGTGTCAAATTAAAGGTCGACGTTGACTTCTTTAAAGGAGCTGCCAAAAACAAGCGCGCCCTGCACTCAGTGAGCATACTTCTCCTTTTCAAGGAAAAAACAACTGCCTTACGCAAGAAAGGCTTTGATTTATATTTTACGGACGGATCTGTAACCAGCAGTCACTCCAGTGCGGCCTTTTGCATGAGAGCTCTGGCCAGACAGAGAGTTTTTACACAAATAAAATCCCATCTTCATTATCAGCTGAGTTAGTAGGTATCGAAAAAGCACTCGATCATGCCTTATCCAGAAACACCCCTCTAGTAGCCATTCTGACGGACAGCCGGAACGGAGCGCAAATCCTGTCAAAGGAACAACAAGACAACTACATAGCCTATAGCATAAGAGCCAAAATCAGCGCCTGTAACAGGTTGCGCGCTATAGAAATTCATTACATCTCTGGACACATGGACATTCCTCAGAACACAGAGGTAGATATCGCTGCCAAAAATGCACCTACAAATGGTACTTTCACTGTTATAAAATGGAGCCTTTAAGATGCGATCTGCGAAATGTACAGAACGATTAAAGACGACTGGGAAAAAGAATACGCTACATTTATTGCTGCGAAATACAGAGGCTACTGCGAATTGTTCCCATATACAGTCAATAAACCATGGTTTCATGGAAAAGATTGCAAGCTCATACCCAAAGACATTAAACTTCTAAACAGATTAATTAGCGGAAACGCTTTCGACAACTATACATTATCAAAAATGCACGTTACTAATGTAAATAGGTGCGATACATGCGATGAATTCGATAATTCCTCCCACATCATCTTTAAATGCGATAAGTACAACACGACACGCCAACGCTTCCCATTTCTAACACGGCACGATGACATATTCACATTTTTTAAACAAGAGAACATGAGCACTTATCAACAAATAGTGGACTTCATTAAAGAAATAAACGTAAAACTCTAACACAACAGAAACACGATACAACAAGTCTTGGCGATTTCCACTTTCCTGAAAGGTGGGCGGCCAAATAAGACCACAATACCCACGTGCATCGTGGCAACCTAAAAACAAAAAAAAAAAAAAAAAAAAAAAAAAATGCAGATGATCGAGCAGTGTGACCAACTAAATTAAAAATATCAAATACTGAAATTTTTGGCTTAATTTTTTTAAGTCTGGTAACACTACTCTTACGTTCCACGGCGACGAAAGATAGGGAAAAGTTAGCTAAATTACGAACTTCGGATGTCCGTATGGGCCTTTAATTAAAAAGGAAACCATGGATGACCGCCTCGGCTTTGTAAAATAATTCTTTATGATTCGCGGCCCATCGATGACATTTTTTCCAAAATTGTTGTATACTAAAAATTAGTATAGTATTTTGCATATATATACGGTGCGTAAGCTGTTGCGTTTTTGACGACCAAATAAATGAGGAATTTTCAACTCAAGTGACATTTCGTCTGCAACTTTCTTTATTTTTATACCCTTGCAAAGGGTATTATGATTTTGCCCAGAAGTTTGCAACGCATAGAAATATTCATTTCCGACCCTATAAACTATATATATTCTTGATCAGGGTGACGAGCTGAGTCGATTGAGCTTTGTCTGTCCGTCTGTCTGTCCGTCTGTCTGTTTCTACGCAAACTAGTCTCTCAGTTTTTAAGCTATCGAGCTGAAACTTTGCACAGAGTCTTCTTTTTACTGCACACTGCTAATATGTCGGAACCGACCGGATCGGATGACTATATCATATAGCTGCCATAGGAACTATCGGTCGAAAAGTGGGTCTTTGTGAGAAAAACTTTTTTGTTTTTAATGTTAACGTGTCTCACTTCAGCGGTTATTAATATTATACGCTTTTATACAGATTTGGAAGTTTTGGTCAAAATTGGAAGACTATATCTTATAGCTGTCATAGGAACTATCGGTCGAAAAGAGGGTTTTAATGAGAAAAACTTTTTGTTTTTAATGTTAACGTGTCTCACTTCAGCGATTATTAATATTATGCGCTTTTACAAAGATTTGGAAGTTTTGGTCAAAATCGGATGACTATATTCTATAGCTGTCATAGGAACTATCGGTCGAAAAGTGGGTTTTATTTAGAACGAGAAAGGCAAAGCTAACTTCGTCTGTACCGAAGTTTTGATACACTTGAAATAGCTTGTCACAACGGTTAGCGACTTCGCAAATCAACTTAAAAACATGACATATTACCCATGACCGTGTTTGAGAGCGATAATATTGAGAACAAACCAGTTTTTCTCACTAAAACCCATTTTTCGAACGAACATTTGTATGGCAGCTTCAAGAAGTAGTCAGCCGATCCAGTCGGTTCCGACATATTAGCAGCGTGCAGTAAAAAGAAGACTCTGTGCAAAGTTTCAGCTCGATAGCTCCAAAACTGAGGGACTAGTTCGCGTAGAAACAGACAGACGGACGGACAAATCTAAATCGACTCAGCTCATCATGCTGATCAACAATATATATACTTTATGTTGGAGCAGCAGCCGCTGCATTAGCATTTATATATTTGTTAGCGTTAAGTTAGTTGAAAAGAAATAATTGAATTGAAACTGAAATTGAACTGTTATACTTCTTGTAAGCATGTAAGCGCAGCTTGGCTAGTCGGGCCTGTGTGTGGGCGTCCGACTGCCAAAGCTACAGAGACGAAATCAGTGCTTGTTACAATCTCGAAGCAACCACCACGCCACAGAAGGCCTATTAAACAATTAAAGTTAAATTATCCACCAACCACTAGTCAGAGTATTAATACCGGGTCCAAATATTTAGTTTTCATCTGGGAAAAGCCTCCCAGATTATTCACTTTATGTGGTCGTAGATGATTCCTTCTATGCGTTACAAACTTCTGGGCAAAATTATAATACACTTTTCAAGTGTATAAAAATAGTTTGTTTTTATGCTGGCGTTCTTAAACTCTGATGTATTACAACATTTGCAAGGGTATAAAAACTTCGGCAAAGACGAAGTTAGCTTGGCCTTCTCGTTTTTCCACAAATACATTGAAAGATGATTAATTTTTACTTGTTTCAAATAACATTTCAATCACATTGGCTACGTGAGCACAGGCTGATAAAATCTCAAGGTCTGGAGCCTGAATAGTTCTACTGAGTCCTTGCAGCCCGGCAGTAAAAACATGTGTGTACACTCATTCATGTTTTTTATACCCTTGGAGAGGGTATATTAAAATTGTCCGGATGTTTGTAACGCATAGAGGGAAGCATCTCCGACCACATAAAGTATATATATTCTTGATCAGCATGACGAGCTGAGTTGATATAGCCATGTCCGTCTGTCCGTCCGTCCGTCTGTCCGTCTGTTTCTATGCTATCTCCTCCGTCAGTTTTAAAGCTATCGTAACCAAACTTTGCACGAAGTCTTTTGGTACAAAAACGCTGCACATTTTTCGGAACCGGCCGGATCGGATGACTATAGCATATAGCTGCCATAGGAACGATCGGTTGAAAAAGTAGCTCTAGTGAAAAAAACTTTTTTGTTTTCAATGCTATCGCTACTAAACCTCGCATTTATAAGTTTTTTATGCTTTCACATAATTTCAGCAAGTTTTATGCAAATCGGGCAACTATATAGTATAGCTGCCATACAAAAGATAGATCTGAAAAAAAGTTTTAGTATGAAAAACTTTTTTGTTTTAAATGCTATGGCTCCCAAACTCCTGACATAAATAATATCATATTACTGATCAATATGATATGCTAACACATAATTCTGTCAAGTCTGATCCAAATCGGATGACTATAGCATATAGCTGCCATAGGAATGATCGGTCGAGAAAATAGTTTTAGTGAGAAAAACTTTTTTGTTTTCAATGGTAGCGTGTTTGTGCATTTCAGTTATAAATATTATCTTTCTTAACACAATTTTAGAGAGTTTGATCAAATTCGGATGAATATATCGTATAGCTGCCGTATAAAAAAGTGGCACTAATATATCATGCTCAAAAGGGTATAAAAACTTCGGTCAAGCCGAAGTTAGCTTTCCTCTATTTTCGTGAATACAATCGATCTCATCAATCGACAACTGTACGCTTAGGACGCAAGGTGAAGAGAAGATATGAATCGATTAGAATGAATCTTCGCCGAAACTGTTGCTTGTTATCACCTTGTTGAGTAATCAAAATTAGTTCAAATATTTCACCGTATTTTCAACGATCGGTCGTAATATTTCAACCTATACTCCAACGTTCTTGTTTGTAGATATTTTTCACTGCTGATGCATTTTTGAAACAATCTAAATATTTGCACCTTGTTCTAAATATCTTGATTACTTAAATTATTTTGCTCTTTACATACAAGGCTGTCAAAAAAGTCTTGCGGTATTTTTATTGAATTTTCAATTGTTCATAAAATTGGTTATAATAATGCGATTTAAGTCAAATATGCGCCGTTTTGTGCGATGACGAGTTCCCAACGAGATGCCAACTTCATAATGCCCCTCTTATAGAAGCTCGCTTTCCTATTGGCAAAAAACTCGGAGAGCCAATTTTCACAGGACTCTCTTGTGGCCAACTTCCGACTGCCAAGCTCGTTCGCCATGGACAGAAATAGGTGGTAATCACTTGGTGCGAGATCCGGACCATACGGTGGATGCAAAAGAACCTCCCATCCGAGCTCCCGGAGCTTCTGGCGCGTCACCAAAGATAAGTGTGGCCTGGCGTTTTCCTGATGGAAGACAATTCGGCCTCTGTTGATCAAAGATGGCCTCTTCTGCATGAGTGCTGCATTCAAGCGGTCCAGTTGTTGGCAGTACATGTCCGAATTGAGCGTTTGGCCATAGGGGAGCAGCTCATAGTGGATGATTCCCTGCCAATCCCACCAAACACACAGAAAGAACCTTCCTGGCCGTCAATCCAGGCTTGGCCACCGTCTGGGCAGCTTCACCGCTTTTCGACCACGACCGTTTACGCTTCACGTTGTCGTAAGTGACCCACTTTTCATCGCCAGTCACCATCCGCTTCAAAAACGGGTCGATTTTGTTGCGATTCAGAAGCGATTCGCATGCATCCATACGGGCAAAAATGTTTTTTTGCGTCAAGTCGTGTGGCACCCATACATCGAGCTTCTTTTTGAATCCAAGCTTCTTCAAATGGTTTATAACGGTTTGATGACTCATGCCCAGCTGTTGGCCGATGCTACGGCTGCTACTATGCCGGTCTCTTTCGATCAATTCAGCGATTTTATCGCAATTTTCGACGACAGGCCTTCCGGACCGTGGCGCATCTTCGATCACCTCTGCACCAGAACGAAAACGTTGAATCCATCGTTGTGCGGTGGAAGCCCCTAAAGCTTCCACCTCCTGGATCCGCTACTGGGCATATACATACGGACATGCACAGCATCCACTCATATATGTGTACTTATACACTTAAACCAGTGAAGTGAAACCAAAGCGCAAATAATTTCCGGCATTGTATTTTGCATATGCATTTTGGTTTAACCGATCAAGTGTCATTTTTATCCAAATCCAAAGCCACAAAAAGGAAAAAAGAGTGTGTGTCATGTGGACGCACGGTACGAGCGAAGCTCTTTACGTTCATACAACCGACTTAAGTAATGGCAAAAATACACCTTTTGGATTCTGTATAAATAAATCTTATATAATTTTAAAAATAATAGGTCACTGTTGAGTCACTGTTAAGTCACTGTTAAGTCTCTGTTAAGTCACAGTTAAGTCACTGTTAAGTCACTGTTAAGACACTGTTAGCAAGTCACTGTTAAGTCACTGTTAAGTCACTGTTAAGTCACTTTTAAGTCACTGTTAAGCCACTGTTAAGTCTCTGTTAAGTCACTGTTAAGTCACTGTTAAGTCACTGTTAAGTCACTGTTAAGTCACTGTTAAGTTACTGTTAAGTCTCTGTTAAGTCACTGTTAAGTCACTGTTAAGTCATTTTAAATCACTGTCTAACAGATAACATTATAGTTTATAGCACAAAATTCACAACTTGACCTCAATGCAGCCACTCTCTGGTGATCCCCACCAAATCCCTACCAGACCTAAACCAGATCCCCACCAGCTCTCTCCCAGATCCCCACCTGATCCTCTTCAGATCCCCACCAGATCTTCACCAGATCTCCAACAGATCCCCACCACATCTCGCCGAGATCCCCACCTGATCCTCACCTGATCCCCACTAGATTTAAACCAGATCCCACCAGATCTCCATCAGATCACCACCAGATCACCACTAGATCCCCAATAGATCCCCGCCAGATCTCCACCAGATCTCCACCAGATCCCTACCAGATCACCACCAGATCCCCACCACATCACCACCAGATCCTCACCAGATCCCCACCAGATCCCCACCAGATCACCACCAGATCCGCACTAGATCCCCACCAGATTAGCATCAAATCCCCGCCAGATCCCCACCAAATTTTCACCTGATTCCCACCACTTCCCCCACTTCCACCTCACACTATCCCACTCCACACACAACCCACCTGCTTCTACTGTAAAGATAAAAGCTGCTGATTTTGCAAATACAAAAAGAGAGAATTCAAAGACATCCCCCCAAAAAATCTGTCGCAAAGACAAAATTTTTCAAGATTTACTCCCCCAGTGTGGACGTCCGTAAAAGAGCTTCGCTCTAAAAATTCATAAGCATACACATAAACCTCCGCCAAACACACACACACACACACTTCCATACCTAAATTGCAAATCCATTTAAAATTCACACACACATTCATGCCTACTAACATCCATCCCTGCAAACATTTTGTCGGGTTTCTTATCTTCCTCGTCAAAAAGTGAGTTTGGCGATAGTCTGATGATAGTTTGGCGATTTACAAAAACAAAACACACAAGGTTTCGCATTTTTAACATAAAAGGGATAAATTGGCGATATGTGCCATCAATTTCTATTGCCCTATATATATGGACAGAGTAATATATAAGAACTTGAGAATTATAAGCACGCATTTAGGGGTGAATGCTTTAAAATATATTTAATACAAGTAACCCTCTAGTTGCCTCGTCTCAGACGCACAGTGTGGCGCAGTCGTCTAAAACGTCAGTCCCATCGTGATTTCAGTCCAAGGGAACCGAGTTCGAATCGCCTCAGAGTAAGTAAAAGTTTTTCATGTAATTAAGTATAAGTTTGTTTAATTCGTTGTTTATCGGAACAGGCAAGCAGAGAGATATAGCAGCAGCCAGCAGCAGCAGGTTGTGTAGCTGCGCGCACAAATATTTATTTTTTATGTGAATCGCTTTCTTATCCCTGAGAAGAGACTTTTTCGTATCCCCCAGAACAAACGCTTTCTCTCCTTCAAGAAGTGTCGCAGAGTGACACATTTCTTCCCGAAGGGAGATGAGAATGCGATAAATATGCGATATCGCCAAAGTGATGCGACACCTACTGGAAGAATCGCATTCTTATCTTCTGCGATAAAAAATGTTTGCTGGGATATGTTTTTTAAAATAAAACCAACTGTGCACACATTTATAAAAATCCTATTTACATCCACTATTTGCATACATACTCATATACATACAGTCATACATCACCAAATAATACGGAGAAAACACACATACCTACATACATACAGTTTTGGCGCCAACCCAGTCGGAGTTTGCAGCATGTGCTTACCAAAATTAGTACATTTGGTGGCATGAAATTTCAGGGAAATGGTCACTACATAATTATTTGGCATGAAATAAGTACATTTTTCCACATGAAAAACTCACACGTTCTTTTCTCAGGTATTCGTAAGGCTAAAAGTCGGCATATCGCGAAACGGTTCAGGCTCTCAGTCGTGGAGATCAAACACGAAGTAGAAAAACGAAGTCAGCCCCGAACGCTTAGGGAACGTTGACCAAACGAGAGAGAAAAGCGATAAAAATATGAAGTCAGTGAGGTTTCGGCTGAGGCAGAAAAAAGACGCGTTGACAGAGAATATTTATAATATTTTTATACCCTTGGAGAGGGTATATTAAAATTGTCCGGATGTTTGTAACGCACAGAAGGAAACATCTCCGACCACATAAAGTATATATATTCTTGATCAGCATGACGAGCTGAGTTGATATAGCCATGTCCGTCTGTCCGTCTGTCCGTCCGTCCGTCCGTCTGTCCGTCTGTCCGTCTGTTTCTATGCTATCTCCTCCGTCAGTTTTCAAGCTATCTCAACCAAACTTTGCACGAAGTCTTTTGGTATAAATACGCTGCACATTTGTCGGAACCGGCCGGATCGGATAACTATAGCATATAGCTGCCATAGGAACGATCGGTTGAAAAAGTAGTTTTAGTGAGAAAAACTTTTTTGTTTTCAATGCTATCGCTCCCAACCCCCGTATTTATAAGTTTTCTATGATTTCACATAATTTCACTGAGGTTTATCAAAATCGGACAACTATATAGTATAGCTGCCATACAAAAGATAGGTCTGAAAAAAGTCTTAGTAAGAAAAACTTTTTTGTTTTCAATGCTATCGCTCCCAACCCCCGTATTTATAAGTTTTCTATGATTTCACATAATTTCAGCAAGTTTTATGCAAATCGGGCAACTATATAGTATAGCTGCCATACAAAAGATAGGTCTGAAAAAAGTCTTAGTAAGAAAAACTTTTTTGTTTTCAATGCTATCGCTCCCACGTTGTACAGATCTATATTATATACTACCACACAATTTTGTCAAGTTTGATTTAAATCGGATGACTATAGCATATAGCTGCCATAGGAACGATCGGTCCAAAATGTAGTTCTAGTGAGAAAAACTTTTTTGATGAATATATCGTATAGCCATATAAAACCTGGCAGCATATATTATGCTCCAAGGGTATATAAACTTCGGTACAGACGAAGTTAGCTTCCCTCTATTTTTATTATTAAAAGTGCGCAATATATTGTTGGTGAGTATCGAATTTAATTACATCTAAGGACTCAAAATAGCACTTAAGTAATATTATTGTCGTTAATTTGTCATTATAAATCAATTTTCTACTTAAAACAGGTCCTTTGCGCAAACTATGAGCAACAACACACTTAAAGGCCAAATCACTAACAATCATCCCTTCCATTAGCAACCAAAGTCATCATGGCGAACATCAACAATAGTAATAGAAGTAAACAAAAATAGTTGTTGGTTTGTATATTAAATTAAAATCAATAAAATATGCAAATAAACTCAAAACTAAAGTTGATTATGGGGGTGACATTTTACACAAAAGGCATGCAAAAAATCAGGGGTTCGTAAGCTGACGGCTCAGGTCTTCCTCCCTACGATATACAAAGTCAGTGCATCTGAAGTACTGAGTTAGTAAGGAGAAACGCGGAACCCGAAGGCTGCCGCGTGACGTCACCCAAACGGTTAACGGTTACAACAACAACCCCTGAGTTTCACGGCGTTTCTTAAGACAAACGAAACGGAACCTTCAGATTTTCTCATGCCTTCTGACGTGACAAGTTGGCATGAAATATGGACATCTGTCATGCATCCAAGTCCGACTGGGAAATCGTTGCATACATTTACATAAATAATTACATACACCCACACATATATATATATTTTGGCGCTAAATTGTGAATACACATTACAACATAATTTATGTGTGTCCGTTCTTGCTCCACATATAAATACCAAGCCAACCGATCACTTGATGCAATAAAAAAAATTTGAGAACAAAAATAAAATATTGAAAATAAATCTACAATTATTAAACATTTCCAGCATTTATATTAAACTAGCAAAAAGCCCGTCGCGCTTCGCTGCGCCTTTAACAGTATAGAAGCAATATCAGAATCAGTTTGAAGTCAATCGTGAGAGCCAAATATTTACCAAATTTAAAAAAATTCTCTAAATTTGTTTCCTCTGTAAAACCCCGAAATCGAATCATACATACGTAGGCTTGAAGTCAACGTTTTACTACTTTGCTTTTTCACCGTTACGACTTTGCTGCTGCGTTCTTACCACCCCCCATCCCACTCCACCCATTCCCCACTCACTTCTTACACAACTTCCACGCGATTCCCACCCACAATCCTCCCACTTCCCGCCCACATCCCATCCACTTCCCACCTACATCCCTCCCACTCTACACCAGATTCCCACTTACTTCCCACAAACTTCCCCTTCACATCCCCTCTCACTTCCCGCCCACTTTCCGCCCACATCCCATCCACTTTCCACCTACATCCCACCCACATCCCACCCACATCCCGCCCACTTACCGCCCCCATCCCACTCCGATTTGTTTCCTCTGTAGAGCCCCGAAATCGAGTCATACATACACATCCCTCCCACTTACCGCCCACATCCCATCCACTTCCCACCCACATTCCACCCACATTCCACCCACATCCCACCCACTTCCCGCACCCATCCCACCCCACCCACTCCCCATTCACTTCTTACACAACTTCCACCCGTTGCCCACCCACATCACTCCCACTTCCCGCCCACATCCCATCCACTTCCCACACATCTACATCGATTCCCACCCACCCACTCCCCCAGTTCCCACTCACTTCCCACAAACTTCCCCTTTACATCCCTCCCACTTACCGCCCACATCCCACCAACATCCCGCCCACTTCCCGCCCACATCCCATTCACTTTCCACCTACATCCCACCCACATCCCGCCCACTTACCGCCCCCATCCCACCCCCACCCACTCCCCATTCACTTTTTACACAACTTCCACCCGTTTCCCACCTACTTTCCACCCACTTCCCGCCTACATCCCACCCACTTATCACCCAATTCCCGTCCAGATATAATTCACTTCTCACCCACATCCCTCCCACTTCGCGTACACTTCCCACCAGTTCCCGCCCACTTTCCACCCACCTCCCACCCACCTATTCTCCCACTATTCTCCCACTTCCAGTGGGCATCCCGCCGGTATTTCCAACATCGGAAAATGCAATCACAAATTATTTAGTATTCCATCCCTACAAACCGAGTTTCAAGTCAATCGGGTGAAAATAGTTTTTTCATGCAAAGTTTTCCAGGAATTTTCCGGCAGTTGGGTCAAATTTTCCAACATCAAAAAATCACATCTCAATTTGTTTCATTTACTATTCTAACAAACCAAGATTCAAGTAGATCAGGTGAAAAATATTTTTTTCATGCAGAATTTTCCGGCCATTTTCCACGGTGTGGAGTTTTCCAAAATTGGGAAAACACGTGTCGAATATTTTGCGTACTATGCTTGCAAACCAAGTTTCAAGTCAATCGGATGAAATATAAATTTTTACCATACAGACTTTTCCGACACTTTTCCGACTTTTCCGGGTGGGATTTTCCGGAAAATTGGAACACAGTTATTGTTGAATTTTCATAAAGATCTTTGAAAATTAGTTTGAATCTGATCGGATAATAAACAAAAAAAGTTTCATACAACAGTTTTCCATGAATTTTCCGACTTTGGGGATAGATTTTCCAAAATTTTAAAGTTACGTTTCCTATATTTTATTATGTGTAACTTTGAAAATGAGTTTGGAGCAAATCGCTGTCAACTATAGTTTCGCCCATACAACCATGACCACCCACTTTCCACCCAGGGGGGTGAATTTTCCGGAAGATTGGTATGCAGTTGTTGTTGAATTTTCATATAGATCTTTGAAAATGAGTTTGAACTTGATCGGATGAAAAACAAAAAAGTTTCATACAACAGTTTTCCGCGAATTTTCCACATTTCCCGACAGAATTTTTCAAAATCCGTTCTTAGTACTCACTTTCAGCATAAGATAAAACTACTGTGAAAATCTCATCTTCCTATCTCTAATGGTTTCGGCTGTGCGACGGTCACCAGTCAGTCAGTCAGTCAGTCAGTCAGGTTGAACTCTTTTATATATATAGATACAGGGTTGCCCATATTCGACGGACCCATTGTTTTTTTTTAAAAAATCAAAAAAAAAAAATAAAAATTTGGCGGTTGGCAATCTTAATCATTTAATTTGTTCCAAGTAGATTTGTTTACATCAATTTTTGAATATGATATCTCTCAAATGGCCGCCTCTGGCGTTGATGGCGTATTGTGCCCTTTTTGCAGCATTTTCCATCGATTTCGGCAACATATCGGCCGGAATAGCGGCTATTTCTTCACGAATGTTGTCCTTGAGCTCTTCTACGGTCCTTGGCTTGTTAACGTAAACCTTTGAATTCAAATATCCCCACAAGAAGAAGTCAGGCGGCGTCAAATCGGGCGAACGCGGTGGCCAGTCCAAATCACCACTTTTCGACATCAAACGGCCCGGAAACAATTTCTTCAGAAAATCGATTGTTATGCGACTTGTGTGCGGTGGAGCGCCGTCTTGTTGAAACCAGAACTGCCTCATACGCTTTCGACGAATAATTGGCATCACAAAATTGGTCATCATGTCGCGATAACGCTCCTGGTTGATGGTAACAGCATGGCCATTTTCATTTTGGAAGAAAAAACGGCCCAATGACCGTTTTCGCACTAACGTCTCTTGTGCTGGTAACTGTTCTAACGATATTTACTCGTGCTGTGTCATCAAGCTAATCAGGCAGCAAGAAGCAGTTATGTACCATCCGATTCCAAGCTCTCGGTTTCTTCTCCCCCAAACACCCAAGATAAACACTCCAACTACACGTCCAGTACGTGCAAAAAGTGAAAGTTCTGTCACAAAGGTTGCAAAATCGAAATTAGCTGACCAGACTGCTCGTTACACTCGTTGAACGATCCAAAAAGCCCAGAATGTACCAAAAATGGCTCTGAAAATTTTTACCTCCGTGTCAGACAGACTCAGTCAATTCAAAGCCAATATCTCATAAAATTCATCTACTGAAGTGTCACTGCACATGTATCAAGTTCATCGCGACCATGTCCGCACCCTATGGGAAAAGGTCGAACAAGAGTATGAGGTGTGCTCCAAGTCCCTCACTCAAGAAGGTAGTGATGATTTACCTGTCTTGCAAGGAAAATATGATCACTGTTACACCGTATATGCGAGATGTGCAGCTCACTTGAGTGAGAAAATCGAGGATGCTATGGCCAGTAGACAAGCAGCAGCGTCTTTGACAAGGGGCTGCGTCCTTCCTCCATGTGACACAGAAGTCTTTTCTGGTGACTATTTGAAATGGCCCAATTTCCGGGACCTTTTTACGGCAATGTATATCAACAATCCAAGGCTTAGCGACGTTGAAAAACTTTTCCATCTCAACGCTAAGACTAGTGGTGAGGCCAAGGAAATTGTGTCTAAGTCCCCACTTACGAATGCGGGTTTTCAATCAGCCTGGTCCAATCTAAAGGAAAGGTTTGAAAATAAGCGACTACTGGTCAACAGTCAACTTAAGGTGCTCTTTAATTTAACTTCTGTCTTCCAAGAATCTGGAGCTGCTTTGAAAAAGCTTCAGAGTACTATTCAGGGATGCTTGACAGCCCTTAAGTTGCGCAAGGTCAGCATCGAAAACTGGGATTGTATTCTTGTCTTTCTTTGTGGTTCTAAGTTGCCAAAAATAGCTCGTTCACTTCTTAAACAGTCTCTGACCAACAAAACAGAGATTCCGTTCTGGCTACAGCTAGATGCCTTTTTTTCAGAGCGATATCGGACCCTGGAAGCGATGGAAGACATGCCATCGGGTACAAGCATTCAAAATAGTAACAGATCTTTTCAAAAAGAGCCTACATACAAAAACATAAAGACGTTCGAGACCAAGGTCAGCGTTAAGACACAGTCGTGTAAAGTATGCTCCAAAGAAAATCATCCGATCCGCCTCTGTCCTCGTTTTGTCCAAATGCCTGTAAACGAACGAGAAAGTTTCATAAAGCAACTAAAATTGTGCTTGAACTGTTTTGCTAGGGGTCATCTCTTAAAGGATTGCAGCAGTGCTCATAACTGCCACAAATGCGAAGGACGCCACAACACACTTCTTCATCGTGACGCTCCTTCTCGAGGCCCCACAGTTCCCATTTCCTCGAAACAAGCTGTTTTGAATACCACTGCTCCAGATATACAGTTCACTTCATCCCAACCGTCAAATATTCAAAACTATTTCGCTACTAACAGGCAAGGCATTCTCCTAGGAACGGCTCTTATCAATGTGTGTCATTTGGGCTCAAAATTTACGGCGCGTGCTCTGATCGATTCCGGATCAGAAGCCACTTTTCAAGTTGGTCAAGCTTCCTTACCAATCCATTTAAGCTCAAGTTTCGGGATTGAACCGCGCTGTGGCAGCGCAGCCTCACAAGCTCTGAAATTTCCATATTGGATCTCCTTCAAAGCCAAGAATCCAAATTGAAGCAACGGCATTTGTACTCCCACATTTAGCGGGAAACTTGCCATCATATAATATCGAGCAAAGCACTCTAAAAGATCTGCCAGACCTCCAGTTTGCTGATCCATCCTTTTATTAAAGTGCACAGATCGATGTTCTCATCGGTGCTGATTTACTTCCATCCATTTGGATGGGTGGTTTTTATCCGAATATATGTGGCACGCTTCTCGGCCAGGAGACCATCTTTGGTTGGATTCTTACAGGACCAGTTTCCGAAGCAACTTCCAAAACCATTTCGGCCTTCTCTACTCAGGTTTCTATAAACCCAGCTGCAAGCCTAGAGAAACTTCTCACCAAGTTTTGGGAGGTGGAGGATGTTCCAGTAAAGGTGGTGAAAGAATCCGATGCCTTTTGTGAGTACAACTTTGTTCGAACTACACGAAGAAACGAGGACGGGTCTCTGGCACTAGCTCAATTCCTAAGAAATGAAAGTCACTTCAAAACAAATATTCATCTGAAAGATCAATATGATTCAGTGATAAAGGAGTATCTGACTTTAGGTCATATGAAACAAGTTCCACCAAGTGATAACTCCAATTCCTACTATTTGCCTCTTCATGCTGTCTTTAAGCCTGACAGCACCACTACTCAAGTCCGCGTTGTATTTAACGCTTCTAATCCCACCTCCAACGGCAAAAGCCTCAATGATCTCCTTCATCCAGGACCGGTCCTCCAATCCGACCTGACCCTACAAATTCTGAGGTGGCGTTTTTTTCAGAGAATTCTCTTTCGCAACCAAAAAGGAGAACTCTGTGACTTCCAGCTAAGAACGGTCACATTCGGAGTAAGCTGTGCTCCATTTCTGGCAGCAGTCTCAAGACATACTTGCACAGTATCCCCTGCAAGTGACATCATTGCTAAAGCAATCTATGTGGATGATGTCTTAGCGGGTGCTCATACGCAGCACCAAGCGAAGTCGGCCATAGCAGAACTCCGTATGGCTCTCGAAAGCGCGTGATTTCCATTAAGAAAATGGACATCCAATACAAAAGATGTGTTAAGTGATATTCCTAAAGACCATCTATTGTGTGCGGATTTTCTTGAAATAGATGATGCCAGCACAGCAAAAACGGTGGGAATTCGATGGCACGTAAGATCTGATGAGTTCTTTTCTCACCCTCCACACCTCCAGTAAGATCCACTTACACAAAAAGGAAAGTTCTGTCCAAATTTCTAAGTTATTTGACCCAGCGGGATTGGTGTGCGCCCTTTGTTGTGCAGGCAAAAATTTTCATGCAAGAGATTTGGCTGTTTCAACTCGGTTGGGATGACCCATTGCCATCCGAACTCATCCGCAAGTGGGTGGAATTCGTGAAGAGTTACCCTAGGCTATCCGATATTCGAATCCCAAGATGGTTCGGTTATCATCCAGAAGTGAGGTTGCAGTATCCGGTTTCGTGACGCGTCTCAACGTGCTTACGGTGCGGCTATTTACGCTCGAGTAGAAACCAAAAACGAGGTTTCGATCCATCTCTTAAGTTCAAAGTCTAGGGTAGCTCCAGTAAAAACCGTGTCCTTACCACGGTTAGAGCTATGCGGTGCTGTGCTCCTAGCAGAGTTATCCACAGCACTCTTCGAAAAACTACCGGCATCCGATTTTGAGTCATACTATTGGACTGACTCTACCATAGTGTTGGCTTGGTTGAACAAGCCCCCTGCAAGTGGACTACGTTTGTAGCAAACAGAGTAGCGAAAATAACGCAGTCCACCGATGTTTCAAAATGGTCGCACGTTCGTTCTGAATTCAATCCAGCTGACCTGGCTAGCAGAGGCCTGTCAGCACAAGAACTGGTGGACAACAAATTGTGGTGGCATGGACCAGAATGGCTTCCACTATCACAGAGCCAGTGGCCAATTCCAGTAGAAACTGTTCACGAAACAGACGTGGAACAGCGATCCATCAAATGCAATTTCGAAAAGTTGCCACCTGTCCTTGATATCCTTGAACGATTTTCCAGCTTTGACAAAGCCATGCGAGTAATGACCTATGTTATGCGATTTATCAATAGTTGCAAACGTAAATCCACCATGTCCCAAAGGAACTCAGTGCAAAGGAGTTGTCTGAAACTCAAGAGATGCTCATCGTGGGCTACTCAACGGAGAGAATTTTCTAAAGAGTTTAGTTGTTTAGCCAACATTCGACAAATTCCATCATCAAGCAGCATCCTGAATTTATATCCTTTTATCGACAATCACGGTGTCCTAAGAGCGTGCGGTCGAGCGAGAGCATCAGACACTCTTAGCTATGATGAGCGTCATCCTGTAATAATTCCATATACATGTCAATTTGCCCGTCTACTAGTTCGTTTACTCACCACATAACTCTTCATGGAGGAAATCAATTGGTTATTCGCCTAGTCCGTGCAAAATACTGGATTCCGAAGCTAAGAGTCCTGGTTAAAACCATCATTAGCTCGTGCAAAGTTTGCCTGATCCATAAAAAGAAGCTACAAACGCAACTCATGGGTAACTTGCCGCCGTAAGAACCACATGGTCTTGCCTCTTTACTCATACGGGTGTTGACTTCGCGGGACCATTCGACATTAAAAACTATACAGGTCGAGCGTGTCTCATTAAGAAGGGGGTATGTGTGCGTTTTTGTGTGCTTCACCACAAAGGCCATCCATCTCGAAGCCACATCTGATCTGACAACAGAGAAGTTTTTGGCTGCCTTTGCACGCTTTGTGGCAAGACGTGGGTGCCCTCAGCAGATGTATTCCGACAATGGCAAAAATTTGTAGGAGCCTCAAAAGCTCTCTCACGAGACTTCTTACAAGCTACTAAGAAACTCATCACTGAAAAATATAGCCATCAGTCTTTATCCTGGCGTTTCAATCCTCCCAGCGCTCCACATATGGGTGGTTTGTTGGAAGCGGGCGTAAAAAGTTTCAAGACACTCTTTTACAGGTCTGCTTCAACTCTCAAGTACACATTCGAAGAGTTGTCCACTCTTCTTTCGAAGATTGAGGCATGCCTCAATTCAAGGCCACTTTCTCCTATGTCCGAAGATCCAACGGACATGTTGGCTCTAGGCCCGGTCATTTTCTAGTCGGGGGTCCACTGTTATCAGTTTCTGAGCCAGAAATTACGCAAAACGCAACTTCTATCCTCAATCGCTGGCAACGCCTGAAAGCACTTAATCAGCAGTTTTGTTTTAGGTGGAAAGAAGAGTACCTGAAGGAGCTACATAAACGAAACAAATGGCAATTCCCCTCCAGGAATATTCAGATTGGAGACATGGTCATCATAAAGGAAGACAATATCCCAACTAACGAGTGGCGTCTCGGTCGGGTTCAAATGACCTATCCAGGTTCCGATGACAAGGTCAGAGTGGTCGACGTAATGACTGCTCGTGGTTTGATTAAGAGGCCAATAGCCAAACTAATCCTTCTCCCTATAGATGATGCAGCGCAGACTCAACCAATGAACTAAATATTCCTACTTCCTATAGAACGCAGATCCATCCACCCAACTAACTAATACTCGTGTTGTCCCTTTACATTTTTATACCAAAAATCTAATTATTTATGTCATCCTCTTCTATCAGACATACATTTTATAATGGCACCTCGTCTCCGTGAACCGGAGCGCAAACGTCCCCGAGGAACTGATTCGTTCCGATGCCGAGTTTGTCGCGGAATCCATCCTCTACGGAAGTGCCGCCGCTTCTTAAGGCTGAACGTTGAGAAGCGTCTCCGGGCAGTATTAATCAACAAATACTGCCCCAACTGTCTCGCCCATCAACACTCTGGTCGTTCCTGTCGAAGTGGCGACAAATGTCGGGTCTGCCACAAAGATCATCACACCTTGCTCCATATGCGGGAAAATCGTCGCTCTCTCATCTCCATCCAGTTGCAGGCCCCCTGCTATATCTTTGCAGACTCTCTTGCAGCACAAGAGCATTTGTGTCCTGCCTACAGCGACTGTGATGGTTTTCAATGGAAAGAAAACCTTTGAGGCGAGGGCGCTGATCGATCCGTGGTGTCCGCTTAGCCACATCGATGCGTCTTTTGCAAAGGCCTTAGGGCTATCCGTCACACGCATCGGTGCTGACTCGGCGTGTACAGCAATCTTGCGGTCCAAGACGAATGCTACTTTTTCGCGAGAAATCATTCTCAAAGCAGACTCGCCTTTCCACTGCCGAACACCTACCAAGGCCATCAGCGAAGGGATGCAGGAGAAGTTTGCCAACATGATTTTGGCAGATGATCGTTGGTTTCGTCCGTTATCAGTCGCCTTGGTACTGGGATCAGATGTCTACCCGGACATAATTCTGCCAGGTCTGCTACCTAGCCAAGGAGGCGGTCCTTTAGCCCAGAACTCGCTGTTTGGATGGATCCTGTCGGGCTCATGTGCCCAGTGAAGCCTTTGTTTCCTTTTTTTTCTTTTTCTTCTTTTTTCTTTGCAATAATATTGCTAGGCGGCCGGAATGTTCATGTAAGGGTATCTGGTCGTCGCCCAAAAAACCTTAAAACTGAACCTACCTTGAGGTAACGTGAAAAACAACCCAAAATCGAGTCTTATTTTAAAGCAGCAGAATCGCGTCCACCCCTCTACAAACAACAATTTTTTCAAGAACTTTGGAGTAGGGGTAACTCTACTCTACTACTCTTTCAACTCTCTCATAAACAGACAAAATGAATTGATCAAGTGGGAAACGACATTTGAAGAATTGGATTGCAATTCGGACATTGAAGAGGCAGATCTAGACAACGAGTTTATTTTTACTCAAAAAAAACAATTCGCTATTGCTCTGCCCCTATTGCAGACAAATTATTGAAAATAACCTTAAAATATTTCAATAAATCTATATATATAAAAGAGTTCAACCTGACTGACTGACTGACTGACTGACTGACTGACTGGTGACCGTCGCACAGCCCAAACCATAAAAGATAGAAACATGAGATTTTCACAGTAGTTTTATCTAATGCTGAAAGTGAGTACTAAGAACGGATTTTGGAAAATTCTGTCGGGAAATGTGGAAAATTCGCGTGGAAAACTGTTGTATGAAACTTTTTTGTTTTTCATCCGATCAAGTTCAAACTTATTTTCAAAGATCTATATGAAAATTCAACAACAACTGCATACCAATCTTCCGGAAAATTCCACCCCCCCTGGGTGGAAAGTGGGTGGTCAAGGTTGTATGGGCGAAACTTTAATTGCCAGTGATTAGCTCCAAACTCATTTTCAAAATTACACATACTAAGACATAAAAAAAAAGACTTTCAAATTTTGGAAAATCTATCCCCAAAGTCGGAAAATTCACGGAAAACTGTTGTATGAAACTTTTTTGTTTATTATCCGATCAGATTCAAACTCATTTTCAACGATGTATATGAAAATTCAACAATAAGTGTGTTCCAATTTTCCGGAAAATCCCACCCGAAAAAGTCGGAAAAGCGCCGGAAAAGTTTGTATGGTAAACATTTGATTTTCATCCGATTGACTTGAAACTTGGTTCGCAAGCATAGTACGCAAAATATTCGACACGTGTTTTCCCCATTTCGGAAAATCCGCCCACGAGGAAAATGGCTGGAAAATTCTGCATGCAAACAACTATTTTTCATCCGATTGGCTTGAAATTCGGTTTGTTAGGATAGAATACGAAATAGTTTGAAATGTGATTTTCCGAAGTTGGAAAACTCGACCTGACGGTCGGAAAATTGCCGGAAAATTCTGCATGAAAAAAACTATTTATCATCAGATTGGCTTGAAACTCGGTTTGAAAGGACAGAATACGAAATAATTTAAAATGTGATTTTTCAATGTCGGAAAATCCGCCCCCAGGCGTGAAAATGCCCGGAAAATTCTAAATGCAAAAGAATTATTTTTCATCTGATTGACTTGAAACTCGATTTGTAAGGTAAAAATGAAAATTCATTAGTGTTTTCATTTTCCGATGTTGGAAATAACGCCGGGATGTGGGTGGGATGTGGGAGGGATATGGATGGGATGTGGGTGGGATGTGGGCGGAGTGGTGGGAGTGGAGTGGGCGGGAAGTGGGTAGGATATGGGTGGAATGTAGGTGGGAAGTGGGAGGGATGTGGGTGGGATGTGGAAGGGATGTGGGCGGGATGTGGGAGGGATGTGGGTGGGATGTGGAAGGGATGTGGAAGGGATGTGGGCGGGAAGTGGGAGGGATGTGGGTGGGATGTGGGTGGTATGTTGGTGGGATGTGGGCGGGTTGTGGGCGGAAAGTGGGTGGGAAATGAGTGGGAACTGGGGGAAATTGGGTGTAAGTGGGTGGGATGTGGGTGGACTGTAGGTGGGAAGTGGATAGGATGTGGATGGGATGTGGGCGGAAAGTGGGAGGGATGTGGGCGGGAAGTGGATAGGACGTGGATGGGATGTGGGCGGGAAGTGGATAGGATGTGGATGGGATGTGGGCGGGATGTGGGGGGATGCGGATGGTATGTGGGCGGGAAGTGGGAGGGATGTGGGTGGGATGGTGTGGGCGGGAAGAGGGAGGGATGTGGGTGGGATGTGGAAGTGATGTGGGCGGAAAGTGGGTGGGAAGTGAGTGGGAACTGGTGGAATTGGGTGGAGAGTGGGTGGGAGGGATGGGGTGGGAGTTGAAGGAAAAACCCATCAGCAAAGTTCGATTTCTGGGTTCTGCGGTGTATTATTATATCTAATATTGTTTGGTTTTATACTGTTAAAAGCGCAGCGAAGCGCGTCGGGTTAAAATATAAAGAGTTTCGTTTATACAAGTGCATGCAAAATTTACTCAGAATTTGTTTTTTCTTTCAGAATTTGTTTTTATAAAGCCCGAAAAAAGTGACATAGTGCCCCGCGGTCGTTATGACATTTTCAAAAGTCACATACGGGGGTGTCACAGAAATCTCTAGAGATTTTGACCTCGGTTGGTTTGCAAATCGCTCGAAAAATTCGTCGGTGTCACAGAACTTCAAGAGATTTCATTTTCTTATTTGAAAATCTAGTTAGAACAGAAGCTGTTCCAATTAAAGTTCCATCGCTAAAAACAGGGCTGCATCTCTCGCAAAAAAAATTTCCCTAATTTAAGTTATGGGTTAATTTGATGTTAAACTGAAATTTTTTGATTCTGGTAAATGTTTTATGATGCATTTTTAAATTATAGTTCAAATTTTATTCACATTTTTCATAAATAAAATTAAAAATTTAAATATTTTTTGGAGCCAAACATGAAGTGTAACTCTCCAGCCCTTAATGCGCTGGCTGCCGACCAGATGGGCCACAATCGCTAAACGGCGCCACTGATGTGGTTGGTTTCGATTAACATGAAAGACTTTGGTTGTTTTTCCTAATAATTATTGAAACGCAAATTTCAATGTTTAAACCAGGGACCGTAAATAATGATTATTTTATTTTTTTCAAGTAAAAAAATCACCCACTTATAATGGACCTAGAAAAAAATGATTTACACCAAAATTCTTATTTTTGTACAATCTCTGCAAATCCACCGTGATTTTTTAAATTTTTGATTTTTACGATTTTCTTCAAAAATAATGAATATTTTTGAATAATTAATAAAACTTACCTAATAATAATTATTTCTGATCAAAAAAAAATAAAACTCAAGAATAATGATTAAAAATGATTTTTATTTTTTTTGCTCAAAATAAAACTCAAACTTAATTTTCGACTTCTGTGTATAACTTTTCGCGGATGTAATTAAATATTCTTGATCTATGATTGAATACCTTTCATATGATATCCCACATGTCCTTTAAGGACGAATATCAAAGATCTACTATTTTCTATTGCTTGGCTATCGGAGAATATAGCTATTTCTCTATTATGGTAGTTCTTATATGGGAATATGGTAGTTCTTATATATAATATGGGTATATTACGGACTGTACAACGGGAGATTGCACTGCGAGGCGCAAAATCAGCAGATTTTGAAAACACATTATACACCCAAGCAATATCAGTAACTTAGAACTCACAAAAATCATGGCTTTTGTACAGGAAATAGGGCTGCTAGCAACAGACCAAAATTGGTCGCGGTGCACCACTTTACCAACAACCAATAATAAATAATAATACCCAAAATAATACATACTACATACATACTGCAACAGAAAATAGAGGAATAAATGAAATTTAATAGAAAATAGTAGATCCTAAATATTCGTCCTTGAAGGACATGTGGTGTATCATATGAAAGGTATTCAATCATAGATCAAGAATATTTAATCACGTCCGCGAAAAGTTTAACACAGAAGCCGTAAATTAAGTTTGAGTTTTATTTTGAGCAAAAAAAAATAAAAATCATTTTTAATCATTATTCTTGAGTTTTATTTTTTTTTGATCAGAAATAATTATTATTAGGTAAGTTTTATTAATTACTCAAAGATAATCATTATTTTTGAAGAAAATCGTAAAAATCATTTTATAATCATTATTTTGAGATTTTTAAAATAAATCTTATAATGATTACGGTCCCTGTTTAAACTAATTTAATAGATTATTCATTTTATGCAACCTATCCAGAAAAATAATTTTGTTTACAGTTCCAAAAATTAGTTTTGCTTGTCGAAATTGTTTGGGTGGTGAATTTAGCTAAATCTCCCGACAAAACACGAGAGATTTGAAACCAAACCGAAAGAGATTTCTGTGACACCGAGAATTGGTTTTGGGTTGGGTTGAAGAGATTTCGTGACACCTCCGATTAAGCCCGCGGGCGTTATGTCAGCGGGCGTTATTACATGCACCCGTCTGAACTTATGGATCGCAGCTATGGGGAAATGTCTGTGCGAGCAGTGTGGACATTCTTCAAAGATCTCAACCAAGGATTCTCAGAACACTCACTGGAGCGCCATGGTACATTCGCAACAAGTGTATCCACAACGACCTAAGGATCCCATTGGTCGAAACTGAAATACAGCACCTGAAACGCAAATATTCCGAGAAGCTTCTCTCTTTTATATTTATAGAGATTAATTCCTTTCTTAAAGGTCATAGGTTCACTGTAAATCAATTTCTTCGTGCTTAATTAGTTGTTTGTTGAATTGACGAATGATTAAGGGCATAGCAGAACAAGCATTCAAAAACTGCCCCACTCGGATAAGTACCAAATTGAAATATGGGATCACCACCAATGTGAAACATACTCTCCTAAATTTTTAGCATTAAGCCCTCGTGAGCGTTCAGGACACTCACACCTCTTTTTATACCCGTTACTCGTAGAGTAAAAAGGGTATACTAAAGTCGTGCAAATGTATGTAACAGGCAGAAGGAATCATTTCCGACCATATAAAGTATATACATTCTTGATCAGCATCAACAGCCGAGTCGATATAGACATGTCCGTCTGTCCGTCCGTCTGTCCGTCCGTCCGTCCGTCCGTCTGTATGAACACCTAGATCTCAGAGATGGTAAAAGATAGAGGTTTAACATGTATGGGACAAATGCTTCTTGTATCTGCACGCAGATCAAGTTTGTTTCAAATTTTGGCCACGCCCCCTCCCGCCCCCGCAATTTTGAAAAAACGTTATATCTCCCACAGTTTTGAAGATAGACGTTTCGTACTTACTAGAGATAGTTAGTAATTAGCAAAATGAATTGATTTGCCGAAGAAATGATAAGGATCGGCTGAACGGTTCTCAAGTTATGAGCAAAAAAGTGAACCAAGCCCCCTGGATACCACTCCTCCCACCCTAAAAAACTGTTGCATACTTTTTGGATGGTCACCCTAAGGAACGCAGGAACACTGTTAAACATGTTTTTGCATGAGTAACGGGTATATCGAAGTCGGTTAGAGCCGACTTTACCTTACGCTCTCGTTTGGTTAAGGTTCGGTTTGAACTTCCTGAAAAGGCCGGAGCGAATAAACTACGAACTGTTTGTAGTCCTGTATATTGTTGATCAGCAAGACAAAGACGCGTCGTCTTTCGAAAAAAAAAAATACGGGTGATTCCGGAAAATCGCCCACTTGGATTTGAATGGATCGAATTAATTTTTCGTATTCTTGTTGAAAAATAGTATTTACGTATTTTCAGCATTTTGCCGAAATTCGCTTAATTCGCGGAAAACGATTTGAAAATTTACATATTTAAAATATTTAATTTTTCATTGTTGCTTCCAAAGCCATTGTGTAAAAATATATTTTTATATAAATTTAAATAAATGAAAAAGGCCCTAATCTATTGATTTCCCTTTACAGTTAATGCAGTAAATTCCTGGATCAAGACCAAATTTTGGAAAAAATGAAGAAAAAAAACGTCCCTTCCGGCATATTTTTGTTTACTTATTTTCGCGATTTGGATACCAATTGAAAATTTTTAGTGTAAATAATTTGAAAGTTTCGTCATGTTATTTTCGATTTTTAAAATATTTTATCACTGGCTTTTGCAAGCAATGTATTATTTTTAATATGTAAATTTTCAAATCGTTTTTTCCCGCGATTACGCGATTTCGGCAAATGCTGAAAATACGTATATACTATTTTTCAACAGGAATACGAAAAATTAATTCGATCCATTCAAAATCCCAGTGGGCGATTTTTCATGGAATCACCCATACATATCATTCTGGGTTTACGACTTTCTCTCTATTGCCAAAACATTGTTTGTATTTTGACTGCATAAACGCTTTAATTTAACATATTTCAACATGCTTATTAACATACTTATAACTTAATAATACAAATAAAATTAAAGATAGAATGCATCAGATTTTACGTATTACTTGACTTATTACATATTCGAAACCAAAATAGTTTCATCTACAGTACGCGCATAATTTCTTAGTTTTCTTAATTGATCGGCAAACTCGTAATTTTAAATTGTTTTACCTTCAATTGGGTTCAATGCCAGCATATGAACACCTATTGCACCATCAACATTCCAATACCAACACGTTGATCCTTTAAAGAAAGTGGTCATTGCTTGAGCTGTGCAGCTTGGTTTCTTCACTCTCGCGTTGCCACTCATTTCGTTTGGCTTGCATTATTAAGTCCTGGAAGGAGCCGTACTCAGAGTTCTGGCGCGATTTGGCTGTGAGACCCACATCACCCTCATCATCGTATAAATTATCGTAAGCATAATCTGAATCCGACTCGGAATCCATTGGTGTTCGCTGGGGCATATCAGACTCGCTATAATCACTGTCCCCGTGGTGGTCATCGGTGTGGTCGCCATCGTAGTCGGGGCGAATTCCATGCTTCTGATAGAACAGCCTTAACAAGTCATCAACTCGCTCCGATGGCATGTCGGACACCATCCTTACAGCAATTTTCCGGCGAGCCCGTTTCAATGGTTTCATCGGTGTATCGGCCAGTTCGAAATTAAGAGAGGTTTTCAGCATACCCTTAGATTTTCTTAAATTATGTACCAGTTTACGGTAGAATTTCAAAAACTGGTCGCTCTGCTGTTTCTTAGGAGGAATCACATATTTTGGGTTTTCCTTTATAAAGCGATTTAGTAACTCCTTTGTTCCGTGCTGATCCTTTTGCGACTTTAAAAGTGCAACTATAAGGAAAAAAATCACTTTAGTAAATCTTAATCAATTTTGAGAAGACAGATTATTTGTAGAAACATACTTTTTTGTTGTGATAGTCCCAGTGTATTCTGGAAAACACTCCAGTCATCAGTGCGGCCCTTGATACTCCCATCAGCTCTATCTGCAATTTTATCCGCATTTTTAATATAAAATGCCACAGAGCTATTCTGTGCTGAGAACAGCAAAAGTACCAATAGGCTTAGATTCATAGTTGGTTTTAGCGGTTCGTAGTTCCGTGCTTGCGACGTTTATCTCGAGGGCGAACGCTGCAAAATGATGGTATTTCCTAGGGCGCAGGTGCCTTAAATACAATTCCTGCCATGCCCGAACGCGCTGATTAGCGTTAATTGACATAACCACACACAAGCACTGCATACATAATCAGACAAAAGTAGCGTTTGACACCCTCCAGACAAGCGGGGCACAGACGCCCGGAGTCAGCAGCCGGGTGAGACAACATGTGCTTGATCGGACTTTGCTAGCTTGGTTTTCTTAGGAACACTTAGCGCGAGTAGTGGCAATTAAATGGCTTCAGAAGCAAATTCACTGTTTGCGTATCCCTCTTCAGACGCTAACTAACTTCATTACAGGTAACGGCAGCTAGGCCGCTCTGACAGCGGACGACGCGATTGCACCCGATGGCGACTACGCACGGATGTGGGAATCAACATGTAATTGAGTCGGCAAGGACCGGCGAGTGTTGCGACTTCGGTGCGCCGCAGAGATTCATGAATGTACACACGTCGCGCAGGTAGACTGTAGCCTTTTAAATGTGAAAGGAAGTGCATATAAATCCTAGCGCCAGCCATAAACAGATCAACTGCGCCAATCTCAATCCTGGTCTCTGTCGACAAATTTGTCACTAATTATTCTTGAATGCGGGTTTTATTGGTGCAATATAAATAATGCAAATGTAATTTGTAACTACATCGATAAGCTAACCCAGACTCCGAAGAAACTTGACGCTGGATTTATTAAGCAACCGCAAACAAAAGTGCGAAAGAACATTGTAGTTTAATCTACCTCTGTTTTTTCCAGGACATCTTACCAAGTTTGGAAAACAAAGTTATTATATAAAATATTGATATTGAATTATTATATTAAATTATTATTTTCCAAATCTGGAAAAGATGGTGGATGATTTGATATGCAATTTGAAGCCTCTCGGATTCTCGGAATGAATAATTGAAGCGCATTCAAATTTAAAACTACATCAAAAACAAGTTAGAAAGTCTCATTATAGCGAATTTACCATTTTTGATACACAGCGAAAAAAATGCAAAGTATAATTTAATATAAACATATTTATTTCTATAATGCAAGTTTTCATATAACAAAAAAAATTTTGGTTAATGCAACATCTTTCATTGGTAAATTCACCAAATTCCGTCTTTGATTTTCGTTTAAAAGATTTTCCATTTCCCGCAGCGTAGAGGTGAATGAGAATGGTCCACAATATGCATCGCAGTAGGTGTCCACGTAATGAAAATTTCTCGCTACGTTTCGAATATACAGTTGTGTTTTGAAAGTTTTTGTAAGTTTAACTTCGGATCGTTGTGTCGTGTTTGTGTCAATTGACTTTTGAAAAATGGCACTCAGTCGGCAAAGTGCCACCTACTTACGTTCTTTATTATTATTTTGTCCACGGTTCTCCCTTATGCCTCTTAGTAAAGTGAGCTGACGCTCCGTTGTCCACGTGTTCCTGTTCCCCCCTCTTCTCAGACAACATTTTTATACCCTTGCAAATGGTATTATAATTTTGCCCAGAAGTTTGCAACGCATAGAAATATTCATTTCCGACCCTATAAACTATATATATTCTTGATCAGGGTGACGAGCTGAGTCGATTGAGCTTTGTCCGTCCGTCTGTCCGTCTGTCTGTCCGTCTGTCTGTCCGTCTGTCTGTCTGTCTGTTTCTACGCGACCTATCCTATCAGTTTAAAAGCTATCGAGCTGAAACTTTGCACAGAGTCTTCTTTTTACTGCGCACTGCTAATATGTCGGAACCGACCAGATCGGATGACTATATCTTATAGCTCCCATAGGAACTATCGGTCGAAAAGTGGGTCTTTGTGGGAAAAACTTTTTTGATTTTAATGTTAACGTCTCCCACTTCAGCGATTATTAATATTATACGCTTTTACATAGATTTGGAAGTTTTTGTCAAAATCGGATGACTTTATCTTATAGTTGCCATAGGAACTATCGGTCTAAAAGTGGGTTTTAATGAGATAAACTTTTTTGTTTTTAATGTTAACGTGTCTAACTTCAGCGATTACTAATATTATATGCTTTTATATAGATTTGGAAGTTTTTGTCAAAATCGGATGACTATATCTTATAGCTGCCATAGGAACTATTGGTCGAAAAGTGGGTTTTAATGAGAAAAACTTTTTTGTTTTTAATGTTAACGTGTCTCACTTCAGCGATTATTAATACTATACGCTTTTATACAGATTTAAAAGTTTTGGTCAAAATCGGATGACTATATCTTATAGCTGTCATAGGAACTATCGGTCGAAAAGTGGGTTTTATTTAGAAAAATTTTTTGTTTTAATGCTGGCGTTCTTAAACTCTGTTGTATTAAAACATTTGCAAGGGTATAAAAACTTCGGCAAAGACGAAGTTAGCTTGGCTTTCTCGTTTTTTAGTTTTTTAATTTTGATTTTGATTCTTGTGAACTCGATGCATACTTCCTCGCCAATATTTCCTCAAATCTTATATCCAGTTGTAATCTAAAGCCGAAGGGTTTTCTATTATATGCCCACTCATCTGTTTCCATAGAACTCTATTTTGAATACAGGTTGCCAACGAAAACGGATAAGCTTATGTCCGATACTTGATATGCTGCCAGTCTTCAAAGTGTTTAAGAGAACATCGATCTTGTAATGGGCATTTGCGCTGCTGGGTTAATAAAAAAAAAAGTCTGCAATTTTAATTTTTGTAGATAAAGAAAAAAATTTTAATTTCTGCGCACTGCAGCTGGTTGCCTCAAAAATTTTGTTATTCCAAAAAACAAAACAACAAGTCAATTAAAACTTGTATTTATTAGATGAAAAACTTTTACTTACTCTGTGAGGATTCGAACTCGGTTCACTTGGACCAAAATTCGATGTAACTGACGTTTTAGAAGATTGCGCCGCGCGTCTGAGACGAGGCAACTAAAAAGCTTACTTGCAGTGAATAAGTTTCAAATGTGTGTACAAAATCTGTGCATAATTGCCTTTTTGTAATTCTCAAGCTCTAATTCCACACTCCGACTATATAAATGGGCCATTTGAAATTTGCGGAGAAAAAATCAAAATTGTTAGCAGTTTGAAATCAAAGGGAATCAACAATTAGAATCATTAAATCAACAATTTTTAGACAAATTAGAAAAAAATAACATTTACATTTATAACATTATAACATTTATAATTATTTTGCCCTGTCCTTGAGATATCGTCAAAAATTCTTTTTTAATAAGCTTTTTGTACCCTTGAAGAGGGTAGGGGAAGATGGGGTTGTGATCATAGTTTTGTTTTTCCAACACAACCTCGCCAAAAATAAATATTTTCGTATATTAATTCATATATATTATATTCGTTCTGTAAATTTTGTATTTTGGTTTAAATATGCACGAAACTTTCCTCATCATTAATTTTAAAAATTTAATTTTTGTGGTTTTTATACCCTTGGAGAGGTTATATAAAAATTGTCCGGATGTTTGTATCGCACAGAAGGAAGCATCTCCGGCCACATAAAGTATATATTGTATTTTGATCAGCGTGACGAGCTGAGTTGATATAGCCATGTCCGTCCGTCCGTCTGTTTCTATGCTATCTCCTCCTTCAGTTGTAAAGCTATCGCAATCAATTGTTGCACAAAGATTTTTTTTTACAAATACGCTGCACATTTGTCGGATCCGGCCGGATCGGATGACTTTAATACTGTTACACTGTGGAACACAAATGTGGGGACCAATAAATTGTGAAACTAGAGGCATCAGGTAGAAACACCTCATACCCAGTTTTTCTTCAGCACGTCAAGTTCGCGTTTAATGGGCACATTTATACTAGCAACACACAACTACAACATTTGTTGCTGGTTAAAAAATATTAGAGCTAAAATTTTGAGAAAATTCACCAAAGGCAGAGGGAGTTACCACCATTGTTATTCCAAATTCCCGCCTCCAATGGACATGCGGTTAGTACCCCGCCCATAGAGGTCTAGCTTAGAAAATGGAATAAAATGAAAACCACTCGATGGAATTTTTAAGATTTTAAATATATTGAGATGCTGACCACTAAAATGAGTCCTCAAGCGATGGTAACATGCATCGAAAAACCGCGATGGTGAGTACCACATTTGACAGCACCCATTATCGAGTCCATATAGCCCATGAACTACAGATTAAAATAGACCGAACTGCGTTTTCAGTTTTACCAATTGGTCCCAGTCCCAGGCAGTAAAAAAAAGTTGAATTTTGTTCCACTGTGTTATAGGAATGATTTTTCGAAAAAGTAGTTCAAGTAAGAAAAACGTTTTTGTTTTCAATGATATCCCCCCAAACCCCGTACTTATAAGTTTACTATGCTTTCACAAAACTCCTCCAAGATTTTTGAAAATCGGACAACTATATAGTATAGCTGCCACTGACTGATTGATTCACTGACTGATTGGCAATCATCGCACAGACTAAACGGTAACAGATAACCTCAGAAAAAAGATTTTCCTTAAATTTTAGGAAAATGGATTTTATTACCTAAAATCTTATTTTTTGGCAATAATTTCCTTAAATATAGGGCATTTTACCTAAAAAATCTGTTTTTAGGTTATATTTTTTAAGAATCCTTTGACTTAAAATTATGCCAATTTCCTAAACTTTGCATTATTATTTAAAATATAAACAAATATTTACAAAGCGGTTATTATATCCTGTTCTCATTAAAAATGGGAAAAAGGGGATCATGAAGTTGTGCAAATGTATGTAACAGCCAGAAGGAAGCACCCCCGACCCCATAAAGTATATATATTCTTGATCAGCATCAACAGCCGAGTCGATTTAGCCATGTCCGTCTGTCCGTCAGTCTGTCTGTATGAACGCGTCGATCTCAGAGACTGCAACAGATAGAGCCACAAGTTTAGGCATGTATGTAGGTGTATACTGTACCCACATCGAGTTGGTTTCAGATTTGGAAAATTCCACCTCCTCCATCTTTTAGCAGCGAAAAACTGTCTCTCTCTCTATATGAACGCGTTGATCAGAGACTATAATAGGTAGAGCCACAAATTTTTGCATGTATGTAGGTGTATACTGTACCCATCAAGTTTGCTCCAGATTTGGCAAATTCCTCCTCCTCCTGCAAGTGCGCCTCCCCATTTATTCAAATAAATTTTAAAATAAAAGGAGTTCAAAGCTATAGGAACCACATTACTTGGAACAGGGTATTTTGCTGTCGGGGCTCTCTTACTTGTACAGGGTTGTCCATATTCGACGGACCCATCTGGCAACGCCATAACTTTTGACAGAGATGTCAGATCGCTTAATGACATACCGCGTTTGAAGCGTCAGTCCAAGCAGATTTTTACCATGGAACAATACACGCCACGCGAGCGCTCTGAAATAGTTGAAATTTTCATTCAACAGAACAAGTCAATTGTGAAAACTCAACGTGCTTTTAAAAAACATTTTCACATTTCACATTGAATGGGACCGTAAATAAGCAAAATTGCCGTATTTACGCCACTGAAAATCCTCAGGAGATTCAAGAAGTGCCTCTTCATGACGAAAAAGTCACAGTTTGGTGCGGCGTTAGTGCGAAAACGGTCATTGGGCCGTTTTTCTTCCAAAATGAAAATAGCCATGCTGTTACCATCAACCAGGAGCGTTATCGCGACATGATGACCAATTTCGTGATGCCAATTATTCGTCGAAAGCGTATGAGGCAGTTCTGGTTTCAACAAGACGGCGCTCCACCGCACACAAGTCGCATAACAATCGATTTTCTGAAGAAATTGTTTCCGGGCCGTTTGATGTCGAAAAGTGGTGATTTGGACTGGCCACCGCGTTCGCCCGATTTGACGCCGCCTGACTTCTTCTTGTGGGGATATTTGAAGTCAAAGGTTTACGTTAACAAGCCAAGGACTGTAATGTACAATCGCTCCGGAATAACCGGAAAGCAGATCGTGTCAAGAGGATTTACGTTTCAGAGAAGCGCGTCGTTCGGGAACATCGGAAACGGCAAGCAAAACAGCCTGGGGGGGGGGTTCTTTTCCTTTCTCGTCACTTTCTCCTGACTTACATATTTAATTGATGTATCCCTAGCCAATAAAAGTTTAGAAAGAATGGACGTTAGAATTAAAGAAAGAGTATAGAAGGAGCAGGAGTACCTTTAACATGTCTTCGTAGTGTTGCTAGGATGTTAATGCAACACAGCGTCTTTACCCACCCTACCTTTGAGTTCTCCTTTTGCCGAATTTAGTTGGAGAACTCCCTAGAATGCAGTTACCCTATCATCTTACATCCAGGAAACAACAACCAAATTTTAGCTTTCCATTTTTAATTCACAAAAATTCAAGTAAAGATATTACAAAGGGGAGCTGCGCCACTATAATTCATTTTCGTTAACTTTTCTTAGAGTTAGCAATTAAAAAAATTCAAAGTATTCATATTTTAATTTAGATATGAGCTTATTGTTGATGGAGTATATTATATAAGCATTGGTTTTTCTGCCTAGCTTAAAGTCTTTATAGAATAAGGAGAATGTGCAATATTATACGATAATTATTTTGTTTTGTTTTAAAAAGAAAAATTCATGGGGAGTAAATAAGTATTTTTAAATGTAACTAATGCAAAATTTTGATTTATATTTCATTTTGGTTTTCTTAAATTTCCTATTCAATTATCATTATCTCAAAATTAAATTATTATTCAAAGTTCCAAGTCTCAAGTCGTCGTAAGATTCAAGCAACTCAACAGCAATCAAAGGGTATCAGCACATCAGCTGTTATGTTTGGTTGACTCAATATCAAAACTCACTCAACATAATCAAAACGGAGTGCAATGAACAGCGAATTTCATTTATAAGTCTTAGGCCAAGTTTTCACTCATTTAAGTTAATTGCACTCTCGCTTTGTCCAAGCATCCACACAAAAGAGATCCATAAGTCACTCAATAATATTCACTCAATTTTGTTACTGTTGCTTGCGATTGTCTGTTTGTTGTTGTTGTTGCTGAATCTCGCGAACGCACTTTTATAATTTTTTGTAGGTTTGTTTTTGTTTTTTCATTTATCCGGCATAGCACTCATTTGATCAATGTTCAATAAATTCGTTGTTTAAAACAAAGTTCGGTTTTCACTCACCCAGACATACTGCAACGTCGATGGAGGCCTCCTCGATGATGTTGATATGATTTGGGGCTAAAGATGGGCTTTAAAAATATTAACCAAAGGGAGTGTGTTTGACCAAAAACAAAAACCAAAAGAAAGAGTTTACTTTTGTACTTGAGCATGTGGTGCCAGCAAAGGCTTGATTGTGATTTTACTTCATTTACTTTATCCTCACTCGAATTTTGCACATGCTCATTATTCTCAACACAGACTCGAATTCGTTAATTTTGTTGGTTTTTCTATTTAATCGACGTTATAGCATTTTAACTAAGAGGGACTTTGGCGGATTTGCAATTTTCTGCTTTTATAGGCCAATCTGACTTGTTTGGTCAATCACTTTGCTTCACTTTGTAGGTGGTGCCGACCACGACCCGCTGATGAAAAGATGTTGAGTGTTGATGAACGCTGCAGCCGCTGCTTTGAGTGAAATCGACAAATGGATGTCTGTAGTCTCACCAAAATTGTTGCCTGCGGTGCAGTGCCGACTTTAACTAAGCCTGATCCAAATGCTACGAGGGGGGAGAAAGAAGTTGGCTGACTGTAGCGAATGCTTTTCTACCATTGAGAGAAGCTTACCTTTCAATCCAATCACCGCCGACTTTGTTTTCACGAGTAACCCAGAGCCTTGCCTAGATTTCTCCGTAAATATATATAATAGCAGGGGTCCGAGGAAAAGCCTTTTTGGCTTTGCCATAGACTAGCGCACTCGCGAAGGGCCCCAAAAAAGGATTATATCCCGTCTCGCTCTCAATGGGTTGGTCCAAAATATGTTGCAGATCAGGCAGAAAATCTATTGCTCTATACGCAACTGAGGTAGAAAAATTAAAATCTGGCAGGATGCCTTTAAAATCACCAGATTAGTTTAGGTCATATGCCATAGAAAACGATGACATTTACCTTGACTAGCTCTTGACGTCTACGCAGTAGCAACTTGAAAACAGAAAAGAATGCAAATTCTCTCCAGTTCTTTTTTATACGCACTTAAAAGTCTCCACAAAACCGCCATTAAAATTTTACTTGTTTTTAAGAGAACAACCGTTATGATGCTGGCGTTGCCACTAATAGAGTTGCCGATGATGTTTTGGGGCGGGAATTTCAAAATGAAATTAAACCGACATTACAGGACCGTAGAAGAGCTCAAGGACAACATTCGTGAAGAAATAGCCGCTATTCCGGCCGAAATGTTGGCGAAATCGATGGAAAATGCTGCAAAAAGGGCACAATACGCCATCAACGCCAGAGGCGGCCATTTGAGAGATATCATATTCAAAAATTGATTTAAACAAATCTACTTGGAACAAATTAAATGATTAAGATTGCCAACCGCCAAATTTTTATTTTTTTCTTTGATTTTTAAAAAAAAAACATGGGTCCGTCGAATATGGGCAACCCTGTATTACGTTAAGAATGAATATTTTTTATACAATTACGAATAATAATATAATTTACTATACCAATTTAAATTATTTAATAATATTAAAAAATTGTTGCAAATGTTCATATATAATATTTTTCAGCTGATTGCCACCATGAAATATATGTCAATATATGGCAATGGTTTGAAAGATATTAATTAATTAAGTAATAAACAAATAAAAA
The DNA here is from genome assembly GCA_018904235.1 of Lordiphosa stackelbergi. Lineage (NCBI taxonomy): Eukaryota > Metazoa > Arthropoda > Insecta > Diptera > Drosophilidae > Lordiphosa > Lordiphosa stackelbergi. The sequence continues at coordinate 154,697 of JAEIFU010000039.1, forward strand.
TTGTATGTCTTTTTCATATGATATGAATAATTGAATTTGGTTGTGGTTAAACTTAGTTTGCGATTGTCACTTAATTCTCGCTGTCATTTTTACAAGTAAATAAATTTTTTGTTGTGTGAAATAAGTGAAGTGGCTGACAACAGTAGCGTAAGATTTTTAGGGGTTTTCAGAACAAAAATTTTGGTTTAAAATTTTTGTATATAAAATTTCAAAAAGGGGGGGGAAAACAAAAAAACCCACCCCAACAACAACAATAATACATGTACACGGGATTGGAACAAGAAGAAGTACATAAATGAACAATGCACCTTATGTTAAATTTGTATTTTTCATTTATATGTTTTCGGCTTAAACAAAATCGAACAAACACCTCAAACGTATGATCTTCTTCTTCTTGTTCGTGCCTGTGTGGACGCTCTGTAGTTATGCGAGCAGTGCATACATTTGTGTTTTTCTGTCCCCTTTTGCCTTCGACCGCGAATTGCACCTTTTCTCTATACTGTCGTGTGTATAAAAATTAATATGTACAAAACAAAAATTTATTTTAAATAAAATTTAAGTATTTGTGAAACAAACAAAATGAAATTGTTTTTATTTTATATATATAATTTTTTTGGATATTACTGTTTAAATAATGGCTATGTTCTACTACCTAAAAACAAATATATAAGGGCATTTATTGTCGAAAATGTGGGCCTTTCTATAACTAACAATTTAAGGGAGCATGCTGCCTAAAATTTTAGGTCACATATTACCTAAAACGCAAATTTATTGACGAAAATGTAGGCCTTTCTATTACCTAAAAATACGTTTTATGCTACTATATTGCCTTAAATTTTAGGACACATATTACCTAAAAAGAAATTTATTGCTTAGAAAACTTTAGTTAATGAAGGCCTGAATTTAAGCCCATATATTCCTTGGATGTTATTTTAGGTCATATGGACTTAAATTTCAGGCAATTTTTAACATTTTTAGGTAATATTTTTTTCTGAGTGTAGAAAGCTGAAATTTGAACAGGAGTTTCTGTAAGTGGTGAAAGTGCGTAATAAGACGGGGTTTTGGAAAATTCCACACGGAAAAGTCGTAAAATGTAGTGTACTAATGCGTGTGTCTTGATGTTTTTCGACCAGCCTACACTCAAAAAACAACTCGCCCTAAAAAGTGCCATTTTCGCCCTAATATTTAGAAAATCGCCCTAAAAAAGGGCCAAAGGCGACTCGCCTTATATTTAAGAAAATGCTTTTCTAAAAAATAGAAATTGTGTTCTAGATTTCAGGGCAATTTTTCTAAAAAAACCCTTCGAGAATTTCAGCTGTTATGTCGATTTCAAATTCCCAAGCGATTATGGCAGCGCTGGCATGAGGAGGAAGCAGCTGGCAGTAAAAGACTAAAAAAAAAATTGTGGCAAGAGGAGGACGACCGACCACAGACCAACCGTGTTGGTTGTTGTTGGATCCACCCCTCTAACTTCACCTCTTTACCAACCCACTTTCTTTTAAGCTATAAATTAATTTTGAAATTAGCATTAACAATTATTTTTTTTACTTACTCTTTACTGGGACTTTAACTCGGGACCACTCACAAATACTGAACACACGGCCGACGTCTTAGCCCACTCGACTATTAGCCTTAAGCAAGACGTTGCGTCATAAGCGTAGTTAAGAATGTACGCAGTTGGTCTAGTTGGCATGACATTCGCTTAGCAAACGTGGAGGCCTGGGATCAAGTCCCAGTAGGAGCAAACTTTTTCTTCTTATTTTTATGTTTTTTTTTTTAATGTTTTTTTTTAATTTTGTTTAGCAATACCTTGCGTTAAAATCGTACCTGTAAATTTGTGTGCCGTATTTGGCGCTTAAGTACTCACTTTTGCCAATCAATTAGAAGCAAGGGTCGTGGTCGAGTGGATAAGACATTAGCCTAGAAAATGTCGGGGACTGGAATCAAGTCCCCCCGTAGGACCCTACTTTTTTTTCTTATTTAAATTTTTTTTTTATTATTTATCTTTGAGGTGTTTTTAACATTGACTATATTTTATACAATTCTTTAATCGGTTACTACATGGTGAACCGCATGTCAAGACAAATCAAAAACTTGCTCAGTACATCTACATTCTTTAGGGATTGCGAATGGACATTAGTGTGTATAAACAAATGCCATCACATAGACGGCTTCTTCGTTAAATCCGAACTACAGCATAGCGAAATGCAATTTCGCAAACATTTTTAGAAAGGGAAGGATTTAAAAGTACCCTAAATTTGTAACAAATTTTTTCTAAAGTCGAAGGCGAAATTACCCTAAAAATGAAAAAAGGCAATAAAGCAAATTCACCCTAAAATTTAGAAAAAAAAATATATTTTTCTATTTTTTCGAAAGTTTTTTCTAAAAAATTCATTTTTAGGGCAACTTTTCTAAAATTCAGAAATTTTTTTCTTAAATATAGAAATTTTTTCTAAATTTAAGGGCGATTTCGATTTTAGGGCGATTTTCTTAAATATAGAAAAATAATTTTCTGAGTGTAGTATGTGGGGATTTCGATACGTGCACTTCTAGCTATGCTCTTGCTAGCTCGCCGGCTTATGTCGGGGTTCCTTCTACTGTCCCTCTAATACATACTCTAACGCACACCAACATAATATTTAAGTGCACATTTGGGGATAACTAACATTAGTAACTATGAGACAGGGTCAAAATGAAAGTAAAACAAAACGATATTCCCGACAATTTATAGGGTATCTCAACTAAGCCTGATCGAATTTGTGGGAACTTTGGTGGTATTAAGTCCCCATGTCTCTACCCACCCTACCTGCGCTAAACAGACCGACGAAGGTCGTCGCGCCATTTCTGGAAAACGAAGCGCAAGGCATACATATAAAAATTAGTTTATGGGGGATAAAGTCGTTCTATTTATAAACAAGGTCGAGCCGCCTAGTGTATTAAAATTTAAAAAGAAGTTTGATAACACAAAACTTGAACTAGACGGCCATAATAGTGTCTTTTCCACAAACTCAGGCTATAGCACTAATGTGTCGGCTGTTTGGATATCGTGGACTGTTTTATAAATGGATACTGATGAGCTGCGACTGGCTTTATTAAGGTCTCCTTGTGGGTTCTCCTACGGGTAGGCCTTTTGTGGCTTATGCAACTCTCCCTGGGGCTGGCTGTTGGCGGTGGCAACCAGGGGCCGAAGGGTCATCCACGGACTGATCCCAATTAATTGAATTCAGCTTATTTTGTCCGATTGAAGGAAAAAGGTTGCCGTCAGACTCAACGATAGCCGAATAAGGTCGGCTTGGCTGATAAAACCGCGTCCACCGCATTGACTAGGTTAAAGAAATTCACTATTTATCCGATTTACATAAATATAAGCAGAACCACAATATACCTTCTCATAAGGTTTCCCAATCGCGGTAAACACAGAGGTTCCACTACAAGTAGAAACGAAAATTTCAGAATTTACACTTGAGGTTAGGCAACGTGACCCGAGCACGTTATATTATAACAAATCTTGACTTGATGATCTTGAGCGACACGTTTGCTTAACTCCAGTCCGACTTTAATACTAACTCAATCAGAACTTTTTCACTGAGGCAAGGGCTAGCCTGACTTGAGCTTTTATACTTAGACTAGCAAATAACCCGACGCGCTTCGCTGCGCCTTTAACAGTATGCTTTTTGCTGAAGGGTTTTCCCTGCAACTTCCACCCCCATCCCTCCCATCCACTCTTCATCCCATTCCACCCAGTTCCCACTCACTTTCCGCCACCATCCCGCCCACATCCCTCCCACTTCCCTCCCACTTCCCTACCACTTACCTCCCACTTCCCGCACACATCCCTCCCACTTCCCACCCACATCCCATCCACATCCCTCCCACTTCCTGCCCACATCCCATCCACATCCGATCCACTTTCCACCTACAGTCTACCCACATCCCACCCACTTCACAATCAATTTCCCCCAGTTCCCACTCACTTTCCACCAACTTTCCGCCCACATACCGCCCACTTCCCGCCCACATCCCACCTGCATCCCACCTACTTCCCGCCCACATCCCACCCACTTCACATCTGCATACCACCCACATTCTACCCGCATTCCTTTCCATATTTCGTATTCTATCCCTACAAACCGAGTTTCAAGCCAATCGGATGAAAAATAGCTATTTTGCATGTAGAATTTTCCGGGCATTTTCACGCCTAGGCGGATTTTCCGACATGGCAAAATCACATTTCAAATCATATCGAATTATGTCCGTACAAACCGAGTTTCAAGCCAATCGGATGAAAAGTAGCTATTTTGCATGTAGAATTTTCCGGGCATTTTCACGCCTAGACGGATTTTCAGACATGGCAAAATCACATTTCAAATTATTACGAATTCTGTCCTTGCAAAACGAGTTTCAAGCCAATCGGGTGAAAAATATTTTTTTTCATGCAGAATTTTCCGGGAATTTCCCGACTGGCAGGTCAAATTTTTCAACTTCGGAAAATCACATTTCAGACTATTTCGTATTCTATCCTTACAAACCGAGTTTCAAGCCGATTGGATGAAAAATAATTTTTTTCATGCAGAATTTTTCGGGCCATTTTCCTCGTGGGCGGATTTTCCAAAATCGGGAACACACGTGTCGAATTATTTCGCTTACTATGCTTACAAACCAAGTTTCAAGTCAATCGGATGAAAAATAGTTTTGTTCCTGCAGAAATTTTCCGGGAATTTTCCGACCGTTGGGTCAAATTTTCCAACATCGCAAAATGACATTTAAAACTAATTCGTATTCTATCCTTACAATTCGAGTTTGAAGCCAATCGGATGAAAAATAGTTATTTACATGCTGAATTTTCCGGGAGTTTTCCGACCGTTGGGTCAAATTTTCTAACATCAGAAAATCACATTTCACTGTTGATAGTCATAGCCGTATTACCTTATTAAAACTCAACTACTCTGTGAAATATTGTATGCTTTTTCAAACCATCTGTTATTTGATTTTTAATAAAGTATTATTATTATTATTAAATCACATTTCAATTTATTTCGTATTTTGTCCTTACAAACCGAGTTTGAAGCCAATCGGATGAAAAATAGTTTATTTTTATGCAGAATTTTCCGGCCATTTTCCTCGTGGGTGGATTTTCCAAAATCGGGAAAACACGTGTCGAATTATTTCGCGTACTATGCTTACAAACCAAGTTTTAAGTCATTCGGATGAAAAATAACATTTTTCCCATACAATCTTTTCCGACGCTTTTCAGACTTTTCCGGGTGGAATTTTCCAAAACCCCGTCTTAGTACGCACTTTCACCACTAACAGAAACTCGTGTCCAAATTTCAGCTTTCTATCTCTTACCGTTTAGGCTGTGCGATGATTGCCAATCAGTCAGTGAATCAGTGAATCAGTCAGTCAGTCAGTCAGTCAGGACACTCTCTTTTATATTTATAGAGACTATCAGCGATGTTCTCAATTCCACTTCCACAAAAATTGTGTGAATTAGAACCGGTTTTAGTACTAGACTTGGACTCTAAATCACAAAACTTTTGTGGAAGTGGAATTGAGAACATGGCTGTATATCTATTCTGCTTACTCCAACGGCAGACATAGGATATCGCATGCAACGGCTTTCTCATTATCGGATGATCATGTTGACAATCACTCGAACTCACAACGGAGAACAGTTGGTAATTGGACTTTTTAAGTGAAATTTCAACTGGAGTGTATTAAGATGAACTTAAACTTAATTGTAACGCTTGCGCTCTTTCGTTATGCCAGTCAACACCTTAAGATTTCTACCACTATTTTTAACACGAACAGCCAGTAGAAGTACTTGTATTTCGAGTGTATCTGTTTCTTTAATTTTGGCCACTACAGCGCAGTTGAAGCAGTCTAGTCTTACTAGTAAGGCTTCAACTGAGAAAGGCGATGATTAGTTATGACTTAACCTGTATATCTTTTAGATGATATACCCCTATGTTTTTGCCCGTATCGTTGGATAATTGGTAATAAGATGCACCGACTTTACGTGTAACCACAGCCGGTATAAAAACTGGGGCAAGTTTAGAGCTAAATTTCTTAACTGCGTTGCTCTGGCAGAAGTTGCGAGCGTATACAGAAGCACCTACCTTTAGTTGTAAACTGCGACTACGCAAGTTGTAAACATTTGCATTATGCTGGTGTGTGTCGGCTATCTTTTGCTGAGCTGCTTGACGCATTACTTGTAATGCGCTCTGCTGGTCGATTCTAGTATCTTCGGATAACAAGTCTAATCGCCGGAGTAGCTCATAATCCTTTCCGTTTAGAATCATATTTTGCCCAAATACTAAAAAATATGGTGCAAAGCCAGTACTGCGATGGACATTAGCTCTTAAGGCTGCACTAATCTCTGGTAATTTCTTATCCCAGTTCGTATGGTCCTTACCTACATAAGCTCGTATCGCTGCTAATATTGACCGATTGAGTCTCTCGCTCGCGTTGGCCTGCGGCGAATATATGGAGGTACAAATATGAGATATCCCAAATCTGGTAAGAAATGCTTTAAAGATCCCGGATACAAACTGGGAACCATTATTCGTTAATATGCTTTCGGGTACTCCAAATGTACAAAATAGCGTATTTTCCAAAAACTCACAAATCTTGTTTGAGGTAAACTTTCTTAATGGACAAAGGAAATGAAATTTAGTGTTGTGATCAACGACAACCAATAAACCAATATTTCCCGTTTTTGAACGGGGGTAAGGGCCCAACAGGTCCATATAAAGCTTCTGAAACGGTCTTTCTGAAACCATTGGCTTGCCCATTGGCGGTTTCAGAACTATATTTGGGTTCTTAGTTTGGTGGCAAATATCGCACTGCGAGATATACTCACGTATATCTTTGAGCATCTTTGTCCAAAATAAATACCTTTTAAGATTATCAATAGTTTTGGCTATGCCACTGTGTGCGGCGTTTGGGGGATCATGGGCGCTACAAATAATCTCTTTGGTGAGACCTGAAGACACCCAAAGCTTCCAAGCCTGACTTATCACTTTTTGGCTCACTCCTGATTGGCTCAGTCCTTTTGTATACGAATTCACTTTCTATTTTTAAGTCAGGTAGCTTGATGGATCGAGCTCTGTGATAGAGTAATTTTTCTGGGCTTTGGAAAGTTTTTCAGACATATAGGCAACTGGTAATTCGTCATCTCTCTCATTTAACTGCGCTAAAACGCATCCTAACCCAACCGTACTAGCGTCACATACCAATACAAAAGGTTTTTTAAAGTCTGGGGCTGACAGAATCGGAGCTGAGGTCAGACAAGCTTTTAACTTAATAAAAGATTCTTCAGCAGCGGGATTCCAGGAGAATGGCCTATGCTTCTTTAACAATTCGGTCAAAGGACAGCTTATCGTAGCATAATTATCGATAAACCGGCGATACCAGCCGGACAATCCGAGGAACCTTCGAAGTTGCTTCACTGTCTTCGGTCTAGGGAACTCGTTAATCGCTCGAATTTTATTGGGGTCAGTTTTTAGTTAACCATCTCCAATTATGAAGCCTAAATATTTAACTTCTTCCATACAGAAGTGCGACTTGGCTATGTTAATAGTTAGGTTGGCTTTTCTTAAGTGAACAGCCACCTCTTGCAATAATAACAAATGCGAATCAAAGTCGTCAGATAAAATCAATAAGTCGTCTAAATAAACGAACACACGACTGCGCAAATTTGCAGGTATAACGTGGTCCATAAGACGACAGAGAGTTTGCGCAGCGTTTGTAAGGCCAAACGGCATTACTTTATACTGGAAAAGCTGCCGATTTGGGACCGTAAAAGCAGTGTAATGTCGAGAACTTTTTTCTAATGGTATCTGCCAATACGCATGCTTCATATCCAAGCCTGTTATGTATTTTGCTGGAGGCAGCCTGCTAATAATGCCATCAATATGAGGCAAGGGGTAGGCGTCTTTTCGCGTGTGTTTGTTGATTTCCCTAGAATCTAAGCAGAGGCGATTTTTTGTACCTTTCTTCACGAGTACGCAGTTGCTACTCCACGAACTATGTGATTCTTCAATCACATCTAAGGCCAGCATATTTTCAACTTCGTCGAACATCAACTTCTCCTTAGCCGGCGAAATCGGCCAGAAACGCTGTTTGACGTGAATGACTTTCATGTCACTTAAAATATTAGTAAGCAATCCGAAATCTTTCAAGAAATCGATTCCCAAGTACACATTCTGTTTTAAATCTGGTACTATAAAAAATTTTACGTCTTTTGTGCTTTCTCGAAATTTAATAGGAACATTTAGCTCTGACACAACCCTGCAAGCATCATTACTAGCTGTTTTAATAAGACCAGAGCATTTTCGTGCTTTTGGGTGTTCAGCCAGTATTTTGGGTGCTCCATTTTCTAGGCAGTTTTAATTTAGCTCCTCAATCTAATAGGGCGGTGAACTGTTGGCCTTCTACAGTGACCTCAGTATATAGTCGGTTATCACAATTCATAAAAACTGAAGATATAAGACGCTTACGCATTTTTTAATCTTTTTCCAAAATTCTCGCAGACGAATTGTTGACCGCTTGGGACGAAAAACGATGCTTATTGGTTGTGTTTCCCTATTACTACATGTAATAGAGTCTAGGTCAGTTTGAGTTTGTACATCATGATTATTGAACGACATTGCCGGGTTTTTATACCCTGTACCCATTAAAAATGGGTAAAAGGGGATCATGAAGTTGTGCAAATGTATGTAACAGGGAGAAGGAAACATTTCCGACCCTATAAAGTATATATATTCTTGATCAGCATCAACAGCCGAGTGGACTTAGGCATGTCCGTCTGTCCGTCCGTCCGTCTGTCCGTCCGTCCGTCTGTCCGTCTGTCTGTATGAACGCGTCGATCTCAGAGATGGTAAAAGATAGAGGTTTGACATGTATGGGACAAATGCTTCTTTTATCTGTACGCAGATCAAGTTTGTTTCAAATTTTGGCCACGCCCCCTCCCGCCCCCGAAATTTGGAAAAAACGTTATATCTCCCACAGTTTTGAAGATAGACGATTCGTACTTTCTAGAGATAGTTAGTAATTGCCGAAGAAATGATCAAAATCGGATGAACGGTTCAGAAGTTATGAGCAAAAAAGCGAACCAAGCCCCCCGCTACCACCCCACCCACCCTAAAAAAAATGTTGCATACTCTTCGGATGGTCACCCTAAGGAACGCAGGAGCACTGTTAAACATGTTTTTTCGTGAGTAACGGGTATATCGAAGTCGGTTAGAGCCGACTTTAACTTACGCTCTCGTTGTCAATTGTACAGGGTATATTGAAGTCGGGCTACTCGACTGCAACGGTCTTACTTGTTATTGAATACGTTATTCAAGTTTGTGTCGCTCACCATATCTGGGTTCGACAAGCAGCTAGTTGTAGTTACTGATTCGTGCTTGTGTTTGGATGCGACAAAATGGTGTTGGTTTGCGCATCCTTGCGGTTTTCCGACGGGTTACATTTGCTGCAGCGGGGCTTGAACGTATTCTTAGCGCCGCATCCGTAGCAGAATACGCGTCTTTCTCCCACACAGTCGTCAAATCGATGGCCTGCCTTATCGCAGTTCCAACAAACTAACTTCTGGCGGAGTATTTCCGAGATACTTTCGACGTCAAGCTCCTCATCTTCGCTAAGCATCTCCGAAACGATATGCTTTCCCATTTTTGGTCTTGGAACAAAATGGTTGCAGTCACGAGAAAATTTTCATGTTTTCTAACCTCATCTCTTAGTTCGCTTCTATTTTCAATTTTCAGATGAAGCAACTCATATAATATCTTAGAGCGTTCTTAGCATTTCGTTTCAAAATGTCTACTAGCTTAAGCTCACTAACTCCATGCGATAGGCGTGATACAAAATCCTCGATCGCCGACTGAAAATCGTCAAAGGATTCGTGATCCTTTTGGTGACGCTTTCTTATTAACTCCCACGGATCGAAATCGTCCATTGCGTCATCAAATCTTTGCCGAAACGCCGTACAAAAGGCTTCCCAGTCAAATTGGCTGTCTTTCCTGTGGAAACTCCAGAACCAATCGCTAGCTTTACCCGAAAAAAGCAAATGTAAATTGTCGCAAAGTAACTCATAATTTTCGCCAAGAGTTTGAGCATTCAATGAGCGAACGCGGTAGAGAAATTCTTCCACCTGCATTGACTCCTTAGTTCCATCGAACTTTAGACGCCAACTCAGCAATATGCTGGCTGCCTTTTCTGGAGCAATATTAGTTGTGGAAGGCCTGCGTTTAGTTTTTCCCGAAGTTTGACGTTGAGAGCTTGTCTCATTGGGACGATCTGATGCGTGTTCACTAGAATTATTTGGAGAGTCCTGAGGTTGCCCAACATCTACTAAGTTGATGCTGGCTAGTTGCGATTGCAACGCCTGTTCAATTGAGGATTTTATAAAAGAGTTTAGATCTTTCATCATTTCCTTTTGTTGCTCTTGGTCATTGCTACGGTCATCTGAATGTAACTAGTAAGGCTGTCAGTGGTTTCTTGACCAATGGATTTGTCTCCTATACTGTCTTGAGATAGTCTTCGCTCAGCAAAGCCCTGTCTCGTATGTGTCTGAGATCGAGTTTGCATTCCTAGTTTAGGAGTGGCTCCTCGACCGTACCCTCTACTTCTAGCTGGTTTCCTTCCCCTATTATTAGGATCGGCACCCATGTTAGACATCGTGCTCCTCTGAGCGGTATTCGTTACAGCCAGGGAAGAGATTTTATAGTCCGCTGGCAACTCTGCGGCCAAAGTATTATTCGCATACCCCAATTGACTTGGGTTACACTCTTTTTTACAAACTGGACATTCAAAAGCAGTTTTTAAACAGCTAAGTATACAATCCTTATGAAATTTATGCTGACAGGAAGTCGTAGCAGTCAACTGGTCCTGTCTTGGAATTTCTTGGCAAATGCCACAAAATGGATCAGCGTTGTTTAAAGCTGCCGCTATATTTTCGTTGCAATGCTCCAGCGGCATTTTGGTATATAAAATAAATTTTTCGTTTGATTAATGCAGAATGCTATTCAAAAATTTATGATTTATAACACTCTTCTAGATAGTATATAATTATAAAGCGATCGCCCCTTTCGACATGGTATGGTGCGGTTGGACCGCATGAAGGTCTACGATTTCTTAGTGAGAACCCTATTTAGTGTGAACTTTAACTATTCAATTGAAAGCTTACTCTTGGAGTTTAGTCTGACATGGTCATTCTATACTTAGTATAAATCAGGGTTCTGACCCGAACCGGTTTTGAACCGAACCGAGCCGCTTTTTGCGCTCATGAACCGAACCGTAAACCGAACCTGTGTGTTTATAAAAATGCTGAACCAAACCAAAAACCGGAAAATAAAATGGTTCGGTTCGGTTCATTTCAACTAGACATGAGTTACCAATTGATTAACGATACTGAGCCCAATCGCAGCGCATTATTTAGTAGAAAGCAAGTGCGTGCCCAACTGATCACGAAAAATATGGTAAAGATATATTTCGGACCAATCAAACTCTGTAAAATCAAACTATAACATACTTAGTACCCCCTTTACCCTTCTTTATAACTCCTCCGATCGATTCGTATCATCCAATATTAACCACTCCTTTGTCAAATGGATAAAAAATCTTAATTACTAAATATCTACGAAGGTACGAACCATCTATCTACAAAACTGTGGGATATATGACGTTTTTTCTAAAGAGGGGGCGTGGCAAAAATTGAAAATAAACTTGATCTGTCTGCAAGTATTAGAAATACATATATACCCCATACATGTCAAACCTCTATCTCTAATCGACTCGGCTGTCGATGCTGATCAAGAATATATATAAATTAAAGGGTCGGAAATTCCTTCTCCGATACATACTTTAGCACAACATTAAAGAATATACAGAGTATAAATACGTACGTATAGGACCAGAAATTGGAGCAGACCAAGTCTAGATTTTGTTACCTCTACCAGGAATAAAACCTGCTATAAGAAAAAGGAAAAAGATAGCTAAATATCATTTAATGCTAATATACAAGAAGATCTAAATCGTTAAAGAATATATAACGGACAATTCTTTGAACCCGATAAGTAAAGACGAGTTGGAAATATAAGGACTAATGTCCATGATAAGGTAAATTATCGTTTGTTAATTGCATTGAAGCGTTTGATGGCGAAAAGCCTTTACCTAAAGATAAATATTGGAATATTTAGCAGGAAAATCAACTTAAGCGATTCCAGCCACTCAAGTGTCAGTAGAATGAGCATTTTCCACACTGAAACTTGATTTATCAGACTTAAGAGGCAATATCGAAGAAACTTTACTATAAGAAATATAATTACTAAATCTTAACTAAAATTCCATCATATAGAACTAAATTTTAGTTCTTTAAACTTTATATAATATATCTCCTGTTGTTTTGAAATGCATGGGATGGAATCGAATGGAAATATCTACATTAAATAACACAGTCTTAAAGATATCGTGATGTAATCAAAGCAAATTTTGAGTTTAATAAAAATGAAATGTTTTTAAATATAATAACTAAAAACCTGACTTAACAACCTAAACCAAGCCTAAATAATCTAACTAAATGTATCAAAAATTCACTTCTTTAGTTTGTTAATGAATACAGCGCAAACCGAACCGAACCGAACAGAAACCGCGGTTCAGTAATCCCCAAAACCATGTAATGAACCGAACCGGCGGTTCAAAAACTGTGTGAACCACTGAACCGAACCAGTCCTTATTTCCGAGCGGTTTGCATCCCTGGTATAAATACAGACTGTAATTCCAATATCTGAACAGAATTCTTGCTGTAAACTTTTTCTGGCACAGTTATTTCTCAAAGCATTGTTGAACTTCTCCTATTGAATATAGTTTGGTCAGTATACTCATGGACATGAATGATAACTGCAAATTCCAAAATAAGCATCAATGGTTATTCCTTTGCAGAGTCTGTGGTCCTTTAAAGGAACTAGATATATTAATAATAATCACTGTTAGTCTTTGCTATGAACAGAATACATAGGTCGATTTATCCAAGAACTGAATAAGAGTCGCTAATTCCATTTGTAACCACTACTGATACATCTCTATAAATATAAAAGAGAGTGTCCTGACTGACTGACTGACTGATTGGCAATCATCGCACAGCCTAAACGAAAAGAGATAGAAAGCTGAAATTTTGACACGAGTTTCTGTTAGTGGTGAAAGTGCGTACTAAAGGCCTGTATCCAGCACTGCGGAAAATTCCTGCCAGGAATTTGCTATTTATTTCTTGTGTGTGTGGAACATAACTAAAACAGTGCGACCATGTACCTAAAAGGTGGAAGGTCACTCTGATCAATCAGCTGTTAAGCACTGTTAACTATTTGAATTTAAATAAATTGAACAAATACAAATAATATTTTCTGGAGGAAGCATGCTGCTCGGAGAGTGCTACACACTTTATACTTAGGGATGATAAACCGATGGCGTGACACTTTGCAGTGTGTCGGGTGGCACAAAACATCACTGCAGCATGTTGTTAACTGCATTACTTTATAATGTAATCTTCTCCAAAGTTGTATGACCTCTTGGTTGTACGCCAATCAAATGAAGCCTCTCATCGTAGGATGCCTAAGTTCATTCGCATTTATATTAGGGATTTTGTGGCCGAATCAGTACCTTGGTTTTGGTCGATGGGCGAACCGCTGGAACATAGCCAATAGCATACGAAAATTACTTAAGTGCGACTCCTAGGATCAAGAGTCCCGTATATAGGTACCGCGGTACCTTGGCATGTCTCTGGACCGCCGGTTGACAGGGAAAGTCCATGTGACTCAGGCAGTAGCTACGGCATTGGAGCTCCATTGGCTTCTTAGTCCTAGTAGCGGTGTATCAGGGCGATCCCGTTATGGGGTACGTCATGGTCCACTGCCCTCAAAACACTAGAGTCTTCTGTGTTTTGCATACAACGCTTTGGACGCTTTGCCATTATGCGCCCAATCCAATGTGCACACCAGCAGGAATCATGACCAATTGGTGCACCACTCCAACAGATTTGCCTATGATCTGGCGACACACATATTGAGAAGCCGTCTTAAACACCGACATTTCTCCGACCTTTTTGTCTATAGACAGCATCCCTCTGGCGGCCTCATCAATTTGGCATAAGTGTGCCTTTGAAACCATCCCCTACCAATCTTTGCACGCTGATGGTTCCCCAGCCAGATGACAGCTCATAACAAAATATAAAAGCATTCCCCCCAAAATTTTCGTTCATCACATCCAAAATAATTGTTGACAATATATTCCTGCGATGTGCATCAGCTGTTCTCTCCATCCACACACGCTATCGATATGCCAACTATCGATAAGAAACTGTGGATTATGTTCATGTTGCTGGATACACAAGCAACGAAAAGGCAAACTAAAAATTCCTGCCACAGTTTTTTTTATATGAAGTTTGACAGGAATTTTTAGTTTCCGCGGTGCTGGATACCCGGCTTAAGACGGGGTTTTGGAAAATTCCACCCGGAAAAGTCGGAAAAGCGTCGGAAAAGTTTGTATGGGAAAAATGTTATTTTTCATCCGATTGACTTTAAATTTGGTTTGTAAGTATAGTACGCGAAATAATTCGACACGTGAAAATTCTGCATGAAAAAAACTATTATTCATCCGATTGGCTTCAAACTCGGTTTGTAAGGATTGAATTCGAAATAGTTTGAAATTTGATTTTCCAAGGTTGGAAAATTTGACCCAACGGTCGGAAAACTCCCTGAAAATTTCAGCATGAAAATAACTATTTTTTATCCGATTGGCTTGAAACTCGGTTTGTAAGGACAAAATACGAAATAAATTGAAATGTGATTTTCTGATGTTGGAAAATTTGACCCAACGGTCGGAAAATTGCCGGAAAATTCTGTATGAAAAAAATTTTTTTCTTTGTTGTGAAACTCGGTTTCTAAGGACAGAATACGAAATAGTTTGATATGTGATTTTCTGAAGTGGCCGCGGAAAATTGCCGGAAATTCTTACAAAATAAACTATTTTTATCCGATTGGGTTGCAACTCGGTTTGTAAGGACAGAATACGAAATAATTTGAAATGTGATTTTCCGATTTTGGAAATTTCGCCCCCGAGGAAAATGGCCGGAAAATTCTGCATGAAAAAAATTATTTTTCATCCGATTGGCTTCAAACTCGGTTTGTAAGGATGGAATACGAAAGAGTTTGAAATGTGATTTTCCGAAGTTGGAAAATATGACCTGACGGTCGAAAAATTGCCGGAAAATTCTGCATGTAAAAACTATTTTTCATCCGATTGGCTTGAAACTCGGTTTGTAAGGACAGAATACGAAATAATAAAAATGTGATTTTTCAATGTCGGAAAATCCGCCCCCAGGCGTGAAAATGACCGGAAAATTGAACATGCGATATAACTATTTTTCATCCGATTGACTTGAAACTCGGGTTTGTAAGGTCAAAATGAGAATTCAGTTGTGTTTTCATTTTTCGATATTGGAAATAAGGCCGAGATGCCCACTGGGAAGTGAATGGGATGTGGGTGGGATGTGAGTGGGATGTAGGTGTTTAGTTGTTTTGAAAGTGGGTAGAAAATGGATGGAAAGTGGTTGTAAAGTGGGTGGAATGTGGCGGGAAGTGGGAGGGATATGGGTGGGAAGTGAGAGGATGTGGGTGGGATGCAGGGGCGGAAGTGGGTGGAATGTGGGTGGGATGTCGGTGGAAGTGGATGGGATGTTGGCGGGAAGTGAGAGGGAGTGGGTGGGATGGGTGGAGTGGTGGATGAGTGTGGATGTGGGTGGAGTGGGTGGGATGTGGGTGGGATGTGGGTGGGATGTGGGTGGGATGTGGGTGGTATGTGGGCGGGAAGTGGTTGGGTTGGAATTGGGTGTAGAGTGTGTGGGATGTGGGAGGGATGTGGATGAGATGTGAGCGGGAAGTGGGAGGGATGTGTGTGAGATGTGGGCGGGAAGTTGGAGGGATGTGGGTGGGATGTGGTCGAGATGTGGGCGGGATAGTGGCGGAAAGTGGGTGGGAAGTGAGTGGGAACTGGGTGGAGTTGGATGTAGACTGGATGGGAGGGATGGGGGTGGGAGTTGGAGGGAAAACCCATCAGCAAAGCATACTGTTGAAGGCGCAGCGAAGCGCTTCGGGTTATTTGCTAGTAACATCTATGACTGTTATTACAATATTCACAAAACTATTTTCAAAATGACAGAGCAATGTTGGAGCTTAGCCACCATAACCTGTTGATGCATTGGTGATATATACATCGATGGCCAAATTGATTTTCTTGGGCTCCACACGTTTGGGCGCCAATTATGTAGTGTACTTATGCGCGTGTCTTGATGTTGTTCGACCAGCCTAGTATGTGGGGATTTCGATACGTGCACTTCGAGCTATGCTCTTGCTAGCTCGCCGGCTTATGTCGGGGTTCCTTCTACTGTCCCTCTAATACATACTCTAACGCACACCAACATAATATTAAAGTGCACATTTGGGGATAACTAACATTAGTAACTATGAGACAGGGTCAAAATGAAAGTAAAACAAAACGATATTCCCGACAATTTATAGGTGTATCTCAACTAAGCCTGATCGAATTTGTGGGAACTTTGGTGGTATTAAGTCCCCATGTCTCTACCCACCCTACCTGCGCTAAACAGACCGACGAAGGTCGTCGCGCCATTTCTGGAAAACGAAGCGCAAGGCATACATATAAAAATTAGTTTATGGGGATAAAGTCGTTCTATTTATAAACAAGGTCGAGCCGCCTAGTGTATTACAATTTAAAAAGAAGTTTGATAACACTAAACTTGAACTAGACGGCCATAATAGTGTCTTTTTCCACAAACTCAGGCTATAGCACTAATGTGTCGGCTGTTTGGATATCGTGGACTGTTTTATAGATGGATACTGATGAGCTGCGACTATCTTTATTAAGTTCTCCTTGTGGGTTCTCCTACGGGTAGGCCTTTTGTGGCTTATGCAACTCTCCCTGGGGCTGGCTGTTGGCGGTGGCAACCAGGGGCCGAAAGGTCATCCACGGACTGATCCCAATTAATTGAATTCAGCTTATTTTGTCCGATTGAAGGAAAAAGGCTCCCGTCAGACTCAACGATAGCCGAATAAGGTCGGCTTGGCTGATGAAACCGCGTCCACCGCATTGACTAGGTTAAAGAAATTCACTATTTAACCGATTTACATAAATATAAGCAGAACCACAATATCCCTTCTCATAAAGTTTGCCAATCGCGGTAAACACAGAGGTTCCACTACCAGTAGAAACGAAAATTTCAGAATTTACACTTGAGGTTAGGCAACGTGACCCGAGCACGTTATATGTATAACAAATCTTGACTTGATGATCTTGAGCGACACGTTTGCTTAACTCAATCAGAACTTTTTCACTGAGGCAAGCGCTAGCCTGACTTGAGCTTTTACAGTTAGACTATATCTGTTCTGCTTACTCCAACGGCAGTCATTGGATAACGCATGCGTGGTCGCCAGCTCCCAACGGCATTATCGGATGATCATGTTGACAATCACTCGAACTCACAACGAAGAACAGTTGGTAATTGGACTTTTTGAGTGAAATTTCAACTGGAGTGTATTAAGATGAACTTAAACTTAATTGTGACGCTTGCGCTCTTTCGTTATGCCAGTCAATACCTTACGATTTCTACTACTATTTTTAACACGAACAGCCAGTAGAAGTACTTGTATTTCGAGTGTATCTGTATCTTTAATTTTGGCCACTACAAAAAGCGTCGGAAAAGTTTGTATGGGAAAAATGTTATTTTTTATCCGATTGGCCTGAAACTTGGTTTGTATGCAAAGTACGCGAAATATTTCGACACGTGTTTTCCCGATTTCGGAAAATCCGCCCACGAGGAAAATGGCCGGAAAATTCAGCATGAAAATAATTATTTTTCATCCGATTGGCTTCAAACTCTTTTTGTAAGGATGGAATACGAAAGAGTTTGAAATGTGATTTACCGAAGTGGAAAAATATGACCTGACGGTCGGAAAATTGCCTGAAAATTCGGCATGAAAAAACTATTTTTCATCCGATTGGTTTGTAAGGACAGAATACGAAATAATAAAAACGTGATTTTTCAATGTCGGAAAATCCGCCCCCAGGCGGGAAAATGGCCGGAAAATTCAACATGCGATAAAACTATTCTTCATCCGATTGATTTGAAACTCGGTTTGTAAGGTCAAAATGAGAATTCAGTTGTGTTTTCATTTTCCGATATTGGAAATAAGGCCGAGATGCCCACTGGGAAGTGAATGGGATGTGGGTGGGTGGGATGTGAGTGGGATGTAGGTGGTTAGTTGTTTTAAAAGTGGGTGGAATATGGATGGAAAGTGGTTGTGAAGAGGGTGGAATGTGGTGGGAAGTGGGAGGGATCTGAGTGGGAAGTGAGGTGATATGGGTGGGATGTAGGTGGGAAGTGGATGGGATGTTGGCGGGAAGTGGGAGTGAAGTGGGAGGGATGTGGGTGGGATGTGGGAGGGATGGGGGGTGGGAGTTGTGGGAAGAACCCATCAGCAAAGTTCGATTTCTGGGTTCTACGGTGTTCTATACTGTTGAAGGCGCAGCGAAGCGCGTCAGGTTATTTGCTAGTCGGTATATATAAAACTGTTCAACCTGACTAATCGACTCACTGGTGACTGCCGCACAGCCTAAACCATAAAAGATAGGAAGATGAGGTTTTCACAGTAGTTTTATCTTATGCTGAAAGTGAGTACTAAGAACGGATTTTGGAAAATTCTGTCGGGAAATGTGGAAAATTCGCGGAAAACTGTTGTATGAAACTTTTTTTGTTTTTCATCCGATCGAGTTCAATCTCATTTTCAAAGATCGATATAAAAATTCAACAACAACTGCATACCAATCTTCCGGAAAATCCACCCCCTGGGTGGAAAGTGGGTGGTCAAGGTTGTATGTGCAAAACTTTAGTTGCCAGCGATTAGCGCCAAACTCATTTTCAAAATTACACATCATAAAACATAAACGTAACATAAAAAAGGGACTTTCAAATTTTGGAAAATCTATCCCCAAGTACGGATAATTCACGGAAAACTGTTGTATAA
Organism: Lordiphosa stackelbergi; assembly: GCA_018904235.1. NCBI lineage: Eukaryota > Metazoa > Arthropoda > Insecta > Diptera > Drosophilidae > Lordiphosa > Lordiphosa stackelbergi. The sequence continues at coordinate 173,791 of JAEIFU010000039.1, forward strand.
AACTTTTTTGTTTATTATCCGATCAGATTCAAACTCATTTTCAAAATTCTATATGAAAATTCAACAATAACTGTGTGTCAATTTTCTGGAAAATCCCACCCGGAAAAGTCGGAAAAGTGTCGGAAAAGTTTGTATGGTATACATTTTTTTTCATCCGATTGAGTTGAAACTTAATTTGCAAGCATAGTACGCAAAATATTCTACACGTGGTTTCCAACATTGGGAAAACCCGCCCACGAGGAAAATGGCCGGAAAATTCCGCATGGAAAAAACTATTTTTCACCTGATTGATTTGAAACTCGGTTTGTGAGAATAGTAAGTGAAATAAATTGAGATGGGATTTTCCAAGGTTGGAAAATTTGACCGATCGGTCGAAAAATTCCTGGAAAACTCCGCGTGCAAAAAAATGTTTTTCACCCGATTGACTTGAAACTCTGTTTGTAGGGATGGAATACTAAATAATTAGTGATTGCATTTGCATTGGAAATACCGGCGGGATGCCCACTGGAAAGTGGGAGAATAGTGGCAGGGATGTGGTTAATAATTGCGTGTGATGTGGGCGGTAAGTAGGTGGGATGTGGGTGGATGGTCAGTGGGAAGGATGTTGGTGGTAAGTGGGGGAGGTGGGCAGGAAGTGGGCGGGAAATGGGTGGGATGTGGGCGGTAAGTGGGTGGGATGTGGGTGGGATGTGGGTGGGAAGTGGGCGGGATCTGAATGGGAATTGGGAGGGATGTGGGTGGGATGTGCGTGAAAAGTTGGTAGGAAGTGGGTGGGATGTGGGTGGGTGGTGTATGATTCGATTTCTGGGCTCTACAGAGGAAACAAATTTATAGAATATTTTCAAATTTGGTAAATATTTGACTCTCACAATTGACTTTAAAGTTTAAACTTATCTAATATTGGTTCTATACTGTTCAAGGCGCAGCGAAGCGCGACGGGCCTTCTGCTAGTACAATATATACGTTTGAAAAATAGTCTTAGTAAGAAAAACTTTTTTGTTTTCAATGCTATCGCTCCCAACTTCCTGTTACTAATTTTTTTTTTTTTTTTTTTTAAATAATCAGTATAATATCCTCTCACACGGATCTGCCAAGTTTGATTCAAATCGGATGACTATAGCGTATAGCTGCCATAGGAACGATCGGTTGAAAAAGTGGTTTTAATGAGAAAAACTTTTTTGTTTTCAATGGTAGCGCCTTTATACTTTCCAGTTATGAATATTATGTGTTTCCACGCAATGTTGGAGATTTTGATCAAAATCGGATGAAAATATCGTATAGCTGTCATATAACAAACAGTTTTTATGCAATTATTCTTTATTAAATGAACAAATTGACAATTTTTCTCATATTCTGAATTAAGAAATATCAATGAAAAGTAAAAATTGATTGACGGCATCAAGCTTGTTTTCTTTTATATACGAGCACTTTTTGCTGTTGTGGCTGTTCTTTTGTTTGCCTTTTTCAATGTTTTTTTTTTATTTCTTAGGATAGTTTTTTATCTGTTTTATTGCGCATCATTACAATTTTCTCTTTGGAAGTCAAAACCGATTTTTTTGCATCTTATTTAAACTTTGAACGAAGTCTTTTGGTACAAATACGCTGCACATTTGTCGGAACCGGCCGGATCGGATGACTATAGCATATAGCTGCCATAGGAACGATCGGTCGAAAAATTAGTTTAAGTGAGAAAAACTTTTTGTTTTTTCATGCAAACGTCTCCAAACCTCGTACTTATATGTTCTCTATGCTTTCATAATTTTGGCAAGTTTTATCAAAATCGGGCAACTATATAGTATAACTGGCATATAAAAGACAGGTCTGAAAAAGTCTAAGTATGAAAAACTTTTTGTTTTTATTGCTGTCGCTCCTAAACTCGTTACTGATCAATATTATATGCTAGCTCACAATTTTTTCAATATTGATAGAAATCGGCTGACTATAGCATATAGCTGCCGTAGGAACGAACGGTCGAAAAAACAGTTCTAGAGAGAAAATCTTTTTGTTTTTAACGGTAGCGTCTCCATACTTTCCTATTATGAATATTATATGTTTCAACATAATTATGTGAGAGTTTGATCTAATTCGGCTGAATATATCGAAAAGCTGATGGAGCATGCTCCTAGGGTATATAAACCTCTGTCGAGGCGAAGTTAGCTTCCTTCTATTCTTTTAAATTTAAATATCGGAAACTAGAATAGCTAGAGACATGAAATAAATGTTCGGTGATAGAGAATTGATCAAAGCTTTCGAAAATGTATGCATGTATGTATGTATGTAATGTACAAAATAATTGGTGACATACACTCTAAACATTTTTCGATATAAATAAAAGAAAACTATTATGTGATGAATTCAGTAGTTCTCGTTGGACCGCCACCTTTAAACTTTTTGGATTTTCCCCCAACCTAATGCCCAATTACATGAAAGATTAATAAAAAAACGAAGATACGCTTCATAAAAAAAATAATAAATATATACATAATCTGATTAAAACTATGATCGCAAATATAACAAATATACAGGGGTGCCACAGAATCTAGCGATTGCCAAATCGCTGAAATATTTTCGCAATGCCACAGAACTTCGAGCGATTTCATTTTTTTAAGCTAGTTCACAAACCCTTTCGAACTTGACTGCATAGGGTAGATACCCCGAAAGTGCAAATTATTTTACGACTTCAAATGCGGTTTTTATAAATATTTTGAAAAGTAAGCTATTTGGTTAGTGCTTTCTTTAACAAAACAAACTTAATTTTCTTTAACTGAGTTAAATATTTGTTATTCCCACACAATTTCAAATTTTCCGCCCGCCAAAATAAAATTGATACCTTGCAACTCTAGCTGCTGTACGGATACGAGAGAACGACGAACGTATATGTAGGCAATCGACGATTAAGGGAAGAAGCAAATCCGTAAGAAGAGGCTAGGAGTGCACCCATCTTTGATCCGCATCTGACCGTCTTTCTAAGTCACACTAAATACGTAGGCAAAATCGAAGGGGTAATGAGGCTGCTCTCGAAAATAACATTGAGTTGCAGTGAATGACCAATTTCACTAGCGAATTGACTAGCGATTTTACTAGCGATTTAGTAAAATGCTTTTTTAATAAACGTTGTTATGTTATGGATAGTGACCTATGTTTTTTATTTGGGATTTTTTAGCTGGCTCGAGGTCATTGTTTTTTCGTGCTTATTAAAAACAAACACACACGAGTTTTGATTTTCCAATATATTTCAAACCCCTTCGGGATTCGTCTTCAGGGCTGTAAACAATATAACACAAAAACAATGATTCAAAAAAGATGGAAAGATATTGAGAATCATACCAGCATTCCGAGGAAACTATTTATGGAGATGTTAGCATTTTGTATCACGGAAAACAGATATTTCAAATATGAAGACAAACTGTATGTGCAACTTAAAGGACTGCCAATGGGTTCCCCCGCATCACCGATAATAGCAGACATAGTTATGGAGACAATTTTGGACAGAGTACCTGACACTAGATTATTAAGCAAATATGTTGACGACCTATTCGCCATAGTAAAGGAGGACCAAATAGAAAACACCCTGACAATATTAAACTCTTATCATAAGGACATTAAGTTTACCCTTGAGTTGGAAAAGGATAGCCAGTTACCATTTCTTGACTCCATCGTTCACAGAGTAGATAACACCCTTAAACTGGATTGGTACCAGAAACCGATGGCATCCGGGAGGATGATTAATTATTATTCCAGTCATCCCAAACATATGATACTGAACACGGCCAGGAACTTTGTAAGACGAGTCTTAGACACAAGCGACCCAATTTTTCACCACGACAACAAAAAGAAAATATTCACAATCCTCAAAAATAATGACTTTCCAAACCACACGATATTCTCTCTAATGAAGGCATATAATTTTAATAATACTGACCAGAAAGAAACTTCAACTAAAGTATACAAATCGTTAGTATACATTCCAAAATTGTCTGACAGACTTTCCAAATCCGACTGCTACAACAAAGACAACATCATAATAGCTCACACACCAATATACACAACGAGAATGTTCTTCAGCAACACGAAGAGCAAAATTGGAAAACTTGACAAAAATAATTTAATTTACAAAATACCTTGCGCTGGTGACGGGACAAATGTATGCGAGAAAGTATACATTGGTACGACTAAGACAAAACTAAAAACCAGAATATCCGGTCACAAGTCTGACATAAAAAGAAGGAATGAGACAACAATCCAAAAAACAGCACTTGCGGCCCATTGTACTGAGAGCAGACACTCCCCTGACCTAACAGCTGTAAGCATCCTACAACAAGAACAACATTACAACAAACGGTTTACCTTGGAAATGCTCCACATCATATCCACACCAATACATAGAAGGATGAACTCCAAACAAGACACAGAAAATTGCGCGCATTTATACAGACATTTACTTGACCACAACAGAAAATTAAATTAGTTATCAACTCCACAGCTGACTAAGCGGACGCTGTGCCTTTTTTGTACGTACACTTATACGATTTTTGTCTAGAATTATGTAATATAAATTGTTTGTTTTTGTGTTACATTGTTTACAGCCCTGAAGACGAATCCCGAAGGGGTTTGAAATATATTGGAAAATCAAAACTCGTGTTTGTTTGTTTTTAATAAGCACGAAAAAACAATGACCTCGAGCCAGCTAAAAAAATCCCAAATTTTTTAATAAACTTAACATGTTAAATATTTAGTTTTTTTGATGTATATTATTTACAAATTGAACACTCTTGAAGACTCAATAAGCCTTATTTTTATTAAAATGCATTTTAGGGTCTTTTTTAAGCAAATCGCCGACTCAAGAGTGCGCGATTTGCAAATCACTCGAAAACATGCTCTGTGGCAGGGCGAAATCAAATTCGAGCGAATTTAGAGCGAAAGTGAATTCTGTGGCACCCCTGATAGTTGGTTTCGGGATTCCAAGGCGTCGAGACTTATTATGCTGTAATAAAATGAATAAATAAAAATTATTTTTCCTAAATTAATTAAATAAACGAGAAAGGCAAAGCTAACTTCGTCTGTACCGAAGTTTTGATACACTTGAAATAGCTTGTCTCAACGGTTAGCGACTTCGACCAAACTTCGCAGGTCAGCTTAAAAACATTACATATTACCCATGACCGTGTTTGAGAGCAGTAATATTGAAAACAAAACAGTTTTTCTTACTAAAATCCATTTTCCGAACGAACATTTGTATGGCAGCTACAAGAAGTAGTCATCCGATCCGGTCGGTTCCGACATATTAGCAGCGTGCAGTAAAAAGAAGACTCTGTGCAAAGTTTTAGCTCGATAGCTCCAAAACTGAGGGACTAGTTCGCGTAGAAACAGACAGACGGACAGACGTACAGACAGACGGACAGACGGACGGACAAAGCTTAATCAACTCAGCTCGTCATGCTGATCAAGAATATATATACTTTATGTGGTCGGAGATGATTCCTTCTATGCGTTGCAAACTTCTGGGCAAAATTATAATACACTTTTCAAGTGTATAATAAGGCCCAACATTGGGCCAGATCAGTTTGTTTTAAAGTATTCAATCCCCCTAGGGCGCACCCCTTCCCTTATCGGGCTAGACTCTTTCAATATATTGTTCAACTAAAAATCAAAGGTATTCGTAGTAGACTTAAATGTACTACGCAAGTATATAAACTAAATATTTTAATACTCTGTACGGAACACTCAGAAAAGAATAAAGAATTTCACCCTTGAATCAAGAGCATTCGTTCTCAAAAGTACGATAAGAGCAATTATTCTTGATCCAAGTGCGAAATTCTTGATCCAAGAGTGAATTTTTTATCCCGACATACTTGATTCAAGAGTTTCAGTACTTGATCTAAGTACAAATAATTTTCAAAATAAAAGACTCAAAAAAATATTTGAAGGGGTTGGGGGGTTGGGTGTGAGGAGAGACACGACCGAAACCCGGGACCCCCCGTCCGACCGACGTGGTTTTCTTTGTTCCGCGTTGCCCGCCAGTCACCATCAGTCACTTCCCTGCAGTTCTGGAAGTGGCGATTGGCCATGCTGGAACTACCTACCCCGCTACTTCCCACATGGGTACTTACTAGAGTGAGTGGTAAGCGAACACCGAACCATCAAAAAAACAAATATTTATACCCAAATATGTATATTATGTAGCCCACCGCGAACCAGCGTACATGGGTACTTCCCTGGGTAGCCCTGTGGTATACGAGCGTCGAACCAGTGTACGAAAAAAGAGTGAAATGCAAATTCACGCATAATTCGTTAAATAACAAAAACGATTGAAGGCCAAGCATCGTTATTTTGTCTTTTAGTTTGCACGCGTTCTCTGCATTGCTGGAACATTCTATGCTTTTCCAATGAATTGTGAAATAAAGTAAACAAACAAACAATGAAGTGAATAAAATAAAAAACGAAAACCGTCGTACCGAAGTTTTGATACACTGAATAGCTAGTCTCAACGGTTAGCGACTTCGACCAAACTTCGCAGATCAGATTAAAAACATTACTATTACGACGTGTTTGAGAGCAGTTATATTGAGAGCAAAACAGTTTTTCTCACTAAAATCCACCGACCGAACATTTGTATGGCAGCTAAGAAGTAGTTATCCGATCCGGTCGGTTCCGACTATTAGCAGCGGCAGTAAAGAGAAGACCTGGAAAGTCAGCTCGATAGCTCCAAAACGAGGGACTAGTCGGAGACGGACGGACGGACAGACGGACAGACGGACAGACGGACAGACGGACGGACAAAGCTAACGACTCAGCTCGCATGCTGATCAGAATATATATACTTTAGTGGTCGGAGATGCCTTCAGCGTTGCAAACTTCTGGGCAATTATAATACCCAAGTGTATAAAAATATTTTCAGGGTAAGACAAGCACTACAGTGAACTTATAAATAAAAAATGTATAGAAACCGGTGTATTAGAAGGCTCAAAAAAGAACATAAAAAAGTATATATACAAATTAAATCGTGTAGCGGCAAACGAAATGGTGATTGAAAGTGAAAATTTATTTTGTGAACGCATTGACAGTAAAATTGAAGATATAAAGGAAATAGTTATTATTAATAATATTGTAATTTGACAGTGAAAATAATTTAGTAACGGAAAAGCAAAATAGATTGAGTGAAGATTTAAAAAATTGGTTTTAAGGCATAGGCCGACTCGTGAATGCGCTATGGAGTTAATTAAATGTTTTGAAAAACAAAAAAAAAATTTGGACGCCACGGCGTTACAAGTACACTTCTTTCTTTTATTACATTGCGCCAATAGGATGTTGTGCTGCCTAAAGCAAAGAGTATCAAATTTGGAAACCTGGCTGCGAATGTTGCAGCTATTTGTTAAACATTTCATTTGTTGCAGTCAACTTATTTGTAAGTGAAATTAATAATTATCGAAGGAACTTGGTCAACTAAGGACCAAATACGAAAAGCATTGCAGCTACAAAAGAAGCGGCATATTAAAAACAACAGCATCAGAAAGAGAGTGGAAAACAACAACAATTTACAATAAAAAATCACACAAATGAATGCAAAATTCAATTTTAAATTAAAGCTGTTTTATTTATTTACTTCTCGGTACCTACATAAGAACCCCTATCATAGACAGCCATGTAACTATCCATATTTTGGGTACCAATGTAAGTACTCTTTTTAGCCACCCTAATATGGGGACCCATTTCACTAGCTCTACGGTAAACGATGTGGTGGCGATTTACCTTATTTGCGAACATTTCATACAAAATACGAAATAAAAAAAACACATTGCTTAGGGTTAGTAAAGTAAGTAGAGGTGGTTTCCTAGTAAGTACTTATTTCACCAGCCACGAACTACTTCCCCAGTACTGCAGGGTTTTTTCTAAGATGTGCTTGATTTTGAGTTAGCCACATAACAAATAAAATTTTTTTTACTTACTTTACTGGGACTTGACCTCGATACCTCCAAGACTGAAACATACACAGTTGGACGGGCAGTTTAGCTCAGTCGGCTATTCTTCATAAAGCCCCATACGGACATCAGAAGTTGCGAGAAGTTTCGTACAAAAATTGAGGGAAGAAGAAGCAGGAGTTACAACTTCGCCTCTTGAACTTTTTTGCATGTACGGAAGTGCGAAGTTGAATGTTACATTTAACAGACAATGTTGCACTTAACAGCACATTTGTGGAGACTATGTAAATTGGCTGTGGGCCTTATTATGCTTGAGCAACAGACGCTGCATTGAGAATGCACCATGTAACTTCACTCTGCTTCTACCTGCACCGACCAGTGCTTTCAGCTAAAGTAATTTGAAAAAATACACATAAAAAACATGGCAGAAAAACAAGAGCAAAATAGATGTTTTGAATTGTTTTTTCATGACGAAAAAAATGTCTTTAATTTTGGCGGTGAAAAAGCGGAATGTCATTTGTGATCTTTTCCACCCCAAGCATTCGGACTTAATTTTTTGTGAACAAGGCTTGAGGAGAAGTGGCCGAGCATCTACAAAAAATCAACTTGGCATTAAAACAAAATACAGATAATCGATCAGTGTGACCCACCGCCAACTAAATTTAAAATACCAAATACTGAAATTTTTGGCTTAATTTTTTAAAAGTCTGGTAACACTACTCTTACGTTCCACGGCGACGAAAGATAGGGAAGAGTGAGCTAAATTACGATCTTCGGATGTCCGTATGGGCCTTAAGCTACAAGCCGCGGCGAAACCATATTTATGAATCAACGCGGTTCGTATTTGGCCGGCCGAGTGGATGTCTTGTTCGTTTAGAAAATGTGGAGGCCGTGGATCAACTCCCCATAGGAGCATATCTGAGAGAGCGCGTCCAACGTTTTTCTCTCAAAGTTTGCGTTCTCTCACTCCCTTTGCCTATAGAACAACATTGAGAACAAATTATTCGTTCTAGTTTTTTATGAGTGAAGTTACATACAGTATATTAAGAGTTCAAAATTTTGTAACAGGAAGAAGGAATCATTTCCGACCCTATAAAGTATTTATATTCTAGATCAGCATCAGACGAGTCGATAGCCAAGTCCGTCCATCTGTCCGTCCGTCTGTCCGTCCGTCCGTATAAAAAAACAAATCTCAGAGATGGTAAAAGATAGAGGTTTGACTTGTATGGGACAAATGCTTTTTATACTTGCAGGCAGATCAAGTTTATTTTCAATTTTTACCACGCCCCCTCCCACCCCCGCAATTTAGAAAAAAAGTCATACACCCAACGAAATTTAATTAAAGCCAACTATATTTTGTTCAATAAAAAATTTCACAAGTTTCCAAAAAAAGGCCAACTTTTGCAACAGAGAATGTATTGTTGACCGCTGAACTCAAATAAATTGTCAATTTTCTCCCAGCACGTCAGGAATACGAGATATTTGCATAAACGTGTTTTTAGCGAGGTTTCTTTAAATTTGTTGGTCCTGTGGCCACATTAAGTGTTATATTCCAACAAAACTTGTTTAAATGTGAGCTGCATTGAATAACGTTACAGAAAAACCAAACACGATGTTTTGATTTTACTGATAAGGTACATGTTTTTTGAATTTTAATGTTTTAATGTTTTTTGACCCAAATTGTTAAAACGTGCTTGATTTAAAGTAAATCAACAATATCAAATATTTTTATTAAAGTTAAAGCATGTTTTCGGCATTTGTTATAAAAAAGTTTAATTTTTTCCGCGAAGTTTAATTAAATAGAATAAGGACAATAACAAAATCAATTAATAATGAATTTAACCTCCAGACTTATTTATGAGCTCGAAAATACCCAACCGGTTGGCGCCAATCATGAATTCGAACTCTGACCCATTCCTCGATAACAGCCTTTCGAAGCTCTTCAGTAGAGTGGAACTTTCGTCCGCCAGCATAAACACGACGTGCAAGGTTACCACACATGTTCTGAATTGGGTTCATGTCTGGAGAACGTACTGGCCATTAAAAAAGCTTGATTTTCTGTTTATTAAACCACTTACGACTTTCCCTTGACACGTTTATGGCAGCATTATCTTGCTAAAAGATTGTATCTGGGTCCGACTTTTGGGTCATATAGTCTTCTAAGAGTTCATCCAATAAATTTAAGTAACCTTCTGAACTCGTGCGACCGTTAATCTTCAAGAAAATGACGACTAAGCCCGCATTGACAGACATTTAAAAAACAATAAAAAATACCAGAAGGGGTATTACGAAACGTCAAATGTCTTCGAGAGAGGAGCTTACAAATGTAATACTCTCAGATGAGAAAAAAGTTAACCTGAATGGGTCAGATGGTTTTTGTTACTAAATGCACGACATTAAGGCGTCTACATTAAATAGAAGGTATTTTGACCTTCCAAAACTGTATTAGCGGCTTTGTGATGTTTTTTTGTTCACAATCGGCCCTCGTTATGCAAGATTAGAGGTCGCAGGTATACAGAGGGCTATTTAGACATATTGGATGAAGTTTTAATTATCTTTTTTGGAGCAATAGCCGGACCCGGACACCATCTTCCAACAAGATAATGCGCCCATTCTCGTTTTAAGGGTCAGTCGTGGGTGGCTAAGAAGAATATCCAGCTTTTAGTATGGCCAGCGCGTTCTCCGGACATGAATGCAATTTAAAACATATGGGGTAACCTTGCACGTCCTGTTTATGCTGGCAGACGAAAGTTCAACTCTGACTGAAGAGCTTCGAAAAGCTCTTACTGAGGACTAAAATACCGGATTCATAGTTCGAATTCATGATTGGCGGCAACCGGTTAGGTATTTTCGGGCTCATAAATAAGTCTGGAGGTTAAATTCATTATTAATTTATTTTTTATTGTCCTTATTCTGTATCCTTTTTACTTTTTTTTCAAGACTGGCTTTAATTAAATTTCGCAGTAAAAATTGATCTTTTTTATAAAAAATTCAGAAAACATGCTTCAACTTTAATAAAATAAAAAGAAAACAAGTGAGAAAGTCGGTCAAGCCCGACTATAAAATACTCTGTACCTCTCTCTCTCCCTCCCTCTCTCTCTCTCTCTTTCTCTCTCTCCTCTCTCTCTAAGATTGTGCGGCGTTGGTTGTGAAAGGGTGGGTGGGTGGTGGGGGAGGGGGGGTAATTCACTTATTGCTGATAACTTGAGAACCGCTCATCCGATCTTTATCATTTCTTCATTGATACATATTACTAATGACTAACTATCTCTAGAAGGAACCCTCTATCTACAAAACTGTGGAAGATATGACGTTTTTTCCAAATTGCGGGGGCGGGAGGGGGCGTGGCAAAATTTGAAAATAAACTTGATCTGTCTGCAAGTATAAGAAGCATTTGTCCCATACATGTCAAACCTCTATCTCTTACCATCTCTGAGATCTGTTTGTTCATACGGACGGACAGACGGACAGACGGACGGACAGTCGGACAGACGGACATGGCTATATCGACTCGGCTGTTGATGCTGATCAAGAATATATATACTTTATAGGGTCGGAAATGATTCCTTCTTCCTGTTACATACTACTTTTGCACAAACTTAATATACTCTATGTACCTTCGGTACAGAGTATAAAAAGAGTAAAAACGCCCCCTCCCCCTCCCCCGCACCCGCACCCGCAACCAACACTGCATTGCATTCATCAAAGAGACAGAGAGAGAGAGAGAGAGAGAATCTAAGAGATGAGCACAGCTTCTACACCGGGGACAGAGTATGTTATAGTCGGGCTTGACCGACTTTCTCACTTGTTAATATTTAATTTTATTTTTTACCATACGTGCGGTATAAAATATGATAAAATATGATTTGAAATCGGCGCTGCGAAATAAGGCCCCAATGAAATAAGACCCCAAAATAAAAATGAAATAAGGCCCCAAAAATTTATATGGAAAACAAAAACAACGATTTTTCTCAAATTTGGGGTGTTATTTAATTTTTTTGGGGCATTATTTCCTAAATAAAATTTCAAAATGAAATAAGTCCCCAAAAGAAGAAATGAAATAAGACCGCAAAACAATTTTTTTGGGGCCTTATTTCATTTTTATCAGGATATAAGACGTCTGTTTTTAATATGATTTTTAGGATCTTATTTCATTATACACTTGAAAAGTGTATTATAATTTTCTTATTTTTAATAAAATGTGAAAAAATCCAAGAACTTTAATAAAGCTTAATTTTCTTATCTGCAGGTGTCCTTAGACTAAGTATTTGATGCGCAGAAATTTTTGTACAGGTGTGAAAATTAACGTTTTAAGAATAGTTCAGTGATAAGCTTTAGAGTATGTTGATAAGTTTAGTGATTTGCATTGTGCGAAGTAGACATTAAAATGAAAGTTAAAATTATGGAGTGCAGAAAAATTGTTGGACTCTACGTAGACTGGAAGTTTGACTTACGTAAAAGAACAGAAAATTGTATACAAGTTTAATTTTAATTTTTAATAAAAAAAAATGTATCAATCTTAGCGCCGCAGGCGAAAATTAGATACAAAAAAATCGCGCGATTTCAAATTTTTACTATTTCTTACTAAAAATGCAAATTAAAAAATATTTAAAAAAATTGGGGTGTTATTTCATATGAAATAACACCCTAAATTTGGGGTCTTTTTAATTTTTTTTTTGGGACCTTATTTCATTTCAGTGGGGCCTTATTTCATAATTTAAATTGGTGTATTATTTCATATGAAATAACACCCCAAATTTGGTGCCTTATTTCATTTTATCGTTTGTGGACTTATTGCCTACAGCCTTTGAAATCAAAGTTAAAAAAACACATCATTCCACCACCCGCTACCCCCTTCCCCTTATCGACCACCCTTCCCCCTCTTCTTCTTTTAATCCCCCCTTTACAAACTAACCAACCAAAAAAAACAAAGGTTTTTTTTTTTCCCCTTCCCACCAACCCAATTAACCACCCCACCCCCCAACCCACAACCGCCAAAATGTTATTTTCCCTCCCAAAAAAAAATAAATTTTGTTTTTTTGGGAATTTGGGTTAAAATTTGGGGGAGGGGGGGGGGGGAGGGGTGGAATAAAACAAAAAAAAACCATAGAGAAGATTACTTTAACAGCTTTCCCCTGGGGGGCACATCGCGAAGTGTGCAACATTTTTTAACTTTGCTATTTATTATTAGATTCAGATAAATATTTCCGGGATTATAGTTATTGCGAATATAAACTTAAGTTTTAAATATGAACTCGATATCTTAAACAAGTAATAGTGTTGCGGCCCCGACAGCAAAATACCCACACAGAGAAAAAAAAGGATAGTTTTTGATGATCCGTAGGATGATTTTTGACTATCCATTTGGACTGGATAGTTAACTATCCTTTTTTGGGATCCATTGGATCTTTTCGAAGTCGATTTATTTTCGAAAAAAGGATATTAAAATATCCAAAGGATATTTAACAACTATCCATTTGAACTGTTAAAAAATATCCTTTTTTCCATATCCATTCGATCTTTTTGAAATATCCTTTTGATCTTTTTTAATATCCAATTTTTAATATCCATTGGATCTTAATAACATATCCAATGGATCTATTATTAATATCCTTTTAATATCCATTGGATCTTAATGACATATCCCATGGATCTGTTATTAATATCCTTATAATATCCATTGGATCTTAATGAAATATCCCTTGGATCTGTCATTAGTATCCTTTTAATATCCGTTGGATCTTAATGAAGTATCCCATGGATCTGTTAGTAATATCCTTTTAATATCCATTGGATCTAATTTACGTATCCCAAGGATCTGTTATGAAGATCATTTCCAAATAAAAGACAGCACATTAATTTGTATCAATTTATTTATAATATAATATAACATATAATACACAAAAATATCGGTTGTTAAAACTTTTTCCTTCTTATCATATGTTTACCGTTACATGTTAAGTTTAAATGTATGGGAGGACCCTCAAACTTAACTACTTCAACTAATCTTTTTGTTCCAGTCGTAGATCCAATCTCGTAGGCTTGGAAATGATTGTCAAAATTTAAAACTTCAATTATTTCAGTACCAAAATAAATTTTATGGGCTATGCTTTCAAATATGTAAACTATTTTATGCAGTTCGATTCTTTCACTTAAATTAATAACTGTATAGTATCCACTTTTATATAAAACACCATTGAATTCGACCTCCAATATGATAATACTCAGAAAATTTTCCAATTGGTTAATATCATCCAATAGGTAACGGAATTCGGTATCATGGATTGAGCCACTTATACTATGTTTTATAATATAGGGAGTGGGAAAACCGCTATTATAATCCTGTAAAAATTGTGAAAATTTTAGAGAAGCTTTGATGCTAAGGGAATATGCTATGCCTCTCCTATGTGTGGTATTTCTACAATATTGCTTTGCCTCTTTGTGTTTGGCTTCATATCTAAAATTCCAAAAATGTTTAGGTGGACCACTTTTTTTTATTATTTCGGAATAATGTAAAAGGAAATGAAATTTAGGCTTTAATGGTTTTTCAAATAACAGCACATAACTCTCGTTGTGTTTTTTAATTAGATCAGATAGTTTCAACAGGACATCAGAATCAAAATCAGTTTGCAACAAAATATCTACAATTTCAATTAGATTGATTGCGAATTTCCAAACAATGTTCTCTGAATGAACAAGATCGCCAATTATAAGAGTAAAGAAATGAATCAAATTCATCATTTGTCTAGCGGAAGCTTTTATGGAGATGTTCTTAATTTGGCAAAGCTGAAAAGGTATAGTTTTATTAGCTGATTCGGTTTCACCATAGTTAAACATTTCTTTCCTGTAGTTGAAATTTTCAAGAGTAAATAGTTTTTCTTTTGTAATAAAGTGCAGCAGAATTTCACACAAATCATACTTGCAGACACCCTCGAATAAATCATGCATTAAATCGATTATATAATTATCAGTGGCATGGAAATATTGAAGTTTATTAAACAAACAGTTTTGCTTTACTCCTGTGGCTCTAACGTCATTCTGAGTAATACCGTTTTCGTAGTTTTCAATAGTGCGAGCATATTCTGAAAATGGTATAGTGTCTGTGGACATTTCTTCCCTCGATCGAGTACAAAATCGACAGAAATAGTTGGACTTAAAAGAAGTAGTATAGCCAAGAATCTCATTTAACCCCAAATTATCTCCAAGAATATTACATAGGGGAAAGAAAACCCGTTTGGTGGATGATAATATTGTAATTTCGATTCCAGTAGCCTCAAGATTTTTGAAAACATTTAAAAGCGGATGCAAGATTGGATCCAATCCAAACTTTTTTCCATACGCGCTTTTGAAATACGCTGCTACAAATATAAAGCTCAGTTTCGATAATAATTGTTGAGGTATTGTTGGGAATGTATAATACACACCACAGATATTATCAATATTAGAATGACTGCCCAATGGGTTATTAATTTCAAATCCGTCGAAATAAAGGAATATAGGAATTACTATTCTATCTTTATAATTTGCTACTACATTTTGAAAACCAGAGGAATTTACATAATGCGTTATTTTTGAACCATTTTTCAGGCTTGCCATATTTTCAAGGGTTTTATCTAGAACGTTGGGAAGTTCAAAAAATTTTCGAATTTGGAACTCTATGGGCATAATGCATCCTTTGATTTTTGCTGCGTCCAATGTTGGCCTATTGTTTCTTATAACTTCCGTTATTTCATTGTTTACATTAAAAGTTAATGGCTTGGCAAATGTATCGTTGTCAAGAAGATTTTTAAAAAGTTTATGCTCAGTGCCAATTTTTTGAAATGGATTGGAGCAGAAATTCAGAAAATTATCCGTTTGAGCTTTGTTTCTTTCAGGTATTGATTTTAAGACAATATGTTTTAAAGCTTCACTGATAGCCAAAGTAATATTTTGTATCTTTTCCTGTATGAAAATTACATTTTTACGACAGAATGAGTTTTTAGAGTGGAATTCAATTAATGTCTTCTGACAGATCGAAGTGATATGAGCTTCAAACATTGAAAAAATAGCATCTTCTATCAAAATTTCATCTGCTGAGCTCGAAAATTGATTTTCTTCTGCATCATCAGTGCACAAAGGTTGATTTTCTGCGGCATCTCTTAAAAATGCACCTTCAGTGCGAAATGGTTGATTGTCTGCCGTATTGGCATCTTCAATAAAAGTGTCACCTTTATCTGGATTATCTTCAAACTTTTTATTAACTTGGCAAGTGTTTGATTTAAGACGCATATGCGATTTGAGGTGTAATTTGAATGATTTTAGACATGTAAATTCCTTATAGCATTTTGGATTTTTGTTCGTACATTTATAGAGATCTACTTCATGTAAGCCATGAAATATTTTCAAATGTAAAAAATATCTTGATAATTTAGAAAAGTCAGTCATACATTTGAAGCACAACATTGCAAACGGGAATTTTAGAATTAGTGAGTATATATAGTCTTAGAAGTAGTATGTTTTGTCCTTAGAAGTAGTGAGTATGTATAGAAGTAGTATCTTTTGTCCTTAGAATTAGTGAGTATGTAGAGTCTTAGAAGTAGTACGTTTAAAGTAGAAGAAGAATATTAGTTATTGAGGTGATCTATGAGATTTGTTATATAGGAACTTTTAAAGTCATGTTTTAGTGAAATTTCATAAAAATATTTTTGGATGAAGGTCCACACCACAAGGGATTCTTCTGGATATTTAAGGTCAAAAACATGAAACAACATAAAACAGCAGTCCAATGCGCTCATAAATGAATGAAATTTAAGCTTCTTTGTTTCGAAGCATACATAAAACTCCTCTGTGGTAATTTCATCTTCACCTATAATCACTATAAAAGGTTGCATGGGGATTTTGTCCTTGAGACATTTTTGCAGCCTAATTTCCATCTTGTGTGCCAAGTCGTTAATCGTGTGAAGTCTGCAAATACAGCTGTTCACAGAATCCTGCGTGTTGGCTCCCGACACATATGCCCGATTCTTTGTGCTGCACACCTTGCGGACGTTGGTCTTCAAAATTGTGTGAAGTAGTATGAAATAGTTTAAGTCCTTCTGACCTGATATTTAAAAAAGAGATAAAATATACAATTAAGGAATTAATAAAAATATTAAAACCTATTTTCGATAGAATTAGCAAAAATATTAGAACTTACTGTTAAGGCCATCCACATTGTCTTTGACTTTTATAAAAAGGTTACGGTAAAATGGGCTCTTAATATTTTCTTGAAAATATGAAGTTAGCTTATCCAGCGAGGCGTACCACTTCAGTTCCAATAACTGTTGCTTTTCCGGAAACATTCCCAAAAAATCCTTTTGAATCTGTAATACAGCCCAAGAAACATATAAAAAAAATTAGTATTAATTAAATACATATTTCTTAAACAATTAAACAAGAAAACTAAGATACGAAAACAGCATAGACAATACACTTTAAATATTAAAATTAACCATGCTTACAAACTGAAATCCTCCTTCTTGCTTGTATAAAGGAAACAAATCGAAAATTGATTTTAAATCACTGGTCTCCATTTTTATAAACTTCATTCGATAGGTCATTGTATCGTCCCACAGTTGCAAAGCGTCAGCTTCCGAACCATCATAATATTTCAGTTTGAGAACTTTCTCGATGATAATTTCGTCATCAATTTCAATGTTGGTATCTGAATGAATTACTGCATCATTACCATCGTTATCATCATCTGAGTATAAACTTAATTTTCTTTTTCGAAGACTTCGGGATTTCCTATTAAGGTTGTGGATTTTATTAAACAGAATACCGCTGGGATTCGCACGTCCATTGGAGTTTCTGCCTAGAAAGTATGTTTCCTTCTGCTCCGTGGGAAAAATAGCAACAATTTGATCACTAAGTTTCTCGATTTCGTGTGCGTTGGGACATTTATAACTGTTCGTTGCTGCTACATACAAGCTTTCAGTGATGATCAACAATATTTTTTTCCTATTTGCGTTGGACAAATGTTTGCTTATTTTATATTCGCGTATTACTTGGTTCCCAGTATCTGAACGCTGTAGAAGTGAGAGGACATTCTACATATACACATAGAAACAAAACATTAAAATTAAGGAAATGTACATTTTTAAAAACATAAATGCTGCCAACTTATTTGTTGATATCTATATAAAATTACCTTTTCTGACAAGCCAGGGGAAGATTGAGAGGAATCCACTGAAGTTTGGGAAAATAAACCGGGGGAGCCAAAGCTTTTTTCATCATAAAGGATTTTAGGGCCATTCTGAAACAATATGTTATAATTTTTGTTTAAATTTCCGTTTCTGTACTTATACTTACTTCCTTGTCTTTCCACTCAAAAAGTTTTTCACGAAATTCGGCGAGCAGACCGCTTTCCTCTCTCTTTGGAAAAATTCGTTCTAAATCCTCCTGTTTTATATATTTTAATCGTTTAAATGAATATCCACACTCTAATAAGAAATTGGAATAAAAAAATTAAAAAAGCGAATTATAATTTTTTTAAATAAAAATAACGATCAATGATCACCTCGCAAATTGTCATAACATTGCAAGTCAATTTCGTTGTCTTCCAAAAACTTTTTTAGCTCTAAGTCTTCCATTTTTCTGAAAAATATTGCAAATTTTGATTTTAGTGCAATTATAAATCTACATGCCTGCTACGTACGCATAAACAAAAAGAGGAATGCGCAAGAAACTGGAAGACAATAAAGTTCTATGTATGTACGCATGTGAACGCACGCAATGCATGCATATGTGTGCGTATGCAACCACAAAAAAAAGACATGCGCGAGGAACTTAAAAAACCAAACCATCTAAATGCATATGCATGGATATAAACGCACGTAAACGAAACTTGTACATATTTTAATGCATTCATGTATATGTATGTAAGTTTTGTTAATTCAAGTCGTTCGCGCACAAGCACACACACACACACCACATAAACACTTTAACTTTGAATGTGAAAATGCAGTGCAAAGAAAGTACATACATACATTAATTTGAATGCAAGCACATGACACTTACCTGACGTTTATTATTTCACTTTTCACTCACTTTAATATCACTTATATTACGTTTTTAATTAAGTTGCCGGCTATGCTTCGGTCTGTGGATTAGCGCGTGTGCTCTCTGCGATTTGTTCACTTCGAATGACGCAGCGCTCGCGACATCGAAAGCAATATGTCTTTCTCTTTCGCACCAACGGGCATACTCGACTTGCTTGCTATCGGGCTATCGCTTGTCGATAACAAAATTCGATACTTCAACCAATATAAGATCCCGTTCACCCTATTTTAAGCTCCTTTGGATCGTTTTCGCTAAAAAAGGATATTTCAAAAAAAGGATAGTTTTTTGATCTTTTTTCTTCATCCAAAGGAACTGAAAAATGTGAAAAGGATATTTAAAAAAAGGATCTTAAGTGGATATTTTGAATATCCATTCTACGGGGATCTTTTTTTTTTTTCTGTGCAGTTCAAAGTAATGTGGTTCCTATAGCTTTGAACTCCTTTTTATTTAATTTATTTCAATAAATTGTAGCTCTGACAGTTTTTCGCGGTTAAAAGAAGGAGGAGGAGGAATTTGCCAAATAATCGGGAAGAATGGAAATTTGAATAACCGCTCCGGGTTTAATAAAAAAAAAAAATGATCCAGGGACTGCAAATAACAGTTATGGGAAAAAAAAACATTATAAAAATTTATTAAATTTTAAGGACCTATATGACCGGGGAGGCTCCAGATATAATTTTTTTGGGTCAGCTATTTAAAATGGCCATAAATTTATATATCCAATTTTTATCGAAAAAATTATTTTTAATTCATATTTTTTTAATTTTTATAAAAAATTTTTTTGAAAAAAATTATTTATAATTTTTAAAATAAAAATTAAATTTAATTTTAATTTTTATTTTTAATTTTTAAAATAAAAATTATCAAACAATTTTTATTCATAAAAATTAAAAATAACAGTTATCAAACAATTTTTATTATAAAAATTAAAATAAAAATTAAACTCAAATAACTTTTAACCAAGCGCCCAATTACAAATATTTTTACATATATGTGATCTTTGGCTCACTATGTATGTATATACATTTCTATACGGACCTGGAAGCATGCCAAAGGTACTTATTTCGCGTTTATTTCTCACATAAGAAAGCCTGAGAAAATCTATGCGCCTGCTTAGTTTTTTTTTAAATAAGTTAAACTTTGAAAAAATAACAAAAAAAAAACCTTCCCCGTTATATGATTCGAACTCGTTTCTCTACAACTGTGCGCTAGCACCAGTACCGCTGGGCTATCAGCGTCGATAATGACTCGTTGACAAAAGTCACCAAAAGGTTACTACAACAAGACCTAAGTTTTTCGGTTTTCATAATAAAAACTAAGCAGGCGCATAGATTTTCTCAGGCTTTCTTATGTGAGAAATAAACGCGAAATAAGTACCTTTGGCATGCTTCCAGGTCCGTATAGATATGTATATACATACATAGTGACCCAAAGATCACATATATGTAAAAATATTTGTAATTGGGCGCTTGGTTAAAAAGTTATTTGAGTTTAATTTTTATTTTAATTTTTATAATAAAAATTGTTTGATAACTGTTATTTTTAATTTTTATGAATAAAAATTGTTTGACAATTTTTATTTTTAAATTTTATGAATAAAAATTATTTGATAATTTTTATTTTAAAAATTAAAAATAAAAATTAAAATTAAATTTAATTTTTATTTTAAAAATTATAAATAATTTTTTTCAAAAAAATTTTTTTTATAAAAATTAAAAAAAAATAAATTAAAACTAATTTTTTTCAAAAAAATTTCAAAATAACTCTTATTTTGTAATTTTTATAAAAAAAATTATAAAAATTACGGTCCCTAATATAAAGAATAATCACATTAAGAAATTATAGTTAAAATTAAGACATAATATTTAAAACCATTGTGAAGCAGCCCAGACTCTACTGAGACAATCCGTAAAGAAATGGAAGACAGAAGCGGCCGTAATATGCGAGCCATATAAAATAATTGCCGGAAGCGGGTGGATAGCTAGCAAATGTGGCAGAGCAGCCATTTGGTCGTTAAATACCCCACCTAAGGAAGTCAATACAGATCACGAAGGTTTCGTAAGGGCCAAGATACACGTATCACCTTCTATAGTTGCTACACCCCACCAAGTTGGCAATTGTGGCAGAATTGTGGCAGTTTCAAACAATACTGGAGGACATCAAGGAGGACTCACGTGGAAGATCTGCTCTTATCATTGCGGGTGACTTCAATGCATGGTCGCTGGAGTGGGGCAGCAAGTCCACAAATGCCTGATGGAAATGCCTTATGGAATCGTTTTCCGCATTAGGAGTTTACGTTTAGTGACCACCAGGCGATCCTTTTTGAAATCCAAGGTAGAAAGCGAAGACCAAAACCGAAGACAACAGGACCGAAATGGAAGTATAACTTTCTTGACCAAGAAACTCTAGCTGACGGTATACGCCATGCCGACTGGAACTGGACGAGAGAAACCGCTGAGGACATGGGAAACCAGCTAGCCCAAAGGATTGTTGAAGCATGTGTACAGCAAGGTAGTCACCAAAAAAATACGGAGCCAGGAAACCCCGCGTGTTACTTGACCTATTAATCTTGGAAGAATTGTCGAGGCGCTGTTTCCTCAGCACCCACAACCTGAACAGGAATATTCCACAGATGTCACGGACCCAGACCAGCAGGTGTCAATCGAAGAAGTACTGGCTGCATGCAAGCGCATTGGCGATACAAAGGCTCCAGGGCCGGATGGTGTTCCGAATAAAGCCCTCAAGTTTGCGATCGCAACCGGACCAGACGTATTTGCAGGAACGTTTGGAAGATGCCTGATGATCCTCCTGCCTAAAGGAGGTAAGGCAGCCGATGACCCGTCAGGATACAGACCAATTTGTATCCTAGATACAATGGGGAAGATTTTGGAAAGAATCGAATATACCCGACTTTTGGCAATAGTCGATGAAAAAAACGCCTTATCTGAATCCCAATATGGATTCCGCAAGGCACGGTCTACGGTGGACGCAGTCAAGGCGGTCGTAGATATTGCAACCAGGGCGATTGAGGGAACTCGGTGGAGATGGGGCAGCAAGGAATACTGTGCTGTGGTAACACTGGACATCCGAAATGCCTTTAATTCTGCCAGCTGGTCACCCATATTGCGCGCGTTACACAAGTTTGGAGTACCAACCTATCTACAACGGATTATATCCAACTACTTGTCAGACAGGGTGCTGGTGTACGACACAGAGGAAAGCCCCAGGAATTACAACGTCACGGCAGGAGGCCCACAGGGGGCGGTTTTTGGGCCACTTCTGTGGAACATAATGTATGATGAGGTGCTAAGAGTACAACTACCGCAGGGTTGCAAGCTGATTGGGTTTGCTGATGACCTGGCGCTGGTAGTTGAGGCAAAGGAAGTCGGACAGCTTGAGGCGGCTGCAAATACGGCGATATAACGAGTGGCCAAATGGATGGAAGAAGCCCACCTAGAACTTCTTCTTCTTCTTGATTGGCCCGATGCATGCATCACAACCGTTCGACGGTCTCGGCCGCTGCCAACAATGTCCGCCAGTCGCTTCTGCTCCGTGCGAGCTGGGACCAATTGGTCAAACCAAGCTTGGCAAGGTCTGCCCGAACCTGGTCATCCCATCTCAGTCGAGGTCTCCCCCGCCTGCCTCTTCCTCCGTATTCAGCCGCCTTCGAATAATAAGCTTTCCTTACTGGAGCTTCTTCGTCCATCCTGGTGACATGTCCTAACCAGCGCAGCCGCTGTTGCTTTATGCGCTTGACCAGACAGGTGTCCCCATAGAGCTCATACAGTTCGTCATTATTTCGAATGCGGAAAACATCGCCAACTTTTAAAGGTCCATAAATCCTCCGAAGAATCTTTCGTTCAAACACGCCAATCGCCGCTTCATCCGCTGCTGTCATTGTCCATGCTTCTGCGCCGTATTGCAGGACTGGGATGATAAGCGACTTGTATAGGGCTAATTTTGTTCTTCGCTTGAGGTCTCTGCTCTTGAGCTCTCTACTTAGCCCGTAGAAGCATCGGTTTGCAAGAGTGATCCTTCGTCGGATTTCCAGACTGATGTTGTTGTCGCTGGTTATCGTCGTTCCGAGGTAAACAAAATCCTCAACAACTTTAAAGTTGTATTCTCCCATTGTAACAAATTGTCCAAGACGCAAGGACTTTTTGTCCGCGGATACAAGGTATTTCGTCTTGTCCTCATTCACCGCTAGACCCATCAGTTCTGACTGCCTCTCAATCTCTGAAAACGCCCTGCTTACCGCCCGTTCGTTTTTGCCGATGATGTCGATATCATCGGCATATGCGAGTAGCATTAGATCTTTATAAATAAAGGCGCCCGTTCTGTTGGCATGTGGGCACCGGCGCAGTATATATTCCATCAGTAGATTGAAGAAGTCGCACGATAAGGTATCGCCCTGCCTAAAACCTCTCTTGGTATCAAATGGTTCGGAAAGGTTCTTTCCTATTTTGACGGAGCTTTGTGTACTTCTCAACGTCATCATGCAAAGACGGACGTACTTTGCTGGTATACCAAGGGTAGACAAGGCTTCAAAAAACCTTGACCTTATCGGCGTGTCGAAGGCTGATTTATAATCAACGAATAGATGGTGTGTGTTGATGCCTCTCTCATAGGTCTTCTCCAGGATTTGTCGTAATGTGAATATCTGGTCTGTGGTGGATTTACCAGGTCTAAAGCCACACTGATAAGGTCCAATCAGTGTGTTAATAAGCGGCTTAAGACGTTCACAAATAATGCGCGACAGAACCTTATATGCAATGGGAAGGAGACTGATCCCGCGGTAGTTGGCGCAAACTGCAGGGTCTCCTTTTTTAAAGATTGGGCATAGAACACTTAAATTCCAATCGTCGGGCATGCTTTCGTCAACCCATATACGGCAAAGAAGTTGGTGCATGCACCTTACCAATTCTTCCCCTCCAGCCTTGAACAATTCAGCGGGCAGCTCATCAGCGCCAGGTGATTTATTGTTCTTTAGCCTTTGTATGGCTAAGCAGACTTCCTGTTGGGTCGGCGGGTAGAACTAGCTGGTCAAAAAACGGAGGCCGTGTTCATCATAAGCAGGAAGAAGATAGAGTTCGCGAACATAATGTTGGATAATGCTTTAGTGAAATCCAAGGAGTTCATAAAGTACTTGGGAGTGATGCTGGACAACAGGCTAAGCTTTCGTCCCCCCGTCGAATATGTAAGCCAAAAGGCTTCGAAAATGCAGACAGGAGAACCCAGAGCTGGAAGACGACTACTACTGGCCAGAGTAGTTACCTCGGTCTTGCTTTATGCCGCAAAAATATGAGCGTCTGCGGTGGCGAGCAATAAGAGCCTCCTAAAGAAGCTTGCAACGCCATACCGACTTAGCGCTCTTCGAGTCATATCCGGATTCCGGACGGTCTCAGATGATGCAGCCTAAGGGGCCGCGCACATACAGCTGAAACATGAACTGACGGCCGAACTTTAGGCAAAGCTTTAAGCTTTCGAAAAACAAACACTCTACGTGCATGGAAGTGCATTGAACATTTTAATTCAGCCGCAAGTTCAGCTTTGTTTGAATAAACAAACATGCTTGTTTATTTCTGCTCGCTGGTGTTTTTAATAACGGCGGCAGTTTCAAAGCAATCTTATGAATAGAAATTGCATTTAGCCCACCTTTGAGGGCTAAAAATTATTTCAATAGAATTGTCAATACAATTGTGTTGAATAAAACTTAAAAAAGCAATCTCCAATTTTATTAAATAATATTTATATTTGGGCATTCCATGGCTCCGACCGGGACAATCGTACGCATTTAAATTTAAAAAAAAAGGCAAAATAAAATTTTTATTTTCACCATAGCACTATGGGTTTTTTTCGTTTTTTTTGGCATCAACTTCAAATTAAGAGATAGAAAGCTAAGTTTTTGCACATAAATTACTCAAATTAAAGTAGAATTTCGGTTTTTGTTTATTTTATGATTCGACGACGCCTTCATCCCCTTCCCCGAACAAGGTATCTAAAATTATTTTTAAAATTCAAAATATGCTTTTCCATAGATTTTATCTGTTGTGTGCTTACTGAAACAATTGGTCATAAATAAGAACATCTAAAATAACCAATTTGTGCCAAACTTATTAATAAATTTCGTCCTCAACGGTCAAGAGTCAAGGAAAAGCTTCTCAAGTTGATAAATTTGTAACAAATTTTTTAATGTTGACAAGTTTTTAACATCTTGTGCCTTAACAACTGTGCCTTAGTTCCAAAGGTTTCCTTTCCATTTTCTCAGACCTTCGCTTGATCTTGCTGCTTTTAAAACAGCAACCATGTCTTTATCTGCTGATTTTGTATTATGAGTTAATATTAACTTCTGAAAGCTCTGTCGCCAACTTTCGTTGTTGCCGGGAGCTAGCGTTCTCATAGTCCACTTTTGGACGACCACCTCTATTTATCGATCCACAATTTACTTCGATGGCAATAATAATCTTTTTATCAAGCCATTCAGAATGCTTATTTTTAAATCTTTGAATTTGTCGCCCGCAAATTGGCCATTTCCTTTCAAAATATTTGACAATGCCGCGTAGCTTTTCATTTACTTGTGTTTCGACGCTTTTACTTAGGTTTTTTTCACCAATTTTTTGCATTATATGCTTTTTGACAGCGGCCTCTGAGCGTATGTGGCTGACAAAAATGTCTGGCAGCTCAGCATGTTAAAAAAAATATCCCTCTGGAAAAAGACGATTTTTTCGCGAAAAATCAAATTAAAGCAGACAAATGAAGCTGCATATTATTCTGGACACTTTAGTTAGTAACTCTACATTTAACAACCTGAGCACTTCGGAGTGCCTTGAGAGTTCTACTCCACGAAACACAGCGAAATTTGCTAAGATTAATAAAAAAAACCCATAAACAAAACACGGTTCACAAGAACAAAAACACATAGAATTGACGAATATTTTATTTAACCCTTGTTTTACATACATGAACTACAACTTTCAATCATTTAAAGTTGTATTTTTCACTTTATGTGGCCAACGTGAGCAATTAAACTTTAGCAATGTGTTAAGGTGAACTGTACACAACGCTACCATGTGCGTAATCAGCTGACTTTGACAGTGTATCGCTCAATCAGTGTGACCGTAAAAAATTTTATCGATTGATTTTTTATTTAACCTAGAGTATTATAAACATAAAAATAAAAGTTATTTTAAAAAACAGAGCAACATTTTTTTGGGTTTATGCCAAAAAAAACGAAAAAAACGTGTGCATAGGCTAACTTATATTCATCCTATAATTGTTGCAATGATTAATTTTACGCAAATTAACATTGGGAAATAATTTAAAAGTCGATTTCAGCGAGTCCTGAGGCAATATTTTAATGTGGTTAATTTTACAATGTTGTTTAATTCAAAGTCGTTTCAAAATTTAAGCTCAAGCATCTTCGCACGGGACATGTCGCACGAGACAGTATTTCCATAGATATATTTATTTGGATTTTGCTATGCCAAAACTTAAAACTTCCAGTTAATTGCATTTACATAGTTTCTCTTGGTTTCTTATGCATTTTTGTATACCATCAGAAAGATTTTAATGTCAAAATGGGAAAAATTGCGTTAGCACAGCCGTGGAACCGAATATCTCCAAATGGGTTATGAGTAAATGTAAGATTGGCTTACTTTAGTTCAATTTAATTGTTTCCCTATGAAAATACGATAAAATATATACGCCTGTTCCCGTTTCCGAATTCGATTGATCGGAACTGGTAAGAGCTGTGATTTCTTAGAAACAACTGAAGACTTGTCATCAAGAGGGTCGAATAAAGGTAAATAGGGTTTTAAAGTTAAAAGCATTTGCACTTAACGATTCCGATTCCGCATGCTTTTATCGGAGTCGAAAACTGGAACAGGCCTAATAGAGTTTTTAACCACCTTTAATTTTTTGGTCCAGGTTTACCGTTTTTCTAAGTCAGTCTCATATTTATAAAGACTGACTTGTCAGGCTAATTTTTAAAGTCACCAAAAACACCTATTTTTTTAAAACCTGTAGGAGATCGTCTGCGGGAGCACACCAAATCAATATTTTTATAAATCATTGGTGCCATTATATACTTAGATGTGGAAACTATATATAGCAATACTTTATTTTTTCCTAAAATAAAATACCTTGTCACAATAAATTTGTAAATGAAGAAATTCGTAAAATGTCTCTTTAACAGTTAAAATTTAGTGAACCCATTTTTTTCCTTTGCTTTAATTTTCTCTCCATTTTTAAATTTTCGCAATCGAGGAGATACTATGTTGCTAGCGAGAATAAAATGTATAAGCTAAAAGCTCAGATCAGCCACATGTGTGCGCACCTTCAAAATTGTAGATGTGCTGAATCAAATTGTGTTGTCAGTAAAGCTTTCGGCTCTGCTTTCAGTTCACCTTTCAGCTGTATGTGTGCGCGCCCCTAAGTCCGGGCTAGCATGATACCGGTCGATATACTGGCAAATGAAATGAAAGAGATTTACGCAGAGCGAGCTGTGATGGAAAGTTCAGTGACGATTGATGCCATACGAAAGTAGGAAAGAGCTACGTCGATGGCTACATGGCAGGCGCGGTGGAAGGTGGATTGTGGCTACCAAGGTAAGATGGACCCACAGAATGATTCCAAATTTGGATGATTGGGTAAGAAGGAGCAGGGGGAATTAAACTTCCACCTAACGCAGTTTTTTACTGGTCATGGAGGATTTAGAGAATACCTGCACCGCACACTGGGCCAGCAGCCCGAAATTTTGGCCAAAAGTCCCAATTTTTTGTTTGGGAAACTGGATAAAACGAAGGTCGGCAATGATTTTGAATACATATAGCTATTTTATGGCAAAATTTGGAACCTTTTTACAAAACAGTTTTTGAATGGCAGACGTTCAAAGATGATTTTTCTTAAAATCTCTGAAAAAAAAAAATAATAATAGGCAAAGTTAGAAAAGCAACAGCTGCCGCAATTTGATTTCTTATTTTCGACTTTGCATTAGATTGCCATAAAAAATTATCAAGAAGTTTCCATTCGAAAGTTTTTCTTAAAAAATGAAAAAAATCTAAAATTTTGGTGCTTTTTTTACATTTGGTAACTTTGTGTTAGACCCGTAACACCTAACTATAACCCTCTTAATTTGCTTGCAATATTGCTTATTATTTTCTTTGAATAATGTACTATAGCTGTAGGTATGCGCTTTTGCGCGGTTTTGCTTTGAATTTTTATAATATCGCATTTAAAATTATATTCCCATTTTAAATCAACCATGTTCTGTTATACAGTCAGCCTAGAAGTATGCTTTTTTTCTTAACTTCGGAATATGACACATGCACTCTGAGGTAAACTATTTTTATACAGAGCCAATTTGAATGTGTTAAAATGTGTAGCATACTCTTAGAAGTACTGAAGGTAAATTGTATTATGTTAAAAAAATTAGATTTTTAATTAATTAAATTTTAATTTTTATTTACTTGTTTTAAGTATTAAATCTAAAGAGGAGGTAAAATAGATGGAAAAATCGGTGAGGGTAGTCAGATTGACTGAAAATCCTCGACAGGGTGGGCAGTCAAGTTCAAAAACTGCTTGAGTCAATATCTCGTAAACCATTAGACATCTTCTTCTTCTTGATTGGCCCGATGCATGCATCACAACCGTTCGACGGTCTCGGCCGCTGCCAACAATGTCCGCCAGTCGCTTCTGCTCCGTGCGAGCTGGGACCAATTGGTCAAACCAAGCTTGGCAAGGTCTGCCCGAACCTGGTCATCCCATCTCAGTCGAGGTCTCCCCGCCTGCCTCTTCCTCCGTAGTCAGCCGCCTTCGAATAATAAGCTTTCCTTACTGGAGCTTCTTCGTCCATCCTGGTGACATGTCCTAACCAGCGCAGCCGCTGTTGCTTTATGCGCTTGACCAGACAGGTGTCCCCATAGAGCTCATACAGTTCGTCATTATTTCGAATGCGGAAAACATCGCCAACTTTTAAAGGTCCATAAATCCTCCGAAGAATCTTTCGTTCAAACACGCCAATCGCCGCTTCATCCGCTGCTGTCATTGTCCATGCTTCTGCGCCGTATTGCAGGACTGGGATGATAAGCGACTTGTATAGGGCTAATTTTGTTCTTCGCTTGAGGTCTCTGCTCTTGAGCTCTCTACTTAGCCCGTAGAAGCATCGGTTTGCAAGAGTGATCCTTCGTCGGATTTCCAGACTGATGTTGTTGTCGCTGGTTATCGTCGTTCCGAGGTAAACAAAATCCTCAACAACTTTAAAGTTGTATTCTCCCATTGTAACAAATTGTCCAAGACGCAAGGACTTTTGTCCGCGGATACAAGGTATTTCGTCTTGTCCTCATTCACCGCTAGACCCATCAGTTCTGACTGCCTCTCAATCTCTGAAAACGCCCTGCTTACCGCCCGTTCGTTTTTGCCGATGATGTCGATATCATCGGCATATGCGAGTAGCATTAGATCTTTATAAATAAAGGCGCCCGTTCTGTTGGCATGTGGGCACCGGCGCAGTATATATTCCATCAGTAGATTGAAGAAGTCGCACGATAAGGTATCGCCCTGCCTAAAACCTCTCTTGGTATCAAATGGTTCGGAAAGGTTCTTTCCTATTTTGACGGAGCTTTGTGTACTTCTCAACGTCATCATGCAAAGACGGACGTACTTTGCTGGTATACCAAGGGTAGACAAGGCTTCAAAAAACCTTGACCTTATCGGCGTGTCGAAGGCTGATTTATAATCAACAAATAGATGGTGTGTGTTGATGCCTCTCTCATAGGTCTTCTCCAGGATTTGTCGTAATGTGAATATCTGGTCTGTGGTGGATTTACCAGGTCTAAAGCCACACTGATAAGGTCCAATCAGTGTGTTAATAAGCGGCTTAAGACGTTCACAAATAATGCGCGACAGAACCTTATATGCAATGGGAAGGAGACTGATCCCGCGGTAGTTGGCGCAAACTGCAGGGTCTCCTTTTTTAAAGATTGGGCATAGAACACTTAAATTCCAATCGTCGGGCATGCTTTCGTCAACCCATATACGGCAAAGAAGTTGGTGCATGCACCTTACCAATTCTTCCCCTCCAGCCTTGAACAATTCAGCGGGCAGCTCATCAGCGCCAGGTGATTTATTGTTCTTTAGCCTTTGTATGGCTAAGCAGACTTCCTGTTGGGTCGGCGGGTCTATCTCTATGTTGTCGATTGGTGGCATCGCTACTTCTCTAGAGGCGGCATCATGTTCGTCATCGCCTCCCAGTAGGTTGGAGAAGTAGCTTCTCCATTTGTTAAGCGCCACTTGCGGATCGGTGACCAGATTCCCGTGTTCGTCTTTGCATTGTGCGACTCTGGGCTTAAAACCTTCTGTTAATTGCTTAATTTTTTGGTAAAATTTTCGAGTCTCACTCATGCCGAATAACATCTCGACTTCCTCGCGCATGCGCCTTTCCTGCTCGCTCTTTTTCCTTCTAAAGAGGCGCTTCCGCTCTTTCTTTTCTCCCGATATCGCTCCGTAACAGCCCGCGTTGCTCCCGACTGCAGAGTTCTCCTGTAGGCTGCGTCTTTTTCTGCAGTAGCAAGTCGGCACTCCTCATCGTACCAAGTCCGACTTCGAGGGGACTCGGAGTACCCGAGTATCTCCTTGGCAGCCGTACTCATGGAGTGTGATATACGATTCCACTGTTCGCATATATCGGAAGAAGATGGGGAGGTTTCCCTGAGCAGTTGGGCGAGTTTGGCTTTGTAGGCTTCAGAGGTCCCTTGTGATTGCAGCTTCTCGACGTTTAGCTTTCGACGTGTGCCAGAGCGTGAGGCATTTGCCACACTGAGCCGCGTGCGTACCTTGGCTGCAACCAGGCAGTGATCCGAGTCTATGTTGGCTCCTCGAATCGCACGCACGTCTAGTACACTCGATGAGTGCCTTCCGTCGATCACAACGTGATCAATCTGATTTCGTGTTCGTTGATCAGGGGACTTCCAGGTCGCCTTATGGATGTCGAGGTGTTCAAATCTCGTACTACTTATGACCATGTTCCGGCCTGCAGCAAAGTCTATTAGCCTCTCTCCGTTACCGGAGGTTGTTTCATGAAGGCTAAATCGTCCGACTGTCGAACCAAAGACTCCTTCTCTCCCGATTTTCGCGTTAAAATCGCCTAGCACGATCTTTATGTCGTGATCGGGGCAGCGCTCGTATAGTTGTTCCAGGCGCTCATAGAATTCGTCTTTTGTCGAGGTGTCCTTGTCTTCTGTTGGCGCGTGTGCACAGATAAGACTAATATTAAAATATTTTGCCTTAAGTCTAAGCGCGGCAAGCCGCTCATCAACTGGTGTAAAGCTGATGACTGAGTGGAGTAGTCTATCACTCACTGCAAAGCCGCACCCAAACTCGTGCTTGGAAACATGCCCGCTGTAGTATATCTCCCAGGGAGGTGGTTTCGGTTTTTTCTTCTCTTTTGGTAGCGCTATTATCTTGTTCCCATATCCAATCCATCGCATTTCTTGGAGTGCAGTAACGTCCGATGAGTATTTTTTGAGGACTTTCACCAAGTCGATATCATCACCCTCTCCGTTGAGGGTGCGTACATTCCAGGTGCATATCCTCAAATCGTGGTCCTTAAAACGTTTGCGTGGGTCGTCGTCAGGGGGGGGTCCGTATCCGAGGCATTGTAGTCGCAGTTTTCATTGGTGGAGATTTTTTACGGTGGTGGGTACCAAACCCGACGCACTAACCCTATATATTATACCCTGTAGGGAAGGGCGGGTCGCCGCTCACGTTAGTCAGCAGCAAATGCGGGTGCATTGCCACTGCTTCCGGTGGTCACCACGAGGAGGTGTGAGTCGACTTGGGACGTAGTAAGCCAGGATCACGCTGGGTTCGCCAAGTTGAACCGATCAGCAGCTTTACCTGACCACATACGCCCCCATTAGGTCCAGAAGATCTATGACTAGAAGTTCTGAAACCATTAGACATATCAAGACATATTAATTTTTTTAGTTATCTGGTACTTATATATACTTCTATGCAAGAATTGGGTCAAATCCAATTACAAGTTTTTTTCTATAATTAAAAAACGAAATAGTTGAAATATTTTTCTATTTTGATTTGGATTATCAATATCGTATAAATTATTTTTGTTGCTTTTTAAATTATGTGCGTTGAGTTCAATCTCTTAAGATCATTTCGTCGAAAATTTCAGCTTCCCAGCTAGGCTGGTGTAGAAATGCCAGAGTTTTGGCCAAAAAATGAGATTTCTGGCCCACAGTGCACCGGTTCAAGCACGGAGACACTCCGGAATGCCCGACTTGCCCAAATCAGAATGAGAATCCGCACCACGCTTTGTACCAGTGTGTAAGGTACAGGGCCAGGCAAGAGCTCGTACCACCCATCGCGGACCTTGTCAGCTACACGGTAGAGACAGAAGCAAACTGGAGAACCATAAGCGAGCTCATTATAGACATCCAGAGCGATCTGAGAAGATGTGAACGCGAGCAGCGAGCAACGGAGAGTGCCTAATATAAGCAACCCATCCCCGCGAAGTATTACTTAACGGTGATCCCGCGGGGTATGAGGCAGTGGCGTAGATAGCATTTTGCAATGGCAGGTGATGAATTTCAGAAATTTTTTTTTTGTGGTTTTTTTTTTACTATTATTTATTGTTATCGGTACTAGTCTAGTATTCTGGCCTTCTTTCAGAAAATTAAAAAAAAGAGTCTTTCGATAGACCGCGAATTCTTTAGAATTTTAATTGAACAAAATTTCGGGATTCATCTATGCTTTTTTTTTGCCTTAGCTCAAAAAAATTCTTTTGATTGACCGTGAACTATCAAGAATTAACATGCAATAAAGTTTCGGCGATCAGCCATGGTTTCTTTTTAAATCTTTATCTTTAAATCATTTAAATTTTTAAAATTTTAATTTGAGCTCAAACGCTTTTTCTAAAAAATGTTTGAAGTGCGGGGAATAAAAAGGATGATTCATAAAAAAATTTTGGTTAAAAAGGGTTTTTTTAAAAACACCAACCAATTTTAGTCTAATATTTCCCAAATTTTTAACTAATGTTGTCAAGGGAAAAAATTTTCGAAGTATGGGAAAAAAAGCGCCGCAGTCAAACATTTTTTTTAACCGACAGATTTTAAAAGTATTTATACAAAATCCGCTAAAACAATTAACATTGAAGTCTTGTTAACTTCCCACAGAAAAAAAAAATTTGCCAACATTTTAATAAAAGTTTGGCTTATCGGGCCTGTTCCGAATTCCGAAAACGAGTGGAATTGTCGCATATCGAGTTGATTGCTGTTCCGAATTCCGCAAATCGACCAGAATTGTCGTTTTCAAAAGTTGTGCTACAGAGTCAGCGGAATTAAAAGTAATTGCTATTAAAAGCATTAAAATAAATCCCCAAAATTATAAACTGATCAATTTAATAATGTTGAACATTTTTTAAATCGTTTAGCATCACTACTTATAATTGTTACAGTTCAAGTGTATTTTAAAATCATTTTTTTATAAACATCTATAAAAATATTGCGTGAAAAACAAAACCGAGCGGTCGTTTTCAAACCGAGCTGTTCTGAATTCCACTTTACGTTTTAGTCGATTTCAGCCGTCAATCGATAGCTGCTAGGGTTGCTTCTTATAAATTAATGTATTCGGAGAGCACTTTTTATATATTATTTTAACTATTTTTAACCGTATTTGATATGACATATTCAAATTTAATAATTAAATACTGTTTTAACTAAAAATAAATGGACTTAAATGTCAATAAGAGCTTTGTAAATTAAAATGATGGAGATGGTGACAACTCTGGCTGCTATCGATATACACAAACAAGCGCGGTGCCATAGGTTAGTGTGTTTATATACACTAAACCAAAATATATGGGTATTTTTTAAAATACAAAAAAATTCACCTGAACTAAATGGTAGCTCGGTTCATAAATGCCCGATATAGAGAAAGCGTGTCAAAAAACCTATGTAGGGGTGGTGTCCCTCATGGCATGTCATATGGATAAATTTGATTAAACACATTTCATATGATATTATGAATGCCATGCCATAGGTTAGTGTGTTTATATACACTAAACCAAAATATATGGGTATTTTTTAAAATACAAAAAAATTCACCTGAACTAAATGGTAGCTCGGTTCATAAATGCCCGATATAGAGAAAGCGTGTCAAAAAACCTATGTAGGGGTGGTGTCCCTCATGGCATGTCATATGGATAAATTTGATTAAACACATTTCATATGATATTATGAATGCCATGCCATAGGTTAGTGTGTTTATATACACTAAACCAAAATATATGGGTATTTTTTAAAATACAAAAAAATTCACCTGAACTAAATGGTAGCTCGGTTCATAAATGCCCGATATAGAGAAAGCGTGTCAAAAAACCTATGTAGGGGTGGTGTCCCTCATGGCATGTCATATGGATAAATTTGATTAAACACATTTCATATGATATTATGAATGCCATGCCATAGGTTAGTGTGTTTATATACACTAAACCAAAATATATGGGTATTTTTTAAAATACAAAAAAATTCACCTGAACTAAATGGTAGCTCGGTTCATAAATGCCCGATATAGAGAAAGCGTGTCAAAAAACCTATGTAGGGGTGGTGTCCCTCATGGCATGTCATATGGATAAATTTGATTAAACACATTTCATATGATATTATGAATGCCATGCCATAGGTTAGTGTGTTTATATACACTAAACCAAAATATATGGGTATTTTTTAAAATACAAAAAAATTCACCTGAACTAAATGGTAGCTCGGTTCATAAATGCCCGATATAGAGAAAGCGTGTCAAAAAACCTATGTAGGGGTGGTGTCCCTCATGGCATGTCATATGGATAAATTTGATTAAACACATTTCATATGATATTATGAATGCCATGCCATAGGTTAGTGTGTTTATATACACTAAACCAAAATATATGGGTATTTTTTAAAATACAAAAAAATTCACCTGAACTAAATGGTAGCTCGGTTCATAAATGCCCGATATAGAGAAAGCGTGTCAAAAAACCTATGTAGGGGTGGTGTCCCTCATGGCATGTCATATGGATAAATTTGATTAAACACATTTCATATGATATTATGAATGCCATGCCATAGGTTAATGTGTTTATATACACTAAACCAAAATATATGGGTATTTTTAAAATACAAAAAAATCCACCTGAACTAAATGGTAGCTCGGTTCATAAATTACCGTTTGCCAGAAAGCGTGTCAAAAAACCTTACTAGGAGTGATGTCGCGCATGGCATGTCATATGGAAATAATTGTTAAACACCCAATTTCATATGGTATACTAATCATGCCATGCCGGCAATGTTAATTTATATGCATAAGGTCAAAGTAGTGGAGTATTTTTATAATACATGAAAGAAATTGTACGGGAGTGGTAGGTCGGATCATAAATGACCGATTTAGAGAAAGCGTGTCAAAAAACCTTACTAGGAGTGATGTCGCGCATGACATGTCATATGGAAATAATTGTTAAACACCCAATTTCATATGGTATACTAATCATGCCATGCCGGCAATGTTAATTTATATGCATAAGGTCAAAGTAGTGGAGTATTTTTATAATACATGAAAGAAATTGTACGGGAGTGGTAGGTCGGATCATAAATGACCGATTTAGAGAAAGCGTGTCAAAAAACCTTACTAGGAGTGATGTCGCGCATGACATGTCATATGGAAATAATTGTTAAACACCCAATTTCATATGGTATACTAATCATGCCATGCCGGCAATGTTAATTTATATGCATAAAGTCAAAGTAGTGGAGTATTTTTATAATACATGAAAGAAATTGTACTGGAGTGGTAGGTCGGATCATAAATGACCGATTTAGAGAAAGCGTGTCAAAAAACCTTACTAGGAGTGATGTCGCGCATGACATGCCATATGGAAATAATTGTTAAACACCCAATTTCATATGGTATACTAATCATGCCATGCCGGCAATGTTAATTTATATGCATAAAGTCAAAGTAGTGGAGTATTTTTATAATACATGAAAGAAATTGTACTGGAGTGGTAGGTCGGATCATAAATGACCGATTTAAAGAAAATGTGTCAGAAAACCTACTCATGGTGAACGGTAGTCGCTCATCTAGTTGTATGTAGGGGTTTGGGTACATTGGTCTCTACATATAGCTTGAGTAATAAAATATGGTGTGAGTCGTTATTATTTCGTTTTAAACTGCTTGGCAAGCGGTAGCACCATATTGTAAGATTTTGGGAACTATTGCCAAGGTATATGAAAGGGATTATTCACTTTCACTATACATTTAATTAAGGTTTTCCATCATCGTGAATAAAAATAAGTCGGGGGGTCGGTAAGGAACATGAGTAAAATCATGAACTGAGCCACCCCCCGTTCAATGTACCACCAAATTGGCAGTATCAGCCCGATAATAACCACTTTTTTAGGTGATTAGTGTCGAATATTATATATACATTCACTGTAGTTGTGAGTATAAAGTTTTACTTAATAATATAAATCACATATAATATACATAAATTACAAATTGTTAATTTGTAATCAAAATAGCTATGTTTATTTCAAACAAATGAATAAACAAGTTTCACGTGTGATAAAATATAATTAAGTGAAAATATAAAGATATTTTTGAACGAAATAATATATATTATTGTAGATAAAATTAGCCACAAAAATACGAACATGAGTGCTATAGAAAAATGGCCGGGTTCGTTATTTATTATAAATCTACAGTATATTTTTTTATTCAAAAATATATTGAGTTGTCATAAATTACATATTGAAAACAAAAATAAAACATTATTCTGGTTGATCCTGCCAGTAGTTATATGCTTGTCTCAAAGATTAAGCCATGCATGTCTAAGTACACACGAATTAAAAGTGAAACCGCAAAAGGCTCATTATATCAGTTATGGTTCCTTAGATCGTTAACAGTTACTTGGATAACTGTGGTAATTCTAGAGCTAATACATGCAATTAAAACACGGACCTTCTGGGACGTGTGCTTTTATTAGGCTAAAACCAAGCGATCGCAAGATCGTTATTATGGTTGAACTCTAGATAACATGCAGATCGTATGGTCCAGTACCGACGACAGATCTTTCAAATGTCTGCCCTATCAACTTTTGATGGTAGTATCTAGGACTACCATGGTTGCAACGGGTAACGGGGAATCAGGGTTCGATTCCGGAGAGGGAGCCTGAGAAACGGCTACCACATCTAAGGAAGGCAGCAGGCGCGTAAATTACCCACTCCCAGCTCGGGGAGGTAGTGACGAAAAATAACAATACAGGACTCATATCCGAGGCCCTGTAATTGGAATGAGTACACTTTAAATCCTTTAACAAGGACCTATTGGAGGGCAAGTCTGGTGCCAGCAGCCGCGGTAATTCCAGCTCCAATAGCGTATATTAAAGTTGTTGCGGTTAAAACGTTCGTAGTTGAACTTGTGCTTCATACGGGTAGTACAACTTACAATTGTAGTTAGTACTATACCTTTATGTATGTAAGCGTATTACCGGTGGAGTTCTTATATATGATTAAATACTTGTATTTTTTTATGTATTCCTCCTATTTAAAAACCTGCATTAGTGCTCTTCATCGAGTGTTATTGTGGGCCGGTACAATTACTTTGAACAAATTAGAGTGCTTAAAGCAGGCTTCAAATGCCTGAATATTCTGTGCATGGGATAATGAAATAAGACCTCTGTTCTGCTTTCATTGGTTTTCAGATCAAGAGGTAATGATAAATAGAAGCAGTTTGGGGGCATTAGTATTACGACGCGAGAGGTGAAATTCTTGGACCGTCGTAAGACTAACTTAAGCGAAAGCATTTGCCAAAGATGTTTTCATTAATCAAGAACGAAAGTTAGAGGTTCGAAGGCGATCAGATACCGCCCTA
Source organism: Lordiphosa stackelbergi (assembly GCA_018904235.1). NCBI lineage: Eukaryota > Metazoa > Arthropoda > Insecta > Diptera > Drosophilidae > Lordiphosa > Lordiphosa stackelbergi. The sequence continues at coordinate 211,710 of JAEIFU010000039.1, forward strand.
GTTCTAACCATAAACGATGCCAGCTAGCAATTGGGTGTAGCTACTTTTATGGCTCTCTCAGTCGCTTCCCGGGAAACCAAAGCTTTTGGGCTCCGGGGGAAGTATGGTTGCAAAGCTGAAACTTAAAGGAATTGACGGAAGGGCACCACCAGGAGTGGAGCCTGCGGCTTAATTTGACTCAACACGGGAAAACTTACCAGGTCCGAACATAAGTGTGTAAGACAGATTGATAGCTCTTTCTCGAATCTATGGGTGGTGGTGCATGGCCGTTCTTAGTTCGTGGAGTGATTTGTCTGGTTAATTCCGATAACGAACGAGACTCAAATATATTAAATAGATATCTTCAGGATTATGGTGTTGAAGCTTATATAGCCTTCATTCATGGTGGCAGTAAAATGTTTATTGTGTTTGAATGTGTTTATGTAAGTGGAGCCGTACCTGTTGGTTTGTCCCATTATAAGGACACTAGCTTCTTAAATGGACAAATTGCGTCTAGCAATAATGAGATTGAGCAATAACAGGTCTGTGATGCCCTTAGATGTCCTGGGCTGCACGCGCGCTACAATGAAAGTATCAACGTGTATTTCCTAGACCGAGAGGTCCGGGTAAACCGCTGAACCACTTTCATGCTTGGGATTGTGAACTGAAACTGTTCACATGAACTTGGAATTCCCAGTAAGTGTGAGTCATTAACTCGCATTGATTACGTCCCTGCCCTTTGTACACACCGCCCGTCGCTACTACCGATTGAATTATTTAGTGAGGTCTCCGGACGTGATCACTGTGACGCCTTGCGTGTTACGGTTGTTTCGCAAAAGTTGACCGAACTTGATTATTTAGAGGAAGTAAAAGTCGTAACAAGGTTTCCGTAGGTGAACCTGCGGAAGGATCATTATTGTATGTTCCAACCGTTATTAAATATATAATAATACAAATTTGCCCACAAAATCTCAATATATATATCGAAAAAAATATATGTATAATAAAATTTATCCATTTATCCATTATACACGTATGATATATATATAAAATGAAAAAAGCCACATTATATTGAAAGTATCTATCATCACTGATGATTATTATTTCATATTTGAATTGTATATAGGAATAATATTATAATAATAGTGCTTGACAATGAAGAAAATCTTGAAGCATATATTATAATAATGTAATAATGAATATTACGACTTGTATACATTTCTATGGAAATAATTAAATCTTTGATGTTAGACTATTTTCGTGCGTGTATATGTACCATAATATACATGCGTTGCGATATATGTATTGTTTATCTAAGTTATAAGCATACATTGGTTAATGCAACAACCTAATAATATGTTGTACCTGCGTTTAGGTTAATGCTTCACATATATTGATTGATATCAAACATTTTTCATATTAAATTAAAATTACTGCCATCGGGCGGGTATCCATCAAATATGTGAATCTAAGACATTTCGCAACATTATTTTGGGTTTAAAAAAATTTATTGAAGGAATTGATATATGCCAGTAAAATGGTGTATTTTTAATTTCTTTCAATAAAAATATAATTGACGATATGGATTAACAAAATAAATATATCACTCTAAGCGGTGGATCACTCGGCTCATGGGTCGATGAAGAACGCAGCAAACTGTGCGTCATCGTGTGAACTGCAGGACACATGAACATCGACATTTTGAACGCATATCGCAGTCCATGCTGTTATGTACTTTAATTAATTTTAAAGTGCTGCTTGGACTACATATGGTTGAGGGTTGTAAGACTATGCTAAATAAGTTGTTTAAAATTTTTAATTTAAAATTTTATGCACATGGTATATTATTGGATATAGTTCATATATTCATAATATTAACAATAAATGAAACACATTATCTCAATAATTTGTATGAGAAAAACGAAGAGAAATACTTTCTTTTTCAAATCAAATAATACTGAGGAATGTCTAGCATAAAAAATTTGAAATTTTTCATCTAGAATTGCCTCTTATTAATGATGCGGAAAGAAAATTGTTGTATATAATATTGATCTTCGGGTTCTTTTTTTTTTTATTTATGAAAATAAATAATTAAGAAAGAACTTTATGCGTTTCATTATTGATTGTTTTCTATTACTTCATTGTGTAGAAACATTCAATTTTATTTGTATATATACAACCTCAACTCATATGGGACTACCCCCTGAATTTAAGCATATTAATTAGGGGAGGAAAAGAAACTAACAAGGATTTTCTTAGTAGCGGCGAGCGAAAAGAAATCAGTTCAGCACTAAGTCACTTTGTCTTTATGGCAAATGTGAGATGCAGTGTATGGAACATCAATATTCTAGTATGAGAAATTAACGATTTAAGTCCTTCTTAAATGAGGCCATTTACCCATAGAGGGTGCCAGGCCCGTATAACGTTAATGATTACTAGATGGTGTTTCCAAAGAGTCGTGTTGCTTGATAGTGCAGCACTAAGTGGGTGGTAAACTCCATCTAAAACTAAATATAACCATGAGACCGATAGTAAACAAGTACCGTGAGGGAAAGTTGAAAAGAACTCTGAATAGAGAGTTAAATAGTACGTGAAACTGCTTAGAGGTTAAGCCCGATGAACCTGAATATCCGTTATGGAAAATTCATCATTAGAGTTGTAATATTTAAACAATATTATAATAATAGTGTGCATTTTTTCCATATAAGGACATTGTAATCTATTAACATACAAAAATTTATCATAAAATATGGCTTATAGTTTATTTAAATTATTATGCTTGCATTTTAACATAAAATAAATGTCATTAATTTGATAAAGTGTTGATAGACTTATATGACTACAGTGCGTTATTTATTCGTAAATATATAATGGCATAATTATCATTGATTTTTATGTTTATTATATGCACTTGTACGATTAACAATGCGAAAGATTCAGGATACCTTCGGGACCCGTCTTGAAACACGGACCAAGGAGTCTAACATATGTGCAAGTTATTGGGACACAAACCTAATAGCGTAATTAACTTGACTATTAATGGGATTAGTTTTTTAACTATTTATAGTTAATTAACACAATCCCGGGGCGCTCTATATAGTTATGTATAATAATATTTATATTATTTATGCCTCTAACTGGAACGTACCTTGAGCATATATGCTGTGACCCGAAAGATGGTGAACTATACTTGATCAGGTTGAAGTCAGGGGAAACCCTGATGGAAGACCGAAACAGTTCTGACGTGCAAATCGATTGTCAGAATTGAGTATAGGGGCGAAAGACCAATCGAACCATCTAGTAGCTGGTTCCTTCCGAAGTTTCCCTCAGGATAGCTGGTGCATTGAAATATTATATAAAATAATCTTATCTGGTAAAGCGAATGATTAGAGGCCTTAGGGTCGAAACGATCTTAACCTATTCTCAAACTTTAAATGGGTAAGAACCTTAACTTTCTTGATATGAAGTTTAAGGTTATGATATAATGTGCCCAGTGGGCCACTTTTGGTAAGCAGAACTGGCGCTGTGGGATGAACCAAACGTAATGTTACGGTGCCCAAATTAACAACTCATACAGAAACCATGAAAGGCGTTGGTTGCTTAAAACAGCAGGACGGTGATCATGGAAGTCGAAATCCGCTAAGGAGTGTGTAACAACTCACCTGCCGAAGCAACTAGCCCTTAAAATGGATGGCGCTTAAGTTGTATACCTATACATTACCGCTAAAGTAGATGATTTATATTACTTGTAATATAAATTTTGAAACTTTAGTGAGTAGGAAGGTACAATGGTGTGCTTAGAAGTGTTTGGCGTAAGCCTGCATGGAGCCGCTATTGGTACAGATCTTGGTGGTAGTAGCAAATAATCGAATGAGACCTTGGAGGACTGAAGTGGAGAAGGGTTTCGTGTGAACAGTGGTTGATCACGAGTTAGTCGGTCCTAAGTTCAAGGCGAAAGCCGAAAATTTTCAAGTGAATAAAGTTGTCATATAATTATAATCGGAATTAATACACTTGATAATTTTGAACGAAAGGGAATACGGTTCCAATTCCGTAACCTGTTGAGTATCCGTTTGTTATTAAATATGGGCCTCGTGCTCATCCTGGCAACAGGAACGACCATAAAGAAGCCGTCGAGAGGTATCGGAAGAGTTTTCTTTTCTGTTTTATAGCCGTACTACCATGGAAGTCTTTCGCAGAGAGATATGGTAGATGGGCTAGAAGAGCATGACATATACTGTTGTGTCGATATTTTCTCCTCGGACCTTGAAAATTTATGGTGGGGATACGCAAACTTCTCAACAGGCCGTACCAATATCCGCAGCTGGTCTCCAAGGTGAAGAGTCTCTAGTCGATAGAATAATGTAGGTAAGGGAAGTCGGCAAATTAGATCCGTAACTTCGGGATAAGGATTGGCTCTGAAGATTGAGATAGTCGGGCTTGATTGGGAAACAATAACATGGTTTATGTGCTCGTTCTGGGTAAATAGAATTTCTATCATTTATGGTAGTGATTTGTTCCTCGGATAGTTTAGTTACGTAGCCAATTGTGGAACTTTCTTGCTAAAATTTTTAAGAATACTAGTTGGTTCAAACCAATTAGTTCTTTTAAATTATAACGATTATCAATTAACAATCAATTCAGAACTGGCACGGACTTGGGGAATCCGACTGTCTAATTAAAACAAAGCATTGTGATGGCCCTAGCGGGTGTTGACACAATGTGATTTCTGCCCAGTGCTCTGAATGTCAAAGTGAAGAAATTCAAGTAAGCGCGGGTCAACGGCGGGAGTAACTATGACTCTCTTAAGGTAGCCAAATGCCTCGTCATCTAATTAGTGACGCGCATGAATGGATTAACGAGATTCCTTCTGTCCCTATCTACTATCTAGCGAAACCACAGCCAAGGGAACGGGCTTGGAATAATTAGCGGGGAAAGAAGACCCTTTTGAGCTTGACTCTAATCTGGCAGTGTAAGGAGACATAAGAGGTGTAGAATAAGTGGGAGATATTAGGCTTCGGCTTGGTATCGACAATGAAATACCACTACTCTTATTGTTTCCTTACTTACTTGATTAAATGGAACGTGTATCATTTCCTAGCCATTATACGGATATATTTACTATATCTTATGGTATTGGGTTTTGATGCAAGCTTCTTGATCAAAGTATCACGAGTTTGTTATATAATCGCAAACAAATTCTTTAATGAGAGAATGCATTTATGTGTTTTCGAATTGAAAATTTGGTATAACTCCAATTACTCAGGTATGATCCAATTCAAGGACATTGCCAGGTAGGGAGTTTGACTGGGGCGGTACATCTCTCAAATAATAACGGAGGTGTCCCAAGGCCAGCTCAGTGCGGACAGAAACCACACATAGAGCAAAAGGGCAAATGCTGACTTGATCTCGGTGTTCAGTACACACAGGGACAGCAAAAGCTCGGCCTATCGATCCTTTTGGTTTAAAGAGTTTTTAACAAGAGGTGTCAGAAAAGTTACCATAGGGATAACTGGCTTGTGGCGGCCAAGCGTTCATAGCGACGTCGCTTTTTGATCCTTCGATGTCGGCTCTTCCTATCATTGTGAAGCAAAATTCACCAAGCGTTGGATTGTTCACCCATGCAAGGGAACGTGAGCTGGGTTTAGACCGTCGTGAGACAGGTTAGTTTTACCCTACTAATGACAAAAACGTTGTTGCGACAGCATTCCTGCGTAGTACGAGAGGAACCGCAGGTACGGACCAATGGCACAATACTTGTTCGAGCGAACAGTGGTATGACGCTACGTCCGTTGGATTATGCCTGAACGCCTCTAAGGTCGTATCCGTGCTGGACTGCAATGATAAATAAGGGGCAATTTGCATTGTATGGCTTCTAAACCATTAAAAGTTTATAATTTATTTTATGAACGACAATGGATGTGATGCCAATGTTACTTGTAACATAGTCAATTGGGAGGATCTTCGATCACCTGATGCCGTGCTAGTTATATATTAAAACATTATTTAATACAATGACAAAGCCTAGAATCAATCGTAAACGACTTTTGTAACAGGCAAGGTGTTGTAAGTGGTTGAGCAGCTGCCATACTGCGATCCACTGAAGCTTATCCTTTGCTTGATGATTCGATATAAAAATAAATATTATGTATGTGTGAAGACACATCATATGTATATTTCGATATACATTTGATGCTGCTATTAACACATACGTGTTTATTTATTTTATGTAACTACAGTTAGCCAAATGCCTAGTCATATTAGTGACGCTTGCAAAATATATAGAGTTTCTAATGGGATATCATATATAATGAACACACATATAGTCTCTTTATTGAGACTATATAAAACTAAAGGTAGCCAAACAGCTTGTCATATTAGTGACGCTTGCAATATATAGAATCTCTTATGGGATTTCATATATAATGAGAACACACATATAGTCTCTTTATTGAGACTTAAAATAATACCCTTTTATACGCTTGAATATATAAGAAAACATATAGTCTCTTTATTGAGACTATATAAAACTAAAGGTAGCCAAACAGCTTGTCATATTAGTGACGCTTGCAATATATAGAGTTTCTTATGGGATATCATATATAATGAACACACATATAGTCTCTTTATGGGACTATATAAAACTAAAGGTAGCCAAACAGCTTGTCATATTAGTGACGCTTGCAATATATAGAATCTCTTATGGGATTTCATATATAATGAACACACATATAGTCTCTTTATTGAGACTATATAAAACTAAAGGTAGCCAAACAGCTTGTCATATTAGTGACGCTTGCAATATATAGAGTTTCTTATGGGATTTCATATATAATGAACACACATATAGTCTCTTTATTGAGACTATATAAAACTAAAGGTAGCCAAACAGCTTGTCATATTAGTGACGCTTGCAAAATATATAGAGTTTCTAATGGGATATCATATATAATGAACACACATATAGTCTCTTTATTGAGACTATATAAAACTAAAGGTAGCCAAACAGCTTGTCATATTAGTGACGCTTGCAATATATAGAATCTCTTATGGGATTTCATATATAATGAACACACATATAGTCTCTTTATTGAGACTATATAAAACTAAAGGTAGCCAAACAGCTTGTCATATTAGTGACGCTTGCAATATATAGAGTTTCTTATGGGATATCATATATAATGAACACACATATAGTCTCTTTATGGGACTATATAAAACTAAAGGTAGCCAAACAGCTTGTCATATTAGTGACGCTTGCAATATATAGAATCTCTTATGGGATTTCATATATAATGAACACACATATAGTCTCTTTATTGAGACTATATAAAACTAAAGGTAGCCAAACAGCTTGTCATATTAGTGACGCTTGCAATATATAGAGTTTCTTATGGGATATCATATATAATGAACACACATATAGTCTCTTTATTGGGACTATATAAAACTAAAGGTAGCCAAACAGCTTGTCATATTAGTGACGCTTGCAATATATAGAATCTCTTATGGGATTTCATATATAATGAACACACATATAGTCTCTTTATTGAGACTATATAAAACTAAAGGTAGCCAAACAGCTTGTCATATTAGTGACGCTTGCAATATATAGAATCTCTTATGGGATTTCATATATAATGAACACACATATAGTCTCTTTATTGAGACTATATAAAACTAAAGGTAGCCAAACAGCTCGTCATATTAGTGACGCTTGCAATATACAGAGTTTCTAATGGGATATCATATATAATGAACAACACACATATAGTCTCTTTATGGGACTATATAAAACTAAAGGTAGCCAAACAGCTTGTCATATTAGTGACGCTTGCAATATATAGAATCTCTTATGGGATTTCATATATAATGAACACACATATAATCTCTTTATGGGACTATATAAAACTAAAGGTAGCCAAACAGCTTGTCATATTAGTGACGCTTGCAATATATAGAATCTCTTATGGGATTTCATGTCATATTGAAAAATTTGATTAAACACATTTCATATGATATTATGAATGCCATGCCATAGGTTAGTGTGTTTATATACACTAAACCAAAATATATGGGTATTTTTTAAAATACAAAAAAATTCACCTGAACTAAATGGTAGCTCGGTTCATAAATGCCCGTTATTGAGAAAGCGTGTCAAAAAACCTATGTAGGGGTGGTGTCCCTCATGGCATGTCATATGGATAAATTTGATTAAACACATTTCATATGATATTATGAATGCCATGCCATAGGTTAGTGTGTTTATATACACTAAACCAAAATATATGGGTATTTTTTAAAATACAAAAAAATTCACCTGAACTAAATGGTAGCTCGGTTCATAAATGCCCGTTATTGAGAAAGCGTGTCAAAAAACCTATGTAGGGGTGGTGTCCCTCATGGCATGTCATATGGATAAATTTGATTAAACACATTTCATCTGATATTATGAATGCCATGCCATAGGTTAGTGTGTTTATATACACTAAACCAAAATATATGGGTATTTTTTATAATACAAAAAAATTCACCTGAACTAAATGGTAGCTCGGTTCATAAATTACCGTTTGCCAGAAAGCGTGTCAAAAAACCTTACTAGGAGTGATGTCGCGCATGACATGTCATATGGAAATAATTGTTAAACACCCAATTTCATATGGTATATTAATCATGCCATGCCGGCAATGTTAATTTATATGCATAAAGTCAAAGTAGTGGAGTATTTTTATAATACATAGAAGAAACTGTACTGGAGTGGTAGGTCGGATCATAAATGACCGATTTAGAGAAAGCGTGTCAAAAAACCTTACTAGGAGTGATGTCGCGCATGACATGTCATATGAAAATAATTGTTAAACACCCAATTTCATATGGTATATTAATCATGCCATGCCGGCAATGTTAATTTATATGCATAAAGTCAAAGTAGTGGAGTATTTTTATGATACATGGAAGAAACTGTACTGGAGTGGTAGGTCGGATCATAAATGACCGATTTAGAGAAAGCGTGTCAAAAAACCTTACTAAGAGTGATGTCGCGCATGACATGTCATATGAAAATAATTGTTAAACACCCAATTTCATATGGTATATTAATCATGCCATGCCGGCAATGTTAATTTATATGCATAAATTCAAAGTAGTGGAGTATTTTTATAATACATAGAAGAAACTGTACTGGAGTGGTAGGTCGGATCATAAATGACCGAATTTGAGAAAGCGTGTCAGAAAACCTATTAAAGCTGTTTGGTTTGGGTATGTACCAGTCATGAATAAAATATGGTGTGATAATACTATCAGTCGTTATTATTTCGGTTTTAAACTGCTTGGCAGCGGCAACACCATATTGGAAGATAGTGGAAACTATGCCAAGGTATATGAAAGGGATTATTCACTTTCACTATGCATTTAATTAAGGTTTTCATCATCGTGAATACTCATATGACCCCCCATATAGTCCCTTTATGGGACTATATGAAACTACAGGTAGCCAAATGTGTCGTCATATTAGTGACGCTTGCAATATATGGAGTCTCTTATTTTCATATTAAAGTGGCGAATGAAAATAAAATGAATTGTTATATGGATATGGTTTATGTTTATGTTTATTTTATGAAATTTTGTTAAATGGAAATGGCTTATATAATATAAAGGGGTGGGTGGTGTCCCCCCTCATGGCATGTCATAATGAAAAATTTGATTAAACGCATGATATTATGCATGCCAAGTCATGGTTTATATATACTAAAACAATATGAATTAAAAGCCGCCATACGACATGTTTTCATTTGATATTTTGCATAAACGACATTTATCATATGAATAATACAAATTTGCCCACAAAATCTCAATATATATATCGAAAAAAATATATGTATAATAAAATTTATCCATTTATCCATTATACACGTATGATATATATATAAAATGAAAAAAGCCACATTATATTGAAAGTATCTATCATCACTGATGATTATTATTTCATATTTGAATTGTATATAGGAATAATATTATAATAATAGTGCTTGACAATGAAGAAAATCTTGAAGCATATATTATAATAATGTAACAATGAATATTACGACTTGTATACATTTCTATGGAAATAATTAAATCTTTGATGTTAGACTATTTTCGTGCGTGTATATGTACCATAATATACATGCGTTGCGATATATGTATTGTTTATCTAAGTTATAAGCATACATTGGTTAATGCAACAACCTAATAATATGTGTTGTACCTGCGTTTAGGTTAATGCTTCACATATATTGATTGATATCAAACATTTTTCATATTAAATTAAAATTACTGCCATCGGGCGGGTATCCATCAAATATGTGAATCTAAGACATTTCGCAACATTATTTTGGGTTTAAAAAAATTTATTGAAGGAATTGATATATGCCAGTAAAATGGTGTATTTTTAATTTCTTTCAATAAAATTATAATTGACGATATGGATTAACAAAATAAATATATGGTTATATATATGGTTTATGTTTATGTTTATGTTTATTTTATGATATTTTGTTAAATGGAAATGGCTTATATAATATATAGGGGTGGGTGGTGTCCCCCTCATGGCATGTCATAATGAAAAATTTGATTAAACGCATGATATTATGCATGCCAAGTCATGGTTTATATATACTAAAACAATATGAATTAAAAGCCGCCATACGACATGTTTTCATTTGATATTTTGCATAAACGACATTTATCATATGAAGTATTTCAATTAAATTGATATAATATGGGGAAGAAGCCGTCATACGATATGTTTTCATATTAATGTGACGGTAAGCAATATATAGAAACTCTTATGTGGTTTCATATATAAAAGAATTTATTGTATGAAATTGTTTCATATAAAAAGCATGGTTGAAAATAAAATGAATTGTTATATGGATATGGTTTATGTTTATGTTTATGTTTATTCTATGATATTTTGTTAAATGGAAATGGCTTATATAATATATAGGGGTGGGTGGTGTCCCCCTCATGGCATGTCATAATGAAAAATTTGATTAAACGCATGATATTATGCATGCCAAGTCATGGTTTATATATACTAAAACAATATGAATTAAAAGCCGCCATACGACATGTTTTCATTTGATATTTTGCATAAACGACATTTATCATATGAAGTATTTCAATTAAATTGATATAATATGGGGAAGAAGCCGTCATACGATATGTTTTCATATTAGTGTGACGGTAAGCAATATATAGAAACTCTTATGTGGTTTCATATATAAAAGAATTTATTGTATGAAATTGTTTCATATAAAAAGATGATTGAAAATAAAATAAATTGTTATATGGATATGGTTTATATTTATGTTTATGTATGTTACTCTCGGTTCATAAATGCCCGATTTTGAGATGGAGTGTGAAAAACCTATATAGGGGTTGTGTCCCTCATGGTATGTCATATTGAAAAATATTATTATACACATAATGTTTATGTTTATGTATGTTACTCTCGGTTCATAAATGCCCGATTTTGAGATGGAGTGTGAAAAAACCTATATAGGGGTGGTGTCCCTCATGGCATGTCATATTGAAAAATATTATTATACACATTTCATATGGTTTTATGCATGCCATGTCATGGCTTAGTGAGCTTATATACACTAAACCAAAATATATGGGTAATTTTATAATTCAAATTTTTTCACATAAAATAATTTAATATGGGTAAAAAGCCTCCATACGATAAATTTTTTTTATGATATTTTGCATAAACGGCATTTATAATATGAAATATTTCAATTAAATTGATTTAATATGTTATCTATTATATGAAATTTTTGTATATAAATTAATTTAATATGGGTAATAAGCCGCCATACTATATTTTTTTTTATGATATTTTGCTTAAACGGCATTTATAATATGAAATTTTTTCATATAAAATGATTTTATATGTTATTTATCATATGAAGATTTGTTATATGGATATGGTTTATGTTTATGTTTATGTATGTTACTCTCGGTTCATAAATGCCCGATTTTGAGATGGCGTGTCAAAAAACCTATGTAGAGGTGGTATCCCTCATGGCATGTCATATTGAAAAATTTTCTTATACACATTTCATATGGTTTTATGCATGCCATGTCATGGCTTAGTGAGCTTATATACACTAAACCAAAATATATGGGTAATTTTATAATTCAAATTTTTTCACATAAAATAATTTAATATGGGTAAAAAGCCTCCATACGATAAATTTTTTTATGATATTTTGCATAAACGGCATTTATAATATGAAATATTTCAATTAAATTGATTTAATATGTTATCTATTATATGAAATTTTTGTATATAAATTAATTTAATATGGGTAATAAGCCGCCATACTATATTTTTTTTTATGATATTTTGCTTAAACGGCATTTATAATATGAAATTTTTTCATATAAAATGATTTTATATGTTATTTATCATATGAAGATTTGTTATATGGATATGGTTTATGTTTATGTTTATGTATGTTACTCTCGGTTCATAAATGCCCGATTTTGAGATGGCGTGTCAAAAAACCTATGTAGAGGTGGTGTCCCTCATGGCATGTCATATTGAAAAATTTTATTATACACATTTCATATGGTTTTATGCATGCCATGTCATGGCTTAGTGTGTTTATATACACTAAACCAAAATATATGGGTATTTTTTATAATACAAAAAAATTCACCTGAACTAAATGGTTGCTCGGTTCATAAATGCCCGATATTGAGAAAGCGTGTCAAAAAACCTATGTAGGGGTGGTGTCCCTCATGGCATGTCATATGGATAAATTTGATTAAACACATTTCATATGATATTATGAATGCCATGCCATAGGTTAGTGTGTTTATATACACTAAACCAAAATATATGGGTATTTTTTATAATACAAAAAAATTCACCTGAACTAAATGGTTGCTCGGTTCATAAATGCCCGATATTGAGAAAGCGTGTCAAAAAACCTATGTAGGGGTGGTGTCCCTCATGGCATGTCATATGGATAAATTTGATTAAACACATTTCATATGATATTATGAATGCCATGCCATAGGTTAGTGTGTTTATATACACTAAACCAAAATATATGGGTATTTTTAAAATACAAAAAAATTCACCTGAACTAAATGGTAGCTCGGTTCATAAATGCCCGTACTATATAGAGAAAGCGTGTATGTCAAAAAACCTATGTAGGGGTGGTGTCCCTCATGGCATGTCATATGGATAAATTTGATTAAACACATTTCATATGATATTATGAATGCCATGCCATAGGTTAGTGTGTTTATATACACTAAACCAAAATATATGGGTATTTTTTAAAATACAAAAAAATTCACCTGAACTAAATGGTAGCTCGGTTCATAAATGCCCGATATAGAGAAAGCGTGTCAAAAAACCTATGTAGGGGTGGTGTCCCTCATGGCATGTCATATGGATAAATTTGATTAAACACATTTCATATGATATTATGAATGCCATGCCATAGGTTAGTGTGTTTATATACACTAAACCAAAATATATGGGTATTTTTTAAAATACAAAAAAATTCACCTGAACTAAATGGTAGCTCGGTTCATAAATGCCCGATATAGAGAAAGCGTGTCAAAAAACCTATGTAGGGGTGGTGTCCCTCATGGCATGTCATATGGATAAATTTGATTAAACACATTTCATATGATATTATGAATGCCATGCCATAGGTTAGTGTGTTTATATACACTAAACCAAAATATATGGGTATTTTTTAAAATACAAAAAAATTCACCTGAACTAAATGGTAGCTCGGTTCATAAATGCCCGATATAGAGAAAGCGTGTCAAAAAACCTATGTAGGGGTGGTGTCCCTCATGGCATGTCATATGGATAAATTTGATTAAACACATTTCATATGATATTATGAATGCCATGCCATAGGTTAATGTGTTTATATACACTAAACCAAAATATATGGGTATTTTTATAATACAAAAAAATCCACCTGAACTAAATGGTAGCTCGGTTCATAAATTACCGTTTGCCAGAAAGCGTGTCAAAAAACCTTACTAGGAGTGATGTCGCGCATGGCATGTCATATGGAAATAATTGTTAAACACCCAATTTCATATGGTATACTAATCATGCCATGCCGGCAATGTTAATTTATATGCATAAGGTCAAAGTAGTGGAGTATTTTTATAATACATGAAAGAAATTGTACGGGAGTGGTAGGTCGGATCATAAATGACCGATTTAGAGAAAGCGTGTCAAAAAACCTTACTAGGAGTGATGTCGCGCATGACATGTCATATGGAAATAATTGTTAAACACCCAATTTCATATGGTATACTAATCATGCCATGCCGGCAATGTTAATTTATATGCATAAGGTCAAAGTAGTGGAGTATTTTTATAATACATGAAAGAAATTGTACGGGAGTGGTAGGTCGGATCATAAATGACCGATTTAGAGAAAGCGTGTCAAAAAACCTTACTAGGAGTGATGTCGCGCATGACATGTCATATGGAAATAATTGTTAAACACCCAATTTCATATGGTATACTAATCATGCCATGCCGGCAATGTTAATTTATATGCATAAAGTCAAAGTAGTGGAGTATTTTTATAATACATGAAAGAAATTGTACTGGAGTGGTAGGTCGGATCATAAATGACCGATTTAGAGAAAGCGTGTCAAAAAACCTTACTAGGAGTGATGTCGCGCATGACATGCCATATGGAAATAATTGTTAAACACCCAATTTCATATGGTATACTAATCATGCCATGCCGGCAATGTTAATTTATATGCATAAAGTCAAAGTAGTGGAGTATTTTTATAATACATGAAAGAAATTGTACTGGAGTGGTAGGTCGGATCATAAATGACCGATTTAAAGAAAATGTGTCAGAAAACCTACTCATGGTGAACGGTAGTCGCTCATCTAGTTGTATGTAGGGGTTTGGGTACATTGGTCTCTACATATAGCTTGAGTAATAAAATATGGTGTGAGTCGTTATTATTTCGTTTTAAACTGCTTGGCAAGCGGTAGCACCATATTGTAAGATTTTGGGAACTATTGCCAAGGTATATGAAAGGGATTATTCACTTTCACTATACATTTAATTAAGGTTTTCCATCATCGTGAATAAAAATAAGTCGGGGGGTCGGTAAGGAACATGAGTAAAATCATGAACTGAGCCACCCCCCGTTCAATGTACCACCAAATTGGCAGTATCAGCCCGATAATAACCACTTTTTTAGGTGATTAGTGTCGAATATTATATATACATTCACTGTAGTTGTGAGTATAAAGTTTTACTTAATAATATAAATCACATATAATATACATAAATTACAAATTGTTAATTTGTAATCAAAATAGCTATGTTTATTTCAAACAAATGAATAAACAAGTTTCACGTGTGATAAAATATAATTAAGTGAAAATATAAAGATATTTTTGAACGAAATAATATATATTATTGTAGATAAAATTAGCCACAAAAATACGAACATGAGTGCTATAGAAAAATGGCCGGGTTCGTTATTTATTATAAATCTACAGTATATTTTTTTATTCAAAAATATATTGAGTTGTCATAAATTACATATTGAAAACAAAAATAAAACATTATTCTGCACTGATGATTATTATTTCATATTTGAATTGTATATAGGAATAATATTATAATAATAGTGCTTGACAATGAAGAAAATCTTGAAGCATATATTATAATAATGTAACAATGAATATTACGACTTGTATACATTTCTATGGAAATAATTAAATCTTTGATGTTAGACTATTTTCGTGCGTGTATATGTACCATAATATACATGCGTTGCGATATATGTATTGTTTATCTAAGTTATAAGCATACATTGGTTAATGCAACAACCTAATAATATGTGTTGTACCTGCGTTTAGGTTAATGCTTCACATATATTGATTGATATCAAACATTTTTCATATTAAATTAAAATTACTGCCATCGGGCGGGTATCCATCAAATATGTGAATCTAAGACATTTCGCAACATTATTTTGGGTTTAAAAAATTTATTGAAGGAATTGATATATGCCAGTAAAATGGTGTATTTTTAATTTCTTTCAATAAAATTATAATTGACGATATGGATTAACAAAATAAATAAAAATTTGTCTACATAAATTTTTTAGTACCTTTAATTTTCAATCTTATTAATGATGCGGAAAGAAAAATTGTTGTATATAATATTGATCTTTTGTTTTTTTTTTATGAAAATAAATAATTAAGAAGAACTTTATGCGTTTCATTATTGATTGTTTTCTATTACTTCATTGTGTAGAAACATTCAATTTTATTTGTATATATACAACCTCAACTCATATGGGACTACCCCTGAATTTAAGCATATTAATTAGGGAGGAAAAGAAACTAACAAGGATTTTCTTAGTAGCGGCGAGCGAAAAGAAATCAGTTCAGCACTAAGTCACTTTGTCTTTATGGCAAATGTGAGATGCAGTGTATGGAACATCAATATTCTAGTATGAGAAATTAACGATTTAAGTCCTTCTTAAATGAGGCCATTTACCCATAGAGGGTGCCAGGCCCGTATAACGTTAATGATTACTAGATGGTGTTTCCAAAGAGTCGTGTTGCTTGATAGTGCAGCACTAAGTGGGTGGTAAACTCCATCTAAAACTAAATATAACCATGAGACCGATAGTAAACAAGTACCGTGAGGGAAAGTTGAAAAGAACTCTGAATAGAGAGTTAAATAGTACGTGAAACTGCTTAGAGGTTAAGCCCGATGAACCTGAATATCCGTTATGGAAAATTCATCATTAGAGTTGTAATATTTAAACAATATTATAATAATAGTGTGCATTTTTTCCATATAAGGACATTGTAATCTATTAACATACAAAAATTTATCATAAAATATGGCTTATAGTTTATTTAAATTATTATGCTTGCATTTTAACATAAAATAAATGTCATTAATTTGATAAAGTGTTGATAGACTTATATGACTACAGTGCGTTATTTATTCGTAAATATATAATGGCATAATTATCATTGATTTTTATGTTTATTATATGCACTTGTACGATTAACAATGCGAAAGATTCAGGATACCTTCGGGACCCGTCTTGAAACACGGACCAAGGAGTCTAACATATGTGCAAGTTATTGGGACACAAACCTAATAGCGTAATTAACTTGACTATTAATGGGATTAGTTTTTTAACTATTTATAGTTAATTAACACAATCCCGGGGCGCTCTATATAGTTATGTATAATAATATTTATATTATTTATGCCTCTAACTGGAACGTACCTTGAGCATATATGCTGTGACCCGAAAGATGGTGAACTATACTTGATCAGGTTGAAGTCAGGGAAACCCTGATGGAAGACCGAAACAGTTCTGACGTGCAAATCGATTGTCAGAATTGAGTATAGGGGCGAAAGACCAATCGAACCATCTAGTAGCTGGTTCCTTCCGAAGTTTCCCTCAGGATAGCTGGTGCATTGAAATATTATATAAAATAATCTTATCTGGTAAAGCGAATGATTAGAGGCCTTAGGGTCGAAACGATCTTAACCTATTCTCAAACTTTAAATGGGTAAGAACCTTAACTTTCTTGATATGAAGTTTAAGGTTATGATATAATGTGCCCAGTGGGCCACTTTTGGTAAGCAGAACTGGCGCTGTGGGATGAACCAAACGTAATGTTACGGTGCCCAAATTAACAACTCATCCACAGAAACCATTGAAAGGCGTTGGGTTTATATATATATGAAATCCCATAAGAGATTCTATATATTGCAAGCGTCACTAATATGACAAGCTGTTTGGCTACCTTTATTTTTTTATAGTCTCCATAAAGAGACTATATGTGTGTTCATTATATATGAAATCCCATAAGAGATTCTATATATTGCAAGCGTCACTAATATGACAAGCTGTTTGGCTACCTTTAGTTTTATATAGTCTCAATAAAGAGACTATATGTGTGTTCATTATATATGAAATCCCATAAGAGATTCTATATATTGCAAGCGTCACTAATATGACAAGCTGTTTGGCTACCTTTAGTTTTATATAGTCTCAATAAAGAGACTATATGTGTGTTCATTATATATGAAATCCCATAAGAGATTCTATATATTGCAAGCGTCACTAATATGACAAGCTGTTTGGCTACCTTTAGTTTTATATAGTCTCAATAAAGAGACTATATGTGTGTTCATTATATATGAAATCCCATAAGAGACTCTATATATTGCAAGCGTCACTAATATGACAAGCTGTTTGGCTACCTTTAGTTTTATATAGTCTCAATAAAGAGACTATATGTGTGTTCATTATATATGAAATCCCATAAGAGATTCTATATATTGCAAGCGTCACTAATATGACAAGCTGTTTGGCTACCTTTAGTTTTATATAGTCCCAATAAAGAGACTATATGTGTGTTCATTATATATGAAATCCCATAAGAAACTCTATATATTGCAAGCGTCACTAATATGACAAGCTGTTTGGCTACCTTTAGTTTTATATAGTCTCAATAAAGAGACTATATGTGTGTTCATTATATATGAAATCCCATAAGAGATTCTATATATTGCAAGCGTCACTAATATGACAAGCTGTTTGGCTACCTTTAGTTTTATATAGTCTCAATAAAGAGACTATATGTGTGTTCATTATATATGATATCCCATTAGAAACTCTATATATTTTGCAAGCGTCACTAATATGACAAGCTGTTTGGCTACCTTTAGTTTTATATAGTCCCATAAAGAGACTATATGTGTGTTCATTATATATGAAATCCCATAAGAAACTCTATATATTGCAAGCGTCACTAATATGACAAGCTGTTTGGCTACCTTTAGTTTTATATAGTCTCAATAAAGAGACTATATGTGTGTTCTCATTATATATGAAATCCCATAAGAGATTCTATATATTGCAAGCGTCACTAATATGACAAGCTGTTTGGCTACCTTTAGTTTTATATAGTCTCAATAAAGAGACTATATGTGTGTTCATTATATATGATATCCCATAAGAAACTCTATATATTGCAAGCGTCACTAATATGACAAGCTGTTTGGCTACCTTTAGTTTTATATAGTCTCAATAAAGAGACTATATGTGTGTTCATTATATATGATATCCCATAAGAAACTCTATATATTGCAAGCGTCACTAATATGACAAGCTGTTTGGCTACCTTTAGTTTTATATAGTCTCAATAAAGAGACTATATGTGTGTTCTCATTATATATGAAATCCCATAAGAGATTCTATATATTGCAAGCGTCACTAATATGACAAGCTGTTTGGCTACCTTTAGTTTTATATAGTCTCAATAAAGAGACTATATGTGTGTTCATTATATATGATATCCCATTAGAAACTCTATATATTTTGCAAGCGTCACTAATATGACTAGGCATTTGGCTAACTGTAGTTACATAAAATAAATAAACACGTATGTGTTAATAGCAGCATCAAATGTATATCGAAATATACATATGATGTGTCTTCACACATACATAATATTTATTTTTATATCGAATCATCAAGCAAAGGATAAGCTTCAGTGGATCGCAGTATGGCAGCTGCTCAACCACTTACAACACCTTGCCTGTTACAAAAGTCGTTTACGATTGATTCTAGGCTTTGTCATTGTATTAAATAATGTTTTAATATATAACTAGCACGGCATCAGGTGATCGAAGATCCTCCCAATTGACTATGTTACAAGTAACATTGGCATCACATCCATTGTCGTTCATAAAATAAATTATAAACTTTTAATGGTTTAGAAGCCATACAATGCAAATTGCCCCTTATTTATCATTGCAGTCCAGCACGGATACGACCTTAGAGGCGTTCAGGCATAATCCAACGGACGTAGCGTCATACCACTGTTCGCTCGAACAAGTATTGTGCCATTGGTCCGTACCTGCGGTTCCTCTCGTACTACGCAGGAATGCTGTCGCAACAACGTTTTTGTCATTAGTAGGGTAAAACTAACCTGTCTCACGACGGTCTAAACCCAGCTCACGTTCCCTTGCATGGGTGAACAATCCAACGCTTGGTGAATTTTGCTTCACAATGATAGGAAGAGCCGACATCGAAGGATCAAAAAGCGACGTCGCTATGAACGCTTGGCCGCCACAAGCCAGTTATCCCTATGGTAACTTTTCTGACACCTCTTGTTAAAAACTCTTTAAACCAAAAGGATCGATAGGCCGAGCTTTTGCTGTCCCTGTGTGTACTGAACACCGAGATCAAGTCAGCATTTGCCCTTTTGCTCTATGTGTGGTTTCTGTCCGCACTGAGCTGGCCTTGGGACACCTCCGTTATTATTTGAGAGATGTACCGCCCCAGTCAAACTCCCTACCTGGCAATGTCCTTGAATTGGATCATACCTGAGTAATTGGAGTTATACCAAATTTTCAATTCGAAAACACATAAATGCATTCTCTCATTAAAGAATTTGTTTGCGATTATATAACAAACTCGTGATACTTTGATCAAGAAGCTTGCATCAAAACCCAATACCATAAGATATAGTAAATATATCCGTATAATGGCTAGGAAATGATACACGTTCCATTTAATCAAGTAAGTAAGGAAACAATAAGAGTAGTGGTATTTCATTGTCGATACCAAGCCGAAGCCTAATATCTCCCACTTATTCTACACCTCTTATGTCTCCTTACACTGCCAGATTAGAGTCAAGCTCAAAAGGGTCTTCTTTCCCCGCTAATTATTCCAAGCCCGTTCCCTTGGCTGTGGTTTCGCTAGATAGTAGATAGGGACAGAAGGAATCTCGTTAATCCATTCATGCGCGTCACTAATTAGATGACGAGGCATTTGGCTACCTTAAGAGAGTCATAGTTACTCCCGCCGTTGACCCGCGCTTACTTGAATTTCTTCACTTTGACATTCAGAGCACTGGGCAGAAATCACATTGTGTCAACACCCGCTAGGGCCATCACAATGCTTTGTTTTAATTAGACAGTCGGATTCCCCAAGTCCGTGCCAGTTCTGAATTGATTGTTAATTGATAATCGTTATAATTTAAAAGAACTAATTGGTTTGAACCAACTAGTATTCTTAAAAATTTTAGCAAGAAAGTTCCACAATTGGCTACGTAACTAAACTATCCGAGGAACAAATCACTACCATAAATGATAGAAATTCTATTTACCCAGAACGAGCACATAAACCATGTTATTGTTTCCCAATCAAGCCCGACTATCTCAATCTTCAGAGCCAATCCTTATCCCGAAGTTACGGATCTAATTTGCCGACTTCCCTTACCTACATTATTCTATCGACTAGAGACTCTTCACCTTGGAGACCAGCTGCGGATATTGGTACGGCCTGTTGAGAAGTTTGCGTATCCCCACCATAAATTTTCAAGGTCCGAGGAGAAAATATCGACACAACAGTATATGTCATGCTCTTCTAGCCCATCTACCATATCTCTCTGCGAAAGACTTCCATGGTAGTACGGCTATAAAACAGAAAAGAAAACTCTTCCGATACCTCTCGACGGCTTCTTTATGGTCGTTCCTGTTGCCAGGATGAGCACGAGGCCCATATTTAATAACAAACGGATACTCAACAGGTTACGGAATTGGAACCGTATTCCCTTTCGTTCAAAATTATCAAGTGTATTAATTCCGATTATAATTATATGACAACTTTATTCACTTGAAAATTTTCGGCTTTCGCCTTGAACTTAGGACCGACTAACTCGTGATCAACCACTGTTCACACGAAACCCTTCTCCACTTCAGTCCTCCAAGGTCTCATTCGATTATTTGCTACTACCACCAAGATCTGTACCAATAGCGGCTCCATGCAGGCTTACGCCAAACACTTCTAAGCACACCATTGTACCTTCCTACTCACTAAAGTTTCAAAATTTATATTACAAGTAATATAAATCATCTACTTTAGCGGTAATGTATAGGTATACAACTTAAGCGCCATCCATTTTAAGGGCTAGTTGCTTCGGCAGGTGAGTTGTTACACACTCCTTAGCGGATTTCGACTTCCATGATCACCGTCCTGCTGTTTTAAGCAACCAACGCCTTTCATGGTTTCTGTATGAGTTGTTAATTTGGGCACCGTAACATTACGTTTGGTTCATCCCACAGCGCCAGTTCTGCTTACCAAAAGTGGCCCACTGGGCACATTATATCATAACCTTAAACTTCATATCAAGAAAGTTAAGGTTCTTACCCATTTAAAGTTTGAGAATAGGTTAAGATCGTTTCGACCCTAAGGCCTCTAATCATTCGCTTTACCAGATAAGATTATTTTATATAATATTTCAATGCACCAGCTATCCTGAGGGAAACTTCGGAAGGAACCAGCTACTAGATGGTTCGATTGGTCTTTCGCCCCTATACTCAATTCTGACAATCGATTTGCACGTCAGAACTGTTTCGGTCTTCCATCAGGGTTTCCCCTGACTTCAACCTGATCAAGTATAGTTCACCATCTTTCGGGTCACAGCATATATGCTCAAGGTACGTTCCAGTTAGAGGCATAAATAATATAAATATTATTATACATAACTATATAGAGCGCCCCGGGATTGTGTTAATTAACTATAAATAGTTAAAAAACTAATCCCATTAATAGTCAAGTTAATTACGCTATTAGGTTTGTGTCCCAATAACTTGCACATATGTTAGACTCCTTGGTCCGTGTTTCAAGACGGGTCCCGAAGGTATCCTGAATCTTTCGCATTGTTAATCGTACAAGTGCATATAATAAACATAAAAATCAATGATAATTATGCCATTATATATTTACGAATAAATAACGCACTGTAGTCATATAAGTCTATCAACACTTTATCAAATTAATGACATTTATTTTATGTTAAAATGCAAGCATAATAATTTAAATAAACTATAAGCCATATTTTATGATAAATTTTTGTATGTTAATAGATTACAATGTCCTTATATGGAAAAAATGCACACTATTATTATAATATTGTTTAAATATTACAACTCTAATGATGAATTTTCCATAACGGATATTCAGGTTCATCGGGCTTAACCTCTAAGCAGTTTCACGTACTATTTAACTCTCTATTCAGAGTTCTTTTCAACTTTCCCTCACGGTACTTGTTTACTATCGGTCTCATGGTTATATTTAGTTTTAGATGGAGTTTACCACCCACTTAGTGCTGCACTATCAAGCAACACGACTCTTTGGAAACACCATCTAGTAATCATTAACGTTATACGGGCCTGGCACCCTCTATGGGTAAATGGCCTCATTTAAGAAGGACTTAAATCGTTAATTTCTCATACTAGAATATTGATGTTCCATACACTGCATCTCACATTTGCCATAAAGACAAAGTGACTTAGTGCTGAACTGATTTCTTTTCGCTCGCCGCTACTAAGAAAATCCTTGTTAGTTTCTTTTCCTCCCCTAATTAATATGCTTAAATTCAGGGGGTAGTCCCATATGAGTTGAGGTTGTATATATACAAATAAAATTGAATGTTTCTACACAATGAAGTAATAGAAAACAATCAATAATGAAACGCATAAAGTTCTTTCTTAATTATTTATTTTCATAAATAAAAAAAAAAAGAACCCGAAGATCAATATTATATACAACAATTTTCTTTCCGCATCATTAATAAGAGGCAATTCTAGATGAAAAATTTCAAATTTTTTATGCTAGACATTCCTCAGTATTATTTGATTTGAAAAAGAAAGTATTTCTCTTCGTTTTTCTCATACAAATTATTGAGATAATGTGTTTCATTTATTGTTAATATTATGAATATATGAACTATATCCAATAATATACCATGTGCATAAAATTTTAAATTAAAAATTTTAAACAACTTATTTAGCATAGTCTTACAACCCTCAACCATATGTAGTCCAAGCAGCACTTTAAAATTAATTAAAGTACATAACAGCATGGACTGCGATATGCGTTCAAAATGTCGATGTTCATGTGTCCTGCAGTTCACACGATGACGCACAGTTTGCTGCGTTCTTCATCGACCCATGAGCCGAGTGATCCACCGCTTAGAGTGATATATTTATTTTGTTAATCCATATCGTCAATTATATTTTTATTGAAAGAAATTAAAAATACACCATTTTACTGGCATATATCAATTCCTTCAATAAATTTTTTTAAACCCAAAATAATGTTGCGAAATGTCTTAGATTCACATATTTGATGGATACCCGCCCGATGGCAGTAATTTTAATTTAATATGAAAAATGTTTGATATCAATCAATATATGTGAAGCATTAACCTAAACGCAGGTACAACATATTATTAGGTTGTTGCATTAACCAATGTATGCTTATAACTTAGATAAACAATACATATATCGCAACGCATGTATATTATGGTACATATACACGCACGAAAATAGTCTAACATCAAAGATTTAATTATTTCCATAGAAATGTATACAAGTCGTAATATTCATTATTACATTATTATAATATATGCTTCAAGATTTTCTTCATTGTCAAGCACTATTATTATAATATTATTCCTATATACAATTCAAATATGAAATAATAATCATCAGTGATGATAGATACTTTCAATATAATGTGGCTTTTTTCATTTTATATATATATCATACGTGTATAATGGATAAATGGATAAATTTTATTATACATATATTTTTTTCGATATATATATTGAGATTTTGTGGGCAAATTTGTATTATTATATATTTAATAACGGTTGGAACATACAATAATGATCCTTCCGCAGGTTCACCTACGGAAACCTTGTTACGACTTTTACTTCCTCTAAATAATCAAGTTCGGTCAACTTTTGCGAAACAACCGTAACACGCAAGGCGTCACAGTGATCACGTCCGGAGACCTCACTAAATAATTCAATCGGTAGTAGCGACGGGCGGTGTGTACAAAGGGCAGGGACGTAATCAATGCGAGTTAATGACTCACACTTACTGGGAATTCCAAGTTCATGTGAACAGTTTCAGTTCACAATCCCAAGCATGAAAGTGGTTCAGCGGTTTACCCGGACCTCTCGGTCTAGGAAATACACGTTGATACTTTCATTGTAGCGCGTGCAGCCCAGGACATCTAAGGGCATCACAGACCTGTTATTGCTCAATCTCATTATTGCTAGACGCAATTTGTCCATTTAAGAAGCTAGTGTCCTTATAATGGGACAAACCAACAGGTACGGCTCCACTTACATAAACACATTCAAACACAATAAACATTTTACTGCCACCATGAATGAAGGCTATATAAGCTTCAACACCATAATCCTGAAGATATCTATTTAATATATTTGAGTCTCGTTCGTTATCGGAATTAACCAGACAAATCACTCCACGAACTAAGAACGGCCATGCACCACCACCCATAGATTCGAGAAAGAGCTATCAATCTGTCTTACACACTTATGTTCGGACCTGGTAAGTTTTCCCGTGTTGAGTCAAATTAAGCCGCAGGCTCCACTCCTGGTGGTGCCCTTCCGTCAATTCCTTTAAGTTTCAGCTTTGCAACCATACTTCCCCGGAGCCCAAAAGCTTTGGTTTCCCGGGAAGCGACTGAGAGAGCCATAAAAGTAGCTACACCCAATTGCTAGCTGGCATCGTTTATGGTTAGAACTAGGGCGGTATCTGATCGCCTTCGAACCTCTAACTTTCGTTCTTGATTAATGAAAACATCTTTGGCAAATGCTTTCGCTTAAGTTAGTCTTACGACGGTCCAAGAATTTCACCTCTCGCGTCGTAATACTAATGCCCCCAAACTGCTTCTATTTATCATTACCTCTTGATCTGAAAACCAATGAAAGCAGAACAGAGGTCTTATTTCATTATCCCATGCACAGAATATTCAGGCATTTGAAGCCTGCTTTAAGCACTCTAATTTGTTCAAAGTAATTGTACCGGCCCACAATAACACTCGATGAAGAGCACTAATGCAGGTTTTTAAATAGGAGGAATACATAAAAAAATACAAGTATTTAATCATATATAAGAACTCCACCGGTAATACGCTTACATACATAAAGGTATAGTACTAACTACAATTGTAAGTTGTACTACCCGTATGAAGCACAAGTTCAACTACGAACGTTTTAACCGCAACAACTTTAATATACGCTATTGGAGCTGGAATTACCGCGGCTGCTGGCACCAGACTTGCCCTCCAATAGGTCCTTGTTAAAGGATTTAAAGTGTACTCATTCCAATTACAGGGCCTCGGATATGAGTCCTGTATTGTTATTTTTCGTCACTACCTCCCCGAGCTGGGAGTGGGTAATTTACGCGCCTGCTGCCTTCCTTAGATGTGGTAGCCGTTTCTCAGGCTCCCTCTCCGGAATCGAACCCTGATTCCCCGTTACCCGTTGCAACCATGGTAGTCCTAGATACTACCATCAAAAGTTGATAGGGCAGACATTTGAAAGATCTGTCGTCGGTACTGGACCATACGATCTGCATGTTATCTAGAGTTCAACCATAATAACGATCTTGCGATCGCTTGGTTTTAGCCTAATAAAAGCACACGTCCCAGAAGGTCCGTGTTTTAATTGCATGTATTAGCTCTAGAATTACCACAGTTATCCAAGTAACTGTTAACGATCTAAGGAACCATAACTGATATAATGAGCCTTTTGCGGTTTCACTTTTAATTCGTGTGTACTTAGACATGCATGGCTTAATCTTTGAGACAAGCATATAACTACTGGCAGGATCAACCAGAATAATGTTTTATTTTTGTTTTCAATATGTAATTTATGACAACTCAATATATTTTTGAATAAAAAAATATACTGTAGATTTATAATAAATAACGAACCCGGCCATTTTTCTATAGCACTCATGTTCGTATTTTTGTGGCTAATTTTATCTACAATAATATATATTATTTCGTTCAAAAATATCTTTATATTTTCACTTAATTATATTTTATCACACGTGAAACTTGTTTATTCATTTGTTTGAAATAAACATAGCTATTTTGATTACAAATTAACAATTTGTAATTTATGTATATTATATGTGATTTATATTATTAAGTAAAACTTTATACTCACAACTACAGTGAATGTATATATAATATTCGACACTAATCACCTAAAAAAGTGGTTATTATCGGGCTGATACTGCCAATTTGGTGGTACATTGAACGGGGGGTGGCTCAGTTCATGATTTTACTCATGTTCCTTACCGACCCCCCGACTTATTTTTATTCACGATGATGGAAAACCTTAATTAAATGTATAGTGAAAGTGAATAATCCCTTTCATATACCTTGGCAATAGTTCCCAAAATCTTACAATATGGTGCTACCGCTTGCCAAGCAGTTTAAAACGAAATAATAACGACTCACACCATATTTTATTACTCAAGCTATATGTAGAGACCAATGTACCCAAACCCCTACATACAACTAGATGAGCGACTACCGTTCACCATGAGTAGGTTTTCTGACACATTTTCTTTAAATCGGTCATTTATGATCCGACCTACCACTCCAGTACAATTTCTTTCATGTATTATAAAAATACTCCACTACTTTGACTTTATGCATATAAATTAACATTGCCGGCATGGCATGATTAGTATACCATATGAAATTGGGTGTTTAACAATTATTTCCATATGGCATGTCATGCGCGACATCACTCCTAGTAAGGTTTTTTGACACGCTTTCTCTAAATCGGTCATTTATGATCCGACCTACCACTCCAGTACAATTTCTTTCATGTATTATAAAAATACTCCACTACTTTGACTTTATGCATATAAATTAACATTGCCGGCATGGCATGATTAGTATACCATATGAAATTGGGTGTTTAACAATTATTTCCATATGACATGTCATGCGCGACATCACTCCTAGTAAGGTTTTTTGACACGCTTTCTCTAAATCGGTCATTTATGATCCGACCTACCACTCCAGTACAATTTCTTTCATGTATTATAAAAATACTCCACTACTTTGACCTTATGCATATAAATTAACATTGCCGGCATGGCATGATTAGTATACCATATGAAATTGGGTGTTTAACAATTATTTCCATATGACATGTCATGCGCGACATCACTCCTAGTAAGGTTTTTTGACACGCTTTCTCTAAATCGGTCATTTATGATCCGACCTACCACTCCCGTACAATTTCTTTCATGTATTATAAAAATACTCCACTACTTTGACCTTATGCATATAAATTAACATTGCCGGCATGGCATGATTAGTATACCATATGAAATTGGGTGTTTAACAATTATTTCCATATGACATGCCATGCGCGACATCACTCCTAGTAAGGTTTTTTGACACGCTTTCTGGCAAACGGTAATTTATGAACCGAGCTACCATTTAGTTCAGGTGGATTTTTTTGTATTTTAAAAAATACCCATATATTTTGGTTTAGTGTATATAAACACATTAACCTATGGCATGGCATTCATAATATCATATGAAATGTGTTTAATCAAATTTATCCATATGACATGCCATGAGGGACACCACCCCTACATAGGTTTTTTGACACGCTTTCTCTATATCGGGCATTTATGAACCGAGCTACCATTTAGTTCAGGTGAATTTTTTTGTATTTTAAAAAATACCCATATATTTTGGTTTAGTGTATATAAACACACTAACCTATGGCATGGCATTCATAATATCATATGAAATGTGTTTAATCAAATTTATCCATATGACATGCCATGAGGGACACCACCCCTACATAGGTTTTTTGACACGCTTTCTCTATATCGGGCATTTATGAACCGAGCTACCATTTAGTTCAGGTGAATTTTTTTGTATTTTAAAAAATACCCATATATTTTGGTTTAGTGTATATAAACACACTAACCTATGGCATGGCATTCATAATATCATATGAAATGTGTTTAATCAAATTTATCCATATGACATGCCATGAGGGACACCACCCCTACATAGGTTTTTTGACACGCTTTCTCAATATCGGGCATTTATGAACCGAGCTACCATTTAGTTCAGGTGAATTTTTTGTATTTTAAAAAATACCCATATATTTTGGTTTAGTGTATATAAACACACTAACCTATGGCATGGCATTCATAATATCATATGAAATGTGTTTAATCAAATTTATCCATATGACATGCCATGAGGGACACCACCCCTACATAGTTTTTTGACACGCTTTCTCAATATCGGGCATTTATGAACCGAGCTACCATTTAGTTCAGGTGAATTTTTTTGTATTTTAAAAAATACCCATATATTTTGGTTTAGTGTATATAAACACACTAACCTATGGCATGGCATTCATAATATCATATGATGTGTTTAATCACATAGCTGCCATGAGGCACCACCCTACATTTTAAATCGGTACCATTATTCAGGTGAATTTTTTTGTATTTTAAAAATACCTATATATTTTGGTTTAGTGTATATAAACACACTAACCTATGGCATGGCATTCATAATATCATATGAAATGTGTTTAATCAAAATTATATGACCAAAGTTTTTTTGACACCTTTATGAAATCCCATTTAGAACCGAGTACATTCTATATATTGCAAGCGTCACTAATATGACAAGCTGTTTGGCTACCTTTAGTTTTATATAGTCCCATAAAGAGATTATATGTGTGTTCATTATATATGAAATCCCATAAGAGATTAATAGCACCACTATATACTATATATTGCAAGCGTCACTAATATGACAAGCTGTTTGGCTACCTTTAGTTTTATATAGTCTCAATAAAAGAGAATATATGTGTGTTCATTATATATGATATCCCATTAGAAACTCTATATATTGCAAGCGTCACTAATATGACAAGCTGTTTGGCTACCTTTAGTTTTATATAGTCCCATAAAGAGATTATATGTGTGTTCATTATATATGAAATCCCATAAGAGATTCTATATATTGCAAGCGTCACTAATATGACAAGCTGTTTGGCTACCTTTAGTTTTATATAGTCTCAATAAAGAGACTATATGTGTGTTCATTATATATGAAATCCCATAAGAGATTCTATATATTGCAAGCGTCACTAATATGACAAGCTGTTTGGCTACCTTTAGTTTTATATAGTCCCAATAAAGAGACTATATGTGTGTTCATTATATATGATATCCCATAAGAAACTCTATATATTGCAAGCGTCACTAATATGACAAGCTGTTTGGCTACCTTTAGTTTTATATAGTCTCAATAAAGAGACTATATGTGTGTTCATTATATATGAAATCCCATAAGAGATTCTATATATTGCAAGCGTCACTAATATGACAAGCTGTTTGGCTACCTTTAGTTTTATATAGTCTCAATAAAGAGACTATATGTGTGTTCATTATATATGAAATCCCATAAGAAACTCTATATATTGCAAGCGTCACTAATATGACAAGCTGTTTGGCTACCTTTAGTTTTATATAGTCCCATAAAGAGACTATATGTGTGTTCATTATATATGAAATCCCATAAGAAACTCTATATATTGCAAGCGTCACTAATATGACAAGCTGTTTGGCTACCTTTAGTTTTATATAGTCTCAATAAAGAGACTATATGTGTGTTCATTATATATGAAATCCCATAAGAAACTCTATATATTGCAAGCGTCACTAATATGACAAGCTGTTTGGCTACCTTTAGTTTTATATAGTCTCAATAAAGAGACTATATGTGTGTTCATTATATATGAAATCCCATAAGAAACTCTATATATTGCAAGCGTCACTAATATGACAAGCTGTTTGGCTACCTTTAGTTTTATATAGTCTCAATAAAGAGACTATATGTGTGTTCATTATATATGATTGTTCATATATATGAAATCCCATAAGAAACTCTATATATTGCAAGCGTCACTAATATGACAAGCTGTTTGGCTACCTTTAGTTTTATATAGTCTCAATAAAGAGACTATATGTGTGTTCTCATTATATATGAAATCCCATAAGAGATTCTATATATTGCAAGCGTCACTAATATGACAAGCTGTTTGGCTACCTTTAGTTTTATATAGTCTCAATAAAGAGACTATATGTGTGTTCATTATATATGATATCCCATTAGAAACTCTATATATTTTGCAAGCGTCACTAATATGACTAGGCATTTGGCTAACTGTAGTTACATAAAATAAATAAACACGTATGTGTTAATAGCAGCATCAAATGTATATCGAAATATACATATGATGTGTCTTCACACATACATAATATTTATTTTTATATCGAATCATCAAGCAAAGGATAAGCTTCAGTGGATCGCAGTATGGCAGCTGCTCAACCACTTACAACACCTTGCCTGTTACAAAAGTCGTTTACGATTGATTCTAGGCTTTGTCATTGTATTAAATAATGTTTTAATATATAACTAGCACGGCATCAGGTGATCGAAGATCCTCCCAATTGACTATGTTACAAGTAACATTGGCATCACATCCATTGTCGTTCATAAAATAAATTATAAACTTTTAATGGTTTAGAAGCCATACAATGCAAATTGCCCCTTATTTATCATTGCAGTCCAGCACGGATACGACCTTAGAGGCGTTCAGGCATAATCCAACGGACGTAGCGTCATACCACTGTTCGCTCGAACAAGTATTGTGCCATTGGTCCGTACCTGCGGTTCCTCTCGTACTACGCAGGAATGCTGTCGCAACAACGTTTTTGTCATTAGTAGGGTAAAACTAACCTGTCTCACGACGGTCTAAACCCAGCTCACGTTCCCTTGCATGGGTGAACAATCCAACGCTTGGTGAATTTTGCTTCACAATGATAGGAAGAGCCGACATCGAAGGATCAAAAAGCGACGTCGCTATGAACGCTTGGCCGCCACAAGCCAGTTATCCCTATGGTAACTTTTCTGACACCTCTTGTTAAAAACTCTTTAAACCAAAAGGATCGATAGGCCGAGCTTTTGCTGTCCCTGTGTGTACTGAACACCGAGATCAAGTCAGCATTTGCCCTTTTGCTCTATGTGTGGTTTCTGTCCGCACTGAGCTGGCCTTGGGACACCTCCGTTATTATTTGAGAGATGTACCGCCCCAGTCAAACTCCCTACCTGGCAATGTCCTTGAATTGGATCATACCTGAGTAATTGGAGTTATACCAAATTTTCAATTCGAAAACACATAAATGCATTCTCTCATTAAAGAATTTGTTTGCGATTATATAACAAACTCGTGATACTTTGATCAAGAAGCTTGCATCAAAACCCAATACCATAAGATATAGTAAATATATCCGTATAATGGCTAGGAAATGATACACGTTCCATTTAATCAAGTAAGTAAGGAAACAATAAGAGTAGTGGTATTTCATTGTCGATACCAAGCCGAAGCCTAATATCTCCCACTTATTCTACACCTCTTATGTCTCCTTACACTGCCAGATTAGAGTCAAGCTCAAAAGGGTCTTCTTTCCCCGCTAATTATTCCAAGCCCGTTCCCTTGGCTGTGGTTTCGCTAGATAGTAGATAGGGACAGAAGGAATCTCGTTAATCCATTCATGCGCGTCACTAATTAGATGACGAGGCATTTGGCTACCTTAAGAGAGTCATAGTTACTCCCGCCGTTGACCCGCGCTTACTTGAATTTCTTCACTTTGACATTCAGAGCACTGGGCAGAAATCACATTGTGTCAACACCCGCTAGGGCCATCACAATGCTTTGTTTTAATTAGACAGTCGGATTCCCCAAGTCCGTGCCAGTTCTGAATTGATTGTTAATTGATAATCGTTATAATTTAAAAGAACTAATTGGTTTGAACCAACTAGTATTCTTAAAAATTTTAGCAAGAAAGTTCCACAATTGGCTACGTAACTAAACTATCCGAGGAACAAATCACTACCATAAATGATAGAAATTCTATTTACCCAGAACGAGCACATAAACCATGTTATTGTTTCCCAATCAAGCCCGACTATCTCAATCTTCAGAGCCAATCCTTATCCCGAAGTTACGGATCTAATTTGCCGACTTCCCTTACCTACATTATTCTATCGACTAGAGACTCTTCACCTTGGAGACCAGCTGCGGATATTGGTACGGCCTGTTGAGAAGTTTGCGTATCCCCACCATAAATTTTCAAGGTCCGAGGAGAAAATATCGACACAACAGTATATGTCATGCTCTTCTAGCCCATCTACCATATCTCTCTGCGAAAGACTTCCATGGTAGTACGGCTATAAAACAGAAAAGAAAACTCTTCCGATACCTCTCGACGGCTTCTTTATGGTCGTTCCTGTTGCCAGGATGAGCACGAGGCCCATATTTAATAACAAACGGATACTCAACAGGTTACGGAATTGGAACCGTATTCCCTTTCGTTCAAAATTATCAAGTGTATTAATTCCGATTATAATTATATGACAACTTTATTCACTTGAAAATTTTCGGCTTTCGCCTTGAACTTAGGACCGACTAACTCGTGATCAACCACTGTTCACACGAAACCCTTCTCCACTTCAGTCCTCCAAGGTCTCATTCGATTATTTGCTACTACCACCAAGATCTGTACCAATAGCGGCTCCATGCAGGCTTACGCCAAACACTTCTAAGCACACCATTGTACCTTCCTACTCACTAAAGTTTCAAAATTTATATTACAAGTAATATAAATCATCTACTTTAGCGGTAATGTATAGGTATACAACTTAAGCGCCATCCATTTTAAGGGCTAGTTGCTTCGGCAGGTGAGTTGTTACACACTCCTTAGCGGATTTCGACTTCCATGATCACCGTCCTGCTGTTTTAAGCAACCAACGCCTTTCATGGTTTCTGTATGAGTTGTTAATTTGGGCACCGTAACATTACGTTTGGTTCATCCCACAGCGCCAGTTCTGCTTACCAAAAGTGGCCCACTGGGCACATTATATCATAACCTTAAACTTCATATCAAGAAAGTTAAGGTTCTTACCCATTTAAAGTTTGAGAATAGGTTAAGATCGTTTCGACCCTAAGGCCTCTAATCATTCGCTTTACCAGATAAGATTATTTTATATAATATTTCAATGCACCAGCTATCCTGAGGGAAACTTCGGAAGGAACCAGCTACTAGATGGTTCGATTGGTCTTTCGCCCCTATACTCAATTCTGACAATCGATTTGCACGTCAGAACTGTTTCGGTCTTCCATCAGGGTTTCCCCTGACTTCAACCTGATCAAGTATAGTTCACCATCTTTCGGGTCACAGCATATATGCTCAAGGTACGTTCCAGTTAGAGGCATAAATAATATAAATATTATTATACATAACTATATAGAGCGCCCCGGGATTGTGTTAATTAACTATAAATAGTTAAAAAACTAATCCCATTAATAGTCAAGTTAATTACGCTATTAGGTTTGTGTCCCAATAACTTGCACATATGTTAGACTCCTTGGTCCGTGTTTCAAGACGGGTCCCGAAGGTATCCTGAATCTTTCGCATTGTTAATCGTACAAGTGCATATAATAAACATAAAAATCAATGATAATTATGCCATTATATATTTACGAATAAATAACGCACTGTAGTCATATAAGTCTATCAACACTTTATCAAATTAATGACATTTATTTTATGTTAAAATGCAAGCATAATAATTTAAATAAACTATAAGCCATATTTTATGATAAATTTTTGTATGTTAATAGATTACAATGTCCTTATATGGAAAAAATGCACACTATTATTATAATATTGTTTAAATATTACAACTCTAATGATGAATTTTCCATAACGGATATTCAGGTTCATCGGGCTTAACCTCTAAGCAGTTTCACGTACTATTTAACTCTCTATTCAGAGTTCTTTTCAACTTTCCCTCACGGTACTTGTTTACTATCGGTCTCATGGTTATATTTAGTTTTAGATGGAGTTTACCACCCACTTAGTGCTGCACTATCAAGCAACACGACTCTTTGGAAACACCATCTAGTAATCATTAACGTTATACGGGCCTGGCACCCTCTATGGGTAAATGGCCTCATTTAAGAAGGACTTAAATCGTTAATTTCTCATACTAGAATATTGATGTTCCATACACTGCATCTCACATTTGCCATAAAGACAAAGTGACTTAGTGCTGAACTGATTTCTTTTCGCTCGCCGCTACTAAGAAAATCCTTGTTAGTTTCTTTTCCTCCCCTAATTAATATGCTTAAATTCAGGGGGTAGTCCCATATGAGTTGAGGTTGTATATATACAAATAAAATTGAATGTTTCTACACAATGAAGTAATAGAAAACAATCAATAATGAAACGCATAAAGTTCTTTCTTAATTATTTATTTTCATAAATAAAAAAAAAAGAACCCGAAGATCAATATTATATACAACAATTTTCTTTCCGCATCATTAATAAGAGGCAATTCTAGATGAAAAATTTCAAATTTTTTATGCTAGACATTCCTCAGTATTATTTGATTTGAAAAAGAAAGTATTTCTCTTCGTTTTTCTCATACAAATTATTGAGATAATGTGTTTCATTTATTGTTAATATTATGAATATATGAACTATATCCAATAATATACCATGTGCATAAAATTTTAAATTAAAAATTTTAAACAACTTATTTAGCATAGTCTTACAACCCTCAACCATATGTAGTCCAAGCAGCACTTTAAAATTAATTAAAGTACATAACAGCATGGACTGCGATATGCGTTCAAAATGTCGATGTTCATGTGTCCTGCAGTTCACACGATGACGCACAGTTTGCTGCGTTCTTCATCGACCCATGAGCCGAGTGATCCACCGCTTAGAGT
>JAEIFU010000039.1:250000-337727 GCA_018904235.1 Lordiphosa stackelbergi
GTGTTTTAATTGCATGTATTAGCTCTAGAATTACCACAGTTATCCAAGTAACTGTTAACGATCTAAGGAACCATAACTGATATAATGAGCCTTTTGCGGTTTCACTTTTAATTCGTGTGTACTTAGACATGCATGGCTTAATCTTTGAGACAAGCATATAACTACTGGCAGGATCAACCAGAATAATGTTTTATTTTTGTTTTCAATATGTAATTTATGACAACTCAATATATTTTTGAATAAAAAAATATACTGTAGATTTATAATAAATAACGAACCCGGCCATTTTTCTATAGCACTCATGTTCGTATTTTTGTGGCTAATTTTATCTACAATAATATATATTATTTCGTTCAAAAATATCTTTATATTTTCACTTAATTATATTTTATCACACGTGAAACTTGTTTATTCATTTGTTTGAAATAAACATAGCTATTTTGATTACAAATTAACAATTTGTAATTTATGTATATTATATGTGATTTATATTATTAAGTAAAACTTTATACTCACAACTACAGTGAATGTATATATAATATTCGACACTAATCACCTAAAAAAGTGGTTATTATCGGGCTGATACTGCCAATTTGGTGGTACATTGAACGGGGGGTGGCTCAGTTCATGATTTTACTCATGTTCCTTACCGACCCCCCGACTTATTTTTATTCACGATGATGGAAAACCTTAATTAAATGTATAGTGAAAGTGAATAATCCCTTTCATATACCTTGGCAATAGTTCCCAAAATCTTACAATATGGTGCTACCGCTTGCCAAGCAGTTTAAAACGAAATAATAACGACTCACACCATATTTTATTACTCAAGCTATATGTAGAGACCAATGTACCCAAACCCCTACATACAACTAGATGAGCGACTACCGTTCACCATGAGTAGGTTTTCTGACACATTTTCTTTAAATCGGTCATTTATGATCCGACCTACCACTCCAGTACAATTTCTTTCATGTATTATAAAAATACTCCACTACTTTGACTTTATGCATATAAATTAACATTGCCGGCATGGCATGATTAGTATACCATATGAAATTGGGTGTTTAACAATTATTTCCATATGGCATGTCATGCGCGACATCACTCCTAGTAAGGTTTTTTGACACGCTTTCTCTAAATCGGTCATTTATGATCCGACCTACCACTCCAGTACAATTTCTTTCATGTATTATAAAAATACTCCACTACTTTGACTTTATGCATATAAATTAACATTGCCGGCATGGCATGATTAGTATACCATATGAAATTGGGTGTTTAACAATTATTTCCATATGACATGTCATGCGCGACATCACTCCTAGTAAGGTTTTTTGACACGCTTTCTCTAAATCGGTCATTTATGATCCGACCTACCACTCCCGTACAATTTCTTTCATGTATTATAAAAATACTCCACTACTTTGACCTTATGCATATAAATTAACATTGCCGGCATGGCATGATTAGTATACCATATGAAATTGGGTGTTTAACAATTATTTCCATATGACATGTCATGCGCGACATCACTCCTAGTAAGGTTTTTTGACACGCTTTCTCTAAATCGGTCATTTATGATCCGACCTACCACTCCCGTACAATTTCTTTCATGTATTATAAAAATACTCCACTACTTTGACCTTATGCATATAAATTAACATTGCCGGCATGGCATGATTAGTATACCATATGAAATTGGGTGTTTAACAATTATTTCCATATGACATGCCATGCGCGACATCACTCCTAGTAAGGTTTTTTGACACGCTTTCTGGCAAACGGTAATTTATGAACCGAGCTACCATTTAGTTCAGGTGGATTTTTTTGTATTATAAAAATACCCATATATTTTGGTTTAGTGTATATAAACACATTAACCTATGGCATGGCATTCATAATATCATATGAAATGTGTTTAATCAAATTTATCCATATGACATGCCATGAGGGACACCACCCCTACATAGGTTTTTTGACACGCTTTCTCTATATCGGGCATTTATGAACCGAGCTACCATTTAGTTCAGGTGGATTTTTTTGTATTATAAAAATACCCATATATTTTGGTTTAGTGTATATAAACACATTAACCTATGGCATGGCATTCATAATATCATATGAAATGTGTTTAATCAAATTTATCCATATGACATGCCATGAGGGACACCACCCCTACATAGGTTTTTTGACACGCTTTCTCTATATCGGGCATTTATGAACCGAGCTACCATTTAGTTCAGGTGAATTTTTTTGTATTTTAAAAAATACCCATATATTTTGGTTTAGTGTATATAAACACACTAACCTATGGCATGGCATTCATAATATCATATGAAATGTGTTTAATCAAATTTATCCATATGACATGCCATGAGGGACACCACCCCTACATAGGTTTTTTGACACGCTTTCTCTATATCGGGCATTTATGAACCGAGCTACCATTTAGTTCAGGTGAATTTTTTTGTATTTTAAAAAATACCCATATATTTTGGTTTAGTGTATATAAACACACTAACCTATGGCATGGCATTCATAATATCATATGAAATGTGTTTAATCAAATTTATCCATATGACATGCCATGAGGGACACCACCCCTACATAGGTTTTTTGACACGCTTTCTCTATATCGGGCATTTATGAACCGAGCTACCATTTAGTTCAGGTGAATTTTTTTGTATTTTAAAAAATACCCATATATTTTGGTTTAGTGTATATAAACACACTAACCTATGGCATGGCATTCATAATATCATATGAAATGTGTTTAATCAAATTTATCCATATGACATGCCATGAGGGACACCACCCCTACATAGGTTTTTTGACACGCTTTCTCTATATCGGGCATTTATGAACCGAGCTACCATTTAGTTCAGGTGAATTTTTTTGTATTTTAAAAAATACCCATATATTTTGGTTTAGTGTATATAAACACACTAACCTATGGCATGGCATTCATAATATCATATGAAATGTGTTTAATCAAATTTATCCATATGACATGCCATGAGGGACACCACCCCTACATAGGTTTTTTTGACACGCTTTCTCTATATCGGGCATTTATGAACCGAGCTACCATTTAGTTCAGGTGAATTTTTTTGTATTTTAAAAATACCCATATATTTTGGTTTAGTGTATATAAACACACTAACCTATGGCATGGCATTCATAATATCATATGAAATGTGTTTAATCAAATTTATCCATATGACATGCCATGAGGGACACCACCCCTACATAGGTTTTTTGACACGCTTTCTCAATATCGGGCATTTATGAACCGAGCAACCATTTAGTTCAGGTGAATTTTTTTGTATTATAAAAAATACCCATATATTTTGGTTTAGTGTATATAAACACACTAACCTATGACATGGCATGCATAAAACCATATGAAATGTGTTTAATCAAATTTATCCATATGACATGCCATGAGGGACACCACCCCTACATAGGTTTTTTGACACGCTATCTCAAAATCGGGCATTTATGAACCGAGAGTAACATACATAAACATAAACATAAACCATATCCATATAACAAATCTTCATATGATAAATAACATATAAAATCATTTATATGAAAAAATTTCATATTATAAATGCCGTTTAAGCAAAATATCATAAAAAAATAGTATGGCGCTTATTACCCATATTAAATTAATTTATATACAAAAATTTCATATAATAGATAACATATTAAATCAATTTAATTGAAATATTTCATATTATAAATGCCGTTTATGCAAAATATCATAAAAAAATTTATCGTATGGAGGCTTTTTACCCATATTAAATTATTTTATGTGAAAAAATTTGAATTATAAAATTACCCATATATTTTGGTTTAGTGTATATAAGCTCACTAAGCCATGACATGGCATGCATAAAACCATATGAAATGTGTATAATAAAATTTTTCAATATGACATGCCATGAGGGACACCACCTCTACATAGGTTTTTTGACACGCCATCTCAAAATCGGGCATTTATGAACCGAGAGTAACATACATAAACATAAACATAAACCATATCCATATAACAAATCTTCATATGATAAATAACATATAAAATCATTTTATATGAAAAAATTTCATATTATAAATGCCGTTTAAGCAAAATATCATAAAAAAAAATATAGTATGGCGGCTTATTACCCATATTAAATTAATTTATATACAAAAATTTCATATAATAGATAACATATTAAATCAATTTAATTGAAATATTTCATATTATAAATGCCGTTTATGCAAAATATCATAAAAAAATTTATCGTATGGAGGCTTTTTACCCATATTAAATTATTTTATGTGAAAAAATTTGAATTATAAAATTACCCATATATTTTGGTTTAGTGTATATAAGCTCACTAAGCCATGACATGGCATGCATAAAACCATATGAAATGTGTATAATAATATTTTTCAATATGACATGCCATGAGGGACACCACCCCTATATAGGTTTTTTCACACTCCATCTCAAAATCGGGCATTTATGAACCGAGAGTAACATACATAAACATAAACATTATGTGTATAATAATATTTTTCAATATGACATACCATGAGGGACACCACCCCTATATAGGTTTTTTCACACTCCATCTCAAAATCGGGCATTTATGAACCGAGAGTAACATACATAAACATAAATATAAACCATATCCATATAACAATTTATTTTATTTTCAATCATCTTTTATATGAAACAATTTCATACAATAAATTCTTTTATATATGAAACCACATAAGAGTTTCTATATATTGCTTACCGTCACACTAATATGAAAACATATCGTATGACGGCTTCTTCCCCATATTATATCAATTTAATTGAAATACTTCATATGATAAATGTCGTTTATGCAAAATATCAAATGAAAACATGTCGTATGGCGGCTTTTAATTCATATTGTTTTAGTATATATAAACCATGACTTGGCATGCATAATATCATGCGTTTAATCAAATTTTTCATTATGACATGCCATGAGGGGGGACACCACCCACCCCTATATATTATATAAGCCATTTCCATTTAACAAAATATCATAGAATAAACATAAACATAAACATAAACCATATCCATATAACAATTCATTTTATTTTCAACCATGCTTTTTATATGAAACAATTTCATACAATAAATTCTTTTATATATGAAACCACATAAGAGTTTCTATATATTGCTTACCGTCACATTAATATGAAAACATATCGTATGACGGCTTCTTCCCCATATTATATCAATTTAATTGAAATACTTCATATGATAAATGTCGTTTATGCAAAATATCAAATGAAAACATGTCGTATGGCGGCTTTTAATTCATATTGTTTTAGTATATATAAACCATGACTTGGCATGCATAATATCATGCGTTTAATCAAATTTTTCATTATGACATGCCATGAGGGGGGACACCACCCACCCCTATATATTATATAAGCCATTTCCATTTAACAAAATATCATAAAATAAACATAAACATAAACATAAACCATATATATAACCATATATTTATTTTGTTAATCCATATC
Organism: Lordiphosa stackelbergi; assembly: GCA_018904235.1. Taxonomy (NCBI): domain Eukaryota; kingdom Metazoa; phylum Arthropoda; class Insecta; order Diptera; family Drosophilidae; genus Lordiphosa; species Lordiphosa stackelbergi. Next base: position 255,563 of record JAEIFU010000039.1, read on the forward strand.
GTCAATTATAATTTTATTGAAAGAAATTAAAAATACACCATTTTACTGGCATATATCAATTCCTTCAATAAATTTTTTTAAACCCAAAATAATGTTGCGAAATGTCTTAGATTCACATATTTGATGGATACCCGCCCGATGGCAGTAATTTTAATTTAATATGAAAAATGTTTGATATCAATCAATATATGTGAAGCATTAACCTAAACGCAGGTACAACACATATTATTAGGTTGTTGCATTAACCAATGTATGCTTATAACTTAGATAAACAATACATATATCGCAACGCATGTATATTATGGTACATATACACGCACGAAAATAGTCTAACATCAAAGATTTAATTATTTCCATAGAAATGTATACAAGTCGTAATATTCATTGTTACATTATTATAATATATGCTTCAAGATTTTCTTCATTGTCAAGCACTATTATTATAATATTATTCCTATATACAATTCAAATATGAAATAATAATCATCAGTGATGATAGATACTTTCAATATAATGTGGCTTTTTTCATTTTATATATATATCATACGTGTATAATGGATAAATGGATAAATTTTATTATACATATATTTTTTTCGATATATATATTGAGATTTTGTGGGCAAATTTGTATTATTCATATGATAAATGTCGTTTATGCAAAATATCAAATGAAAACATGTCGTATGGCGGCTTTTAATTCATATTGTTTTAGTATATATAAACCATGACTTGGCATGCATAATATCATGCGTTTAATCAAATTTTTCATTATGACATGCCATGAGGGGGGACACCACCCACCCCTTTATATTATATAAGCCATTTCCATTTAACAAAATTTCATAAAATAAACATAAACATAAACCATATCCATATAACAATTCATTTTATTTTCATTCGCCACTTTAATATGAAAATAAGAGACTCCATATATTGCAAGCGTCACTAATATGACGACACATTTGGCTACCTGTAGTTTCATATAGTCCCATAAAGGGACTATATGGGGGGTCATATGAGTATTCACGATGATGAAAACCTTAATTAAATGCATAGTGAAAGTGAATAATCCCTTTCATATACCTTGGCATAGTTTCCACTATCTTCCAATATGGTGTTGCCGCTGCCAAGCAGTTTAAAACCGAAATAATAACGACTGATAGTATTATCACACCATATTTTATTCATGACTGGTACATACCCAAACCAAACAGCTTTAATAGGTTTTCTGACACGCTTTCTCAAATTCGGTCATTTATGATCCGACCTACCACTCCAGTACAGTTTCTTCTATGTATTATAAAAATACTCCACTACTTTGAATTTATGCATATAAATTAACATTGCCGGCATGGCATGATTAATATACCATATGAAATTGGGTGTTTAACAATTATTTTCATATGACATGTCATGCGCGACATCACTCTTAGTAAGGTTTTTTGACACGCTTTCTCTAAATCGGTCATTTATGATCCGACCTACCACTCCAGTACAGTTTCTTCCATGTATCATAAAAATACTCCACTACTTTGACTTTATGCATATAAATTAACATTGCCGGCATGGCATGATTAATATACCATATGAAATTGGGTGTTTAACAATTATTTTCATATGACATGTCATGCGCGACATCACTCCTAGTAAGGTTTTTTGACACGCTTTCTCTAAATCGGTCATTTATGATCCGACCTACCACTCCAGTACAGTTTCTTCTATGTATTATAAAAATACTCCACTACTTTGACTTTATGCATATAAATTAACATTGCCGGCATGGCATGATTAATATACCATATGAAATTGGGTGTTTAACAATTATTTCCATATGACATGTCATGCGCGACATCACTCCTAGTAAGGTTTTTTGACACGCTTTCTGGCAAACGGTAATTTATGAACCGAGCTACCATTTAGTTCAGGTGAATTTTTTTGTATTATAAAAAATACCCATATATTTTGGTTTAGTGTATATAAACACACTAACCTATGGCATGGCATTCATAATATCAGATGAAATGTGTTTAATCAAATTTATCCATATGACATGCCATGAGGGACACCACCCCTACATAGGTTTTTTGACACGCTTTCTCAATAACGGGCATTTATGAACCGAGCTACCATTTAGTTCAGGTGAATTTTTTTGTATTTTAAAAAATACCCATATATTTTGGTTTAGTGTATATAAACACACTAACCTATGGCATGGCATTCATAATATCATATGAAATGTGTTTAATCAAATTTATCCATATGACATGCCATGAGGGACACCACCCCTACATAGGTTTTTTGACACGCTTTCTCAATAACGGGCATTTATGAACCGAGCTACCATTTAGTTCAGGTGAATTTTTTTGTATTTTAAAAAATACCCATATATTTTGGTTTAGTGTATATAAACACACTAACCTATGGCATGGCATTCATAATATCATATGAAATGTGTTTAATCAAATTTTTCAATATGACATGAAATCCCATAAGAGATTCTATATATTGCAAGCGTCACTAATATGACAAGCTGTTTGGCTACCTTTAGTTTTATATAGTCCCATAAAGAGATTATATGTGTGTTCATTATATATGAAATCCCATAAGAGATTCTATATATTGCAAGCGTCACTAATATGACAAGCTGTTTGGCTACCTTTAGTTTTATATAGTCCCATAAAGAGACTATATGTGTGTTGTTCATTATATATGATATCCCATTAGAAACTCTGTATATTGCAAGCGTCACTAATATGACGAGCTGTTTGGCTACCTTTAGTTTTATATAGTCTCAATAAAGAGACTATATGTGTGTTCATTATATATGAAATCCCATAAGAGATTCTATATATTGCAAGCGTCACTAATATGACAAGCTGTTTGGCTACCTTTAGTTTTATATAGTCTCAATAAAGAGACTATATGTGTGTTCATTATATATGAAATCCCATAAGAGATTCTATATATTGCAAGCGTCACTAATATGACAAGCTGTTTGGCTACCTTTAGTTTTATATAGTCCCAATAAAGAGACTATATGTGTGTTCATTATATATGATATCCCATAAGAAACTCTATATATTGCAAGCGTCACTAATATGACAAGCTGTTTGGCTACCTTTAGTTTTATATAGTCTCAATAAAGAGACTATATGTGTGTTCATTATATATGAAATCCCATAAGAAACTTTTGATTCTAGTTTGTGCGGGCAAGTCAACAACAACAACAAATTAAAAAATGAGCGCAGCAAAAAAGACTCCAGAAGAAAACGTCGCCCAATGACAAAAATGTAATTAAAGTTATACGAAAATGTGAATTCATACTTTATAGTTTTATAGTTGTAAAACAAGCTCCCGCTATTGATTGGTGCTTTTGTGGCCACATGTTTGCCATCAATTGCTCCTGTTCAGTTCGGAAAATTCCAAACCTCCTTGAACTCCTTGGCGTCTTGCAGCATGCCACCCTTACTCCATGGAGCTATCTCATCCTTCAGCTCCGCGCAATTGGCATCACATACTTTGTCAATAAGGACGCCCATCCTACTTGCTGATCCGATATGACGAGGACACATGACGTTGTAGTTCTCGGACGCCAAATACCTAGTTTCACAAGGTAGAAATAAGTCAACGAACTCAAGTTATCTCAACAGCGCCAATCCTTACTCCAAAACTACTGCCAATTTCAATTGAGGTGGTATGCAATCTGGGTGAGACATGCTCTTGGACATCAAGTGTGCTTCTAATATTTGTAAAAGCTTTCCGAAGCATGTGTTGCTCATATGGAAGCTCTCGTGAAAGACATCAGGATTTTGAATCATGTTCTTTAAACTAAAACAAATTATTCGTAAATTATCCATTCAAACTTCTAGGCATTACTACTCACATCTTTGAAATAGCGCCCCTTTTCACTTCTCTCGCGCAGATATGGGTTAACCCAGTATCTGTGCTTCCTCTTTTCCCTCTGTTGCTTCTCTTCTGCCACTCCACAAAGGTGGCGGCCAGATTTGCCACATTAAGTTGCAGCAATAAAAGTTCGCTTCAATAGTATTATTAATTGATAAGAAATCAATATAGAAAATATGCATAATTATGCACCTTCTTACAGGCGTATATGTACTTCTGTACTCTCCGTGTAACCATCATTGATATATCTTTATTTAAATTTTATTAAATTATTTTGATTTGTTTACGAACTGTTTTTTTTTCAGCGCCAAAGCAGCGCAATCGCTTATCGATAAAAAAATTGTGTTATTGTGTTAATAGCAGTGGCTTAGCAGACTCTGTAAAGTATCTGCGGAATATCAACTTTTCACGAGAGATTTCTCGCGAGCCGTGGATACCGCCCTTAACGGAGATCAGAGCCGAGTTTAGTCGATTTAGCGAAAATTAACTTAAGTTAATTATCAATGCCGTTGAGTTTGTTTTTGTAGCTTTGCGCAAGAATCAACTTCAGTTCATTCGTGTTGGGTTAGATCTTCACACTGTTGGATTTTCCATTTTTTTCAGCACTTGTTCAAACTACTATTTGCGCTTTTTACTTTAATTTACTTAAGTAAACAAAGATTTGTTGGCTACTACCGACTGCGCCAGTTACGTCACCGATTTGAGGTAGACAGTTTCCGATTTTAGGAAAACAACTAAGATTTACGAACAATTAGAGAGAAAGAGAGTAACGAAGTAGAGAGGTGGAACCAGAGTGGAACCTAGAGCTAGTTCGTAACTCGCGTGTAGGCCCAAGTCTTCAGCGATTAAATCCCTTCATCCATGAGTGTCGGGGAACTTGGTGTGCCTTTTCGTTGTTGCGAGTTGGGGGGCGACTAGTAAATGCTCCTATTTCGTACGATGCCAAGTTTCCGATTTTGTTGACGAAGCGCTCGCAGTTTGTGCAGAGCTATGTCCGTCATCTTCACCAGACCAACTTCCACTCAGGCCCTAGAGCACTCGTAAGCTAACTCAGAGAGCGACTGTGGCTAGTTAACGCTCAAGAGGTCTGTCGTCAGACAGTGGGTTCATGCATCCATTGCTTCAAGTGCAAACCTCAACTGCTGACGCAAATTATGGGAAATTTGCCTGCAGATCGGCTTCGTGCTCTCCGCCCATTTTCTTCAAGTGGCCCTGTTAATACGTGTCTTAAAATTCGTGGAAAGCCTCCGTATAAGTCTTATATAGCTCTTTTTGTGTGTTTTGCATCCAAGGCGGTACATCTAGAACTTGTATCAGACTTATCAACTGACTCTTTTTTATTGGCTTTTCAAAGGTTCGTTGGTCGCCGCGGCGTTCCCCAAGTCGTCCATTGCGACAATGCGACAAACTTCGTCGGAGCGAGTCGCCACTTCGAGGATCTGAGAAGGAAGATAGAGGCAGAAGAGGGCGCAATTCGGAGCGGATGCACGTTTGCGTTCATACCTCCAAGGGCGCCGCATTTCGAGGGACTATGGGAGGCAGGTGTAAAATCTGCCAAGAACCTACTCCAACGGACGGTGGGCAGCGCGCTCCTAAGCGCAGAAGAGCTTCAGACGGTGCTGGTGGGAGTCGAGGCAGCGATGAACTCTCGACCGCTGGGACCGCTGAGCCAAGACCCAAGCGATGGAGAGTCTTTCACCCCCGCGCACCTGCTGATAGGCAGGCCGTTAATCGCGCCACCAGGAGTCGGGACCCCGGACCAGGAGGGTCTCAGCTGCTTGAAGCGATGGCAGCTTGTCTCGTCTCTCAGGCGAACGTAATGGCAGCGTTGGTCCAGGGAATACGTGCTGGGACTGCAGACCCGGGCCAAATGGCACCAGCAGAAGCCGAACGTCGCGGAAGGAGACCTCGTCGTCGTCGCAGAGGACAACATGCCTCCCCAACAGTGGCTCCTGGGCAGGGTAACAGCCACTCACGCCGGGCAGGACGGCGTGGTCAGGGTCGTCGACGTTAAGACGACCACTGGAGGCACCTACAAGAGGGCTATCCACAAGCTGGCCCCTCTTCCAAGCTGTTGAAGCCTGTGCAGCCCTTCAATGGGGGCGGTGTTGACGCAGATGGCGTGTTAAATTTAAGTAGTTTTAATTGTTTGAAAATTGATTGATGTTATTTTTTGAAGTCTAGTGTAAGTTAGTTTAGGGCGGAGCGGGAGCGCAATAAAACTCTCTTTTCGTCGCTCTGAGCGAATTCGCCCCGTTTCGCCACCCTAGCTTAAGATAGGCTTTAGAGAAATTGTTGGATTTTATTAAATTAGTTGTCGTAAACCATTGAAACTGAGTGCAGCTATTTTATCGTTTTCAAAAGTGCAAAATTAAACTTATTAATTTTATTCAAACGGTTTTCGAATTGTTTTGTTCTTCTATAAAAACTCTTATAGAATTTCAATACCGAAAGCTTGCAAAGCTTCACATGTGAAACCAAACGATTATAGGCCAATCAGCCGGAGGGACACGAGGTGGTGGCTTACGCGGATGATATTGCCATCTACAAATGTGGAAAGTTTCCTCAAACGCTGTGTGACCTCATGCAGACCACACTGACAACACTTGCTCAGTGGACAAAATCTTGTGGCTTAGGCGTAAACCCGGCTAAGACGGAATTAGTGCTTTTCACCCGAAAGTACAAAATTCCTGATCTTATCCCGCCTTAAATCAACGGAGTAAGCCTCGTATTTGGTTGCAATGCCAAATACTTGGGTGTCATTCTGGATAAGAAACTGCTCTGGAATGACAACATAAATGAACTTATAAAATAGGCTCATTTTTCTAGTAAAAAGGCCATTGGCCGTAGATGGGGTTTTTCCCCATCCATTGTTGTGGCTACCACAACAGCCTTAAGACTACGAGAATCCGATTCCTGGAACAGGGGCAATTCGGGACACGCTACCATACTCGAAGACCGAACGGGTATACCATTAAGTACAGACTACTGTATACCACAAACGACGTTCGACAAATTCTACGACGTCTATATTCCAAGCCGACATAAATGGGAAAACCTGCCCACAGCAGAGCTAACGCCATTAACATCTACACTGATGGTTCAAAGCTCGACGAAAAAGTAGGAGGGGGAGTTTTCTCTCCCAACCTAGATTTGAACTTATCGTTCCGCCTTCCTGATCACTGTAGTGTGTACCAAGCAGAGGTGGTAGCCATCCAGGAAGCTGCCACCTACCTTAGCACACTCACGGTCAAGGAAGGAAATGTATTCATATACTCTGACAGTCAAGCCTGCCTAAAAGCACTTGACTGTCATACAAACAATGCTAAAACACTTACTAAATGTCGATTATCTCTCAACGAGATCGCACGACATTTTAGTGTTCACCTTATAAGGGTATCTGGACACCGCAACATAGAAGGATACGAGTCTGCGGGACAAACTGGCCAGAATAGGAACCACCATCGAGCTCCTTTCAGAGAGGAGCACGATAGGGATGCCTCTGGCGACATACAAGCTTTACACTAAAGCTGAAACACTTCGTCTGGCTACGAATCGGTGGAAAAACCTTTCCTCCTGTGCAGTAGCGAGGCTTACGTGGCCAACATTCGATCAAAAACGTACTAACACACTTTTACGTCACAGAAGGGAACACATATCACTTCTGGTGGGGACCCTCTCAGATCACTGTCTTATTGGCAGACACGCAGCACGCCTAGGCGTAATTATCCATGACTTTTGCAAAAGTTGCGGACACGAAGAAGAGGAAGAATCGGTACAACACCTTTTGTGCCATTGCCCCGCCTTGAGTAGAAGGAGACTCAGGACTCTTGGTCAACCTCTGCTACTCAACCTCTCGGAGACATCCGGGCTAGAGATCCCAGCTCTACTCAAATTTATTCTGTCCACACAATGGTTCAGTAACGAGGACCCACCTCAGTATTAAAAAGGGCAAATAGGGAATAAATATGGCATAGCAATGGGCCCAAAGTGGCCTAAGTGGGCGAGCGACTCGTCGCTCTCAGCCATCACAACCTAACCTAACCTAGTCGAACCGAGTCATTTTTCTGCGTAAAAAGATTTTTTCTAGCCTTATTGGGGTCACTCGGAGTAAGAAATGTATGTTTTAACACAAAGCCCTTGTACCACACATACAGCCCGTATCTTTCTCGTTCGATTTTTCGGCCGAAATGGCGGCGGCATGCAAAAGAAGAGATGTGTTGTGACCCTGATTTACAGCTAAATCGGATGCCAATTTTCTCTTCTGACGGGGACCGGCGTTAACATGTTCAATGGGTGGGCGTCCAACTGGTCTTCATGTTGACGGCTTTGGATTTGAAGACAACAATGAACTTACTGTTATAGCCATATTGGACAAAAGACATTCGGTATGCTTTGTAAATCTGGACATACTTCTATTACATTTTGCCAAGTTCTTTTGTATGTAAAGGTGAAAGCTTCTCACTTTGGTGTTGATTTCATCCATTTTCTCCGTGCTAAACCCGAATTGTTTCAGTTCATCATAAATCCAACTCGAAACGACAGATGCGCTACGATTGTTTTGTATGTAGATATCAAGCAGTTGCTCATAGACGAACTCAACCACAGCTACAATATTAGGGATTTATACACATCGGAGCAAAATGGAGAAAAACAAGAAAGGCAAAGCTAACTTCGTCTGTACCGAAGTTATGATACACTTGAAATAGCTTGTCACAACGGTTAGCGACTTCGACCAAACTTCGCCAAATCAGCTTAAAAACAGTCAATATTACCCATGACCGTGTTTGAGAGCGATAATATTGAGAACAAACCAGTTTTTCTCACTAAAACCCAATTTTTCGAACGAACATTTGTATGGCAGCTACAAGAAGTAGTCATCCGATCCGGTCGGTTCCGACATATTAGCAAAGTTTCAACTCGATAGCTCCAAAACTGAGGGACTAGTTCGCGTAGAAACAGACAGACGGACAGACGGACGGACAAAGCTTAATCGACTCAGCTCGTCATGCTGATCAAGAATATATATACTTTATGTGGTCGGAGATGATTCCTTCTATGCGTTACAAACTTCTGGGCAAAATTATAATATACTTTTCAAGTGTATAAAAAAGCTTTTTAAAATTAGTTTATATACACTTTGGACTATAATGACATATAATTACTTTTTGGCACAACTTGGCACAAAATTAGTTATAGTCCATAACAGACGGGTTAGCAGGTTAGCTTTTTTCTATCTTTGGACAACACAAATAAACGCACACAAAAAACACATTAACAAACATGAACAAAATCTTTTTTAATACAAATATTCTACATACCTTGGTCTTTCTTTTCCATAATTTTAGTGAAAATTGTTTAAACCACAATAATTTTGGCACGTTCTCAAGTAAACAAAAACTTTCCCGCGCTTTTTAGTTTCGCACGCATGCAATCAAACAGCAGACTTTGAAAACAATTAAAGTCTTTTGATTCATTTTAGTCAAAGTATATACTATTCATATTTTATTAGGGGAGAGTCTCCGGTTGTGGACATGCTCCGGTTGTGGACACCCCAGTCTATTTTTTGGCAGGTAACAGATGTCGCCAAACTGATTAATGTCAAACTTGTAGTTCCAAGAATGGACACACTTTTGCATCGGTTGTGGACACCCTCGTTTTTTGTGTTTAAAGCGTGTGTTTGGCCATAAAACTGTCAAATATCGTTGCTTATGTTAGTGTAAAATATTTTAACAGTATTTTTGTGAATTTTTGTGCATTTTTAGCCATGTCAACACTAAAAAAATCGTCCAATTCAACAAAAATCTATTTTAATGGGCTGGTTGATGCCTCATCGATAAGAAGACCATCAAAGCTGCAGCCAAGGAATATGGGCTTCCCCGAACCACTTTGATCCGGTATTTGGTCATATCATCGTTACCGTCGATCCCAATATTGGGCGAGAAGAAGAGGAGTTAACCTCCCCCGAACCATCCACTTCACGAGCGTCTTCGGCTAACTGTTGGATGAAATTGGGCCGGTGCAAGAATGCAAAAAAATCAGTTGAGTGTGCAGCCAAGCGTGATTCTGAGTCGCACCAGAAGAAGACCCCCCAAAAATGTGGACGGCCAAGAAAACGACAGGCAACACCACCAGCCAAGCCGTCGACCAAACCTGGTGCCAAGAGAAAAGCGTCAAGAGAAAGCAAGAAGCAAGAGAAAGATGTCGACTTCTGTTTGATTTGTTTGGCGCTCTTGCCAAAAACAGACCGCTGCAAATTCGATCCATTGCGATGTTTGCGATCGTCCTGTGCATTTGAAGTGCGCTGGCATGATGGCCAGCTATTTCACATGCAAAAATTGCATTTCAGAATAACTTTTTTTATTTCGTCACTGAAGGCCATCATTCTTTAATTTTTTTGCTACTGAAGGTCATAATTTTTTGTTCTTTTTGCCACTGAATGCTTCTTAAATAAATAAACGTTATTTTTTCATCAATTCATGGCCATTTTACTTCATATTTTTGCATTTCTAGCGATTTTACAAGGGTGTCCACAACCGGGTACAAAAAAATTTTGGCCAAAAATCATCACTTCATATACATGGCTGCAAATTTTTTTCCATTTGTCTAAAACAATAGGTTACTTCAGAGGAAAGTCAGCTTAAGTCTCTAGCTTTACAATGATGTTCATATCACCGCATAATGTTGACTTGGAAAAAAGTTATTAGTGAAAAACGCAACTATGTCCACAACCGCAGACTCTCCCCTATTAAAATAGGATTACTTTCTATAAAAAATTTGAATTTTCGTCGAAAAATCGCCTGCTGGCCCAATGTGCAAGGGTAAAAATGTTGTACACGTCATTTATTTTGCTATTGCTTTTAAGCTCTGTGGTTAAATCGCACAAAAATTGTAATGGTTTCTTATTTATATGACATTTGACGAAAGAATTCACATATTTGTAGAACAAAACCGAAAATTTTAAAAATTAATTAAAAACGAGAAAGGCAAAGCTAACTTCGTCTGTACCGAAGTTTTGATACACTTGAAATAGCTTGTCACAACGGTTAGCGACTTCGACCAAACTTCGCGAATCAGCTTAAAAACATGACATATTACCCATGACCGTGTTTGAGAGCGATAACATTGAGAACAAACCAGTTTTTCTCACTAAAACCCATTTTTCGAACGAACATTTGTATGGCAGCTACAAGAAGTAGTCATCCGATCCGGTCGGTTCCGAAATATTAGCAGCGTGCAGTAAAAAGAAGACTCTGTGCAAAGTTTCAGCTCGATAGCTCCAAAACTGACGGACTAGTTCGCGTAGAAACAGACAGACGGACAGACGGACGGACAAAGCTTGATCGACTCAGCTCGTCATGCTGATCAAGAATATATATACTTTATGTGGTCGGAGATGATTCCTTCTATGCGTTACAAACTTCTGGCAAAATTATAATACACTTTTCAAGTGTACAACGAGAAGGCCAAGCTAACTTCGTCTTTGCCCATTTTCCGACCGATAGTTCCTATGGAAGCTATAAGATATAGTCATATCATAGTCATATATATATGTGTAAAAGCATATAATATTAATAATCGCTGAGTTGGGAGACGTTAACATTAAAAATAGAGGAAAGCTAACTTCGACTCGACCGAAGTTGATATACCCTTGGAGCATGATATATGACTGCCAGTTTTTTATATGGCACTACGATATATTCATCCGATTTTCATCAAACTCTCCAAAATTGTGTTGAGACAGATATTATTCATAACTGGAACGTACAAAGACGCTAACATGGAAAACAAACAAGTTTTTGTCGACCGATCATTCCTATGACAGCTGTATGCTATAGTCATCCGATTTAGATCAGACTTGACAAAATTGTGTGTTACCAAATCATATTGATCAGTAACGAGTTTGGGAGCGATAGCATGGATAACAAAAAAGTTTTTCATCCTAAAACTTTTTTTCAGACCTATCTTTTTGTATGGCAGCTATACTATATAGTTGTCCGATTTTGATAAATCTCGGTGAAATTATGTAAAATTATAGAAAACTTATAAATCCGAGGGTTGGGAGCGATAACATTGAAAACAAAAAAGTTTTTCTCACTAGAACTACTTTTTCAACCGATCGTTCCTATGGCAGCTATATGCTATAGTCATCCGATCCGGTCGGTTCCGACATATTAGCAGTGTGCAGTAAAAAGAATACTCTGTGCGAAGTTTCAGCTCGATAGCTTTAAAACTGAGAGACTAGTTTGCGTAGAAACAGACGGACAGACGGACGGACAAAGCTCAATCGACTCAGCTCGTCGCCCTGATCAAGAATATATATAGTTTGACGGGTCGGAAATGAATATTTCTATGCGTTGCAAACTTCTGGGCATAATTATAATACCCTTTGCAAGGGTATAAAAAAAAGAAATCTTGTATGACCGCCTCGATTTAAATGTATAATAATTCCTTATAATTCGCGGTGGTCCATCGATGAAATGTTTTTCAAAATTGTTGTTAATTTGGGTCAGATTTACTAATTGGTCTTTAGATGCTTCTTTCTTAGTATAGTATTTTGCGTATATAAATATATTCAATGTCGGGCAGGGGAGGGTGGTTTTGGGGGTTGAACCCCTTCTGGCTTCTTGCTTTCCACCATTTGGACAGCTTCTTCCTTTGTTGCCCTCCATTTGTGCACTCTTCTCAGCATAAGCCAGGGTAACCAGATGGTCAGCCACATAGCTACTAAGACACAACCTATCACATCGAGCAGCAAATACTGATAAAGCGGGATGAAAGCTCCTTGCGATTTCAAATGCATTGCCCCACGATGCCTGATGACATATTCAATCCAATAGCTAGCCTCCTGTAGCGGATGCATGGGATTGTCACGAAATCGCTGCGACACCTCCAGGGCACTGCGCTTGTATTGGGGCTCATAGATCAATGCCTTAATATTCCGTAACAGATCGTCGACCGTGAAGTGTGAGAAGACCAAGGAACGTGCATAGCCCTCACGCACCGATTTAATAGTATTCCTATGCTGATCCCCATACAGGGGAATACACAACATGGGCACACCCCAATAGATGCCCTCCTGTGTACCAAAGATGCCGCCATGGGAAATGAACAACTTGACATTGGGATGCGCTAAAATATCATTTTGAGGCAACCACTGTCTAATCATTACATTAGAGGGCAAATGGCCAACTGATTCATTCTCATATTTCCACAAAACCTGTTGCTTGAGCTGGCCAAAGGCCTTTAAGATTACATCAGTTCTCTCTGTTGGCATATCGGTGCTTTTCATATAGGAACCCAGACTAAAGTATACCACACCATGAGTGGCATTGTCGAGGAAGTCTTGCAAGTCTGATGGCAGCTTTTTAGCTGGCTGAATGTGAGCACCACCCACATCGATAAGACCAGGCATACTGGGGCGAGGTAGATCAACACTGCGATGACTGTTAATTAGCATTAAAGAGATATTCCGCTCCAGTTGAAGGACATTAGGAAGGGGACCTAAAATAAGTAAAAGTAAACGTGAGTTAGGTAATAAAGGGTGATTTTTTAGCTATTATCTTTTTGGCAACACTGGTTTAACAGCTCACGCACGTTTCGTGTTTTGTTTCACTGTCAAACATCTTCAGTTTGGTCTATAATTTAACCATGAATCGTCTTACAAACGAACAACGCTTGCAAATTATTGAATTATATTATCAAAATGCGTGCTCTGTTAAGAAAGTTCATCGCGCGCTTCTTCCATTTTATGGTCAGTTTAATCGACCCACTGAAGCGACTATTCGGGCTATTGTGACTAAATTTCGCACCAAATTTACATTGTTGGACATTAAACCACCAACACGCTTACGTAGAGTGCGAACTAAAGAAAATATCGCAGCTGTCTCGGCCAGTGTTAATGATGACCATCAATTATCAATTCGTCGCCGTTCGCAGAAATTGGTCCTCTGTTACTCAATAACGTGGAAAATTTTGCAGAAGGATTTAGGTGTGAAGCCTTTCAAAATACAGCTGGTGCAAAAATTGAAGCCGAACGACCTACCGCAACGTAGAATTTTGTAGAGTATGCCAAAATTTTACTAAGCGGATGGACCATTTGAGGCGCAGTCACGGTCAACATTTGCATGAAATAATCTTCAAACATTAAATTATATGGATCGTACTATCGATTCAAATAAAGATTTCATGCATTTTTCTGAATTTTATGTGTTTTTATTTTAATCTTTCCTGTAGCTCTTAAAAAATCAGCCTTTATAAGGCAATCAGTTAAATTACCTTCAAGAAATCCCTTAAAGTATTTTTCTGCTAAATCTTGCATTTTGGGTAGATAATACCAACGTCGCATAATGGCATCGTACAGGGATATATATGCATTATAGGCACGCTGCGTAAAGGTCATGTGATCTGTATGAGGCAGTAAGAGATGTGGTATGACTGACCAAGGTGTTAATAGGCCCATGGCAAGATCCATATTATCTGCATATCCCATGGTACCTGTAGAATAAACAAATTAATAAATTTGATTTATTTATTCGGCTCTAGCCCAGTGCTACAAGATAATACTTATTTTTAACGCACTAGTCACAACGATAAATTACTATAAATTAAACATAATTATTATGGCTTAAAACCAACAATGTTCTCTTACATACTAGTGGTAAAAAAAAAACGGGACCTAAGATTATTATGAAGATTGGATAAATGCCAATTGAAGAGGCATCTATAAGAGGTGTACACCAAAAACCGCGAAATTCGCCAACTTTTTATTTGAATATTTACGAAAGCGTAGGCGTTGGTAAATTAGCGGAGTAGATTGAACAGCCCGAAACATTGCGGGACAAAAATTGCGAAATTTCCAAACTTCTCATTTGAGTTTAGATTAATAAAGGCGCTAAGATTATTATTAAAATTTTGATAGGAAGATAAGGAACAAATGGTCTAAAAACTCGAAATTTCAAAAATTCTCATTTGAGTTAAGATTATTATCTACTACTGCCATCCAACAAGTCTTTATAATAATCTTAGGTCATAAGAAAAATTGGGCAAACTGCAAAGAGCACGTAATGTGTGATTCCCAGCTGATTCAAAATTCATTATGAACTCTCTGATATCGGTAAACACATTCTTAGGGCCTGATGAAAATTTTGAATTCATTATACCCTTGCAAAGGGTATTATAATTTTGCCCAGAAGTTTGCAACGCATAGAAATATTCATTTCCGACCCTATAAACTATATATATTCTTGATCAGGGTGACGAGCTGAGTCGATTGAGCTTTGTCCGTCCGTCTGTCCGTCTGTCTGTCCGTCTGTCTGTCTGTTTCTACGCAAACTAGTCTCTCAGTTTTAAAGCTATCGAGCTGAAACTTTGCACAGAGTCTTCTTTTTACTGCACACTGCTAATATGTCGGAACCGACCGGATCGGATGACTATATCTTATAGCTGCCATAGGAACTATCGGTCGAAAAGTGGGTTTTTATGAGAAAATTTTTTTGTTTTTAATGTTAACGTGTCTCACTTCAGCAATTATTAATATTATGCGCTTTTACAAAGATTTGGAAGTTTTGGTCAAAATTGGATGACTATATTCTATAGCTGTCATAGGAACTATCGGTCGAAAAGAGGGTTTTATTTAGAAAAATAGTTTGTTTTAATGCTGCAGTTCTTAAACTCTGATGTATTAAAACATTTGCAAGGGTATAAAAACTTCGGCAAAGACGAAGTTAGCTTGGCCTTCTCGTTTTTCTTTTGTTTGATCGTGATGCGTCGGTCATTTGAGAACGGACTGGGTATAAAGGTAATAAATTTGTGCTACCTTTTAGAACGAACCTCAAACTACACGCAAAAAAAATACTCTTTTCCCATTTACCACCATGATACAACTTACAGTATCAAGCTAACAAAAAGCAAGAGAAAGGATAGGATTCTTATACCCTTGGAGAGGGTGTATTGAAATTTTCCGGATGTTTGTAACGCACAGAAGGAAGTATCTCCGACCATATTAAGTATATATATTCTTGATCAGCGCGACGATCTGAGTTGAAATAGCCATGTAGCCAAAGTAGTTTTAGTGAGAAAAACCATTTTTGTTTTCAATGCTATTATATTATACTAGCAAATAACCCGACGCGCTTCGCTGCGCTTTCAACAGTATAGAACCAAACATTATTAGATAGAATAATACACCGCAGAACCCAGAAATCGAACTTTGCTGATAGGTTTTCCCTTCAACTCCCACCCCCATCCCTCCCACCCACTCTCCACCCAATTCCCCAGTTCCCACTCATTTCCCACCCAACATCCCTCCCACTTTCCGCCTACACCCCGTCCACATCCTATCCATTTCCCACCTACAGTCCACCCACATCGAACCCAATTTTCCCCAGTTCCCACTCATTTCAAACCCACTTTCCGCCCACAACCCGCCCACATCCCACCAACATCCCACCTCAATCCCACCCACATCCCTCCCACTTCCCGCCCACATCCCTTCCAGTTCCCATCCACATCCCTCCCACATCCCTTCCACATCCCACCCACATCCCTCCCACATCCCTCCCACCTACAACCCTTCCACATCCCACCCACATCCCTCCCACATCCCTCCCACTTCCCGCCCACATCCCACCCACATCCCTCCCACATCCCTCCCACATCCCTCCCACTTCCCGCCCCCATCCCATACTCTTCCCACCTACATTCCTCCCATATCCTACCCACTTCCCGCCCACATCCCACCCACATCCCGGCGTTATTTCCAACATCGGAAAATGAAAACATTAATGAATTTTCATTTTTACCTTACAAACCGAGTTTCAAGTCAATCGGATGAAAAATAATTCTTTTGCATGTAGAATTTTCCGGGCATTTTCACGCCTGGGGGCGGATTTTCCGACATTGAAAAATCACATTTTTAATTATTTCGTATTCTGTCCTTTCAAACCGAGTTTCAAGCCAATCGGATGATAAATAGTTTTATTGCATGCAGAATTTTCCGGCAATTTTCCGACCTTCGGAAAATCACATTTCAAACTATTTCGTATTCTATCCTAACAAACCGAATTTCAACCCAATCGGATAAAAAATAGTTGTTTGCATGCAGAATTTTCCAGCCATTTTCCTCGTGGGCGGATTTTCCGAAATCGGCAAAACACGTGTCGAATATTTTGCGTACTATGCTTGCGAACCAAGTTTCAAGTCAATCGGATGAAAATCAAATGTTTACCATACAAACTTTTCCGGCGCTTTTCCGACTTTTTCGGGTGGGATTTTCCGGAAAATTGGAACACAGTTATTGTTAAATTTTCATATACATCTTTGAAAATGAGTTTGAATCTGATCGGATAATAAACAAAAAAGTTCCATACAACAGTTTTCCGTGAATTTTCCGACTTTGGGGATAGATTTTTCAAAATTTGAAAGTCTCTTTTTTATGTCTTAGTATGTGTAATTTTGAAAATGAGTTTGCAACTAATCACTGGCAATTAAAGTTTCGCCCATACAACCTTGACCACCCACTTTCCACCCAGGAGGGGGGGTGAATTTTCCGGAAGATTGGTATGCAGTAGTTGTTGAATTTTCATAAAGATCTTTGAAAATAAGTTTGAACTTGATCGGATGAAAAACAAAAACGTTTCATACAACAGTTTTACGCGAATTTTCCACATTTTCCGACAGAATTTTCCAAAATCCGTTCTTAGTACTCACTTTCAGCATATGATAAAACTACTGTGAAAATCTCATCTTTCTATCTTTTATGGCTTAGGCTGTGCGACGGTCACCAGTCAGTCAGTCAGTCAGTCAGGTTGAACTCTTTTATATATGTAGACTAGCAAATAACCCGACGCGCTTCGCTGCGCTTTTAACAGTATAAAACCAAACAATATTAGATATAATAATACACCGCAGAACCCAGAAATCGAACTTTGCTGATGGGTTTTTCCTTCAACTCCCAACCCCATCCCTCCCACCCACTCTCCACCCATTTCCACCAGTTCCCACTCACTTCCCACCCACTTTCCGCCCACATCCCGCCCACATCACTTCCACATCCCGCCCACATCCCACCCACATCCCCTCCCACTTCCCGCCCACATCTCATCCGCATCCCTCCCACATCCCACCCACATCCCACCACATCCCCTCCCGCCCACATCCCATCCACATCCCTCCCACTTTCCGCCCACATCCCATACACATCCTATCCACTTCCCGCCCACATCCCTCCCACTTTCCGCCCACATCCCATCCACATCCTATCCACATCCCACCAACGTACCACCCACATCCCACCCACATCCCCCCACATCCCACCCACATCCCTCCCACATCCCGCCCACATCCCTTCCACATCCCACCCACATCCCTCCCTCCCCCACACCCCTCCCTCCCACTTCCCACCCCCATCCCATACTCTTCCCACCTACATTCCACCCATATCCTACCCACTTCCCGCCCACATCCCACATCCCACCCCGGCGTTATTTCCAACATCGGAAAATGAAAACACTAATGAATTTTCATTTTTACCTTACAAATCGAGTTTCAAGTCAATCAGATGAAAAATAATTATTTTGCATGTGGAATTTTCCGGGCATTTTCACGCCTGGATGGGATTTTCCGACATTACAAAATCACATTTTCAATTATTTCGTACTCTGTCCTTACAAACCGAGTTTCAAGCCAATCGGATGAAAATTAGTTTTGTTTATGCAGAAATTTTCCGGGAATTTTCCGACCGTTGGGTAAAATTTTCCAACATAGGAAAATCACATTTCAAACTAATTCGTATTTGATCCTTACAAACCGATTTTGAAGCCAATCGGGTGAAAAATAGTTTTTTTTCATGCAGAATTTTCCGGCCATTTTCCTCTTGGGCGGATTTTCCAAAATCGGAAAATCGCATTTCAATTTATTTCGTATTCTGTCCGTACAAACCGAGTTTGAAGCCAATCGGATGAAAAACAATTTTTTGCTTGCTGAATTTTCCGGCCATTTTCCTCGGGGGGCAGATTTTCCAAAATCGGGAAAACACGTGTCGAATTATTTCGCGTACTTTGCTTACAAACCAAGTTTCGAGTCAATCGCATGAAAAAATAACATTTTTCCCATACAAACTTCTCCGACGCTTTTCTGACTTTTCCGGTGAAATTTCCCAAAACCCCGTCTTAGTACGCACTTTCACCACTAACAGAAACTCCTGTCTAAATTTTCAGCTTTCTATCTCTTACCGTTTGGGTTTGGTTTACCAACAGCAGTCATCAGTCAGTCAGTCAGTCGCAGGACACTCTCTTTTATATTTATAGAGATACTAGCAAATAACCCGACGCGCTTCGCTGCGGCTTCAACAGTATACAACCCCGTAGAACCCAGAAATCGAACTTTGCTGATGGGTTCTCCCCACAACTCCCACCCCATCCCTCCCACATCCTACCCAATCTACACCCACATCCCACCCGCATCCCACGCACTTCCCACCTACATCCCTCCCACTTCCCGCTAACATCCCATCCACTTCCAACCGACATCCCACCCACTTCCCGCCTGCATCCCACCCACATCCTCTCACTTCCCACCCATATCCCTCCCACTTCCCGCCACATTCCACCCACTTCACAACCACTTTCCATCCATTTTCTACCCACTTTCAAAACAACTAAACACCTACATCCCACTCACATCCCACCCACATCCCATTCACTTCCCAGTGGGCATCTCGGCCTTATTTCCAATATCGAAAAATGAAAACACAACTGAATTCTCATTTTGACCTTACAAACCGAGTTTCAAGTCAATCGGATGAAAAAATAGTTATATCGCATGTTGAATTTTCCGGCCATTTTCACGACTCGGGGCGGATTTTCCGACATTGAAAAATCACATTTTTATTATTTTGTATTCTGTCCTTAAAAACCGAGTTTCAAACCAATCGGATGAAAAATAGTTAATTTCTTGCTGAAATTTTCCGGGAATTTTACGACTGTCAAATTTTCCAACCTTTGGAAAATTACATTTCAAACTATTTCGAATTCAATCCTTGCAAATCGAGTTTGAAGCCAATCGGATGAAAAATAATTTTTTTATACAAAATTTTCCGCCAATTTTCCGACCGTTTGGTCAAATTTTCTAACATCAGAAAATCACATTTCATTTTATTTCGTATTCTGTCCTTACAAACCGAGTTTCAAGCCAATCGGATGAAAAATAGTTATTTTCATGCTGAAATTTTCCGGGAATTTTCCGACCGTTGGATCAAATTTTCCAACCTTGGAAAATCACATTTCAAACTATTTCGAATTCAATCCTTACAAACCGAGTTTGAAGCCAATCGGACGAAAAATAGTTTTTTTCACGCAGAATTTTTCGGCCATTTTCCTCGTAGACGGATTTTCTAAAATCGGGGAAACACGTGTCGAATTATTTCGCGTACTATTGTAATATGCACATATATCGAATGCACACTGTACCTTATACATTGATGCACATAAATAAACAACACATAAATATAAATTCCAAGTTCAAGTCATTAAACCAAGTGGCCGAAATCCGAGCCAGCCTTTGTCTGTTAACAGAAAGTGTAAGCGTCAGCATAATTGTCACACGCGGACCTCACATGGTATGAACTCAAGTGTATGTGCATATACTCTCGCGCTCCAGCCTAAGCGAGCATAGCTAAGAATATATAACCGTCTCGCCGCTGCCGCTGTCGGCAGCGCAGCTACGAGACTTAGCTCCATTAGCTTTTAAGAACTAATTGTAAGAGCAAAAGAGAATTAAACCAAGAATCAAGCAAGACCTAGTGTTAGTGGCAGCTACGCCACTTCACAACTTAAAACCTAAGTACTTGTGAACTCCTTTACCAATAAATAAAAATCCTTTGAGAATCTCGCCAATGACTACTACATCTTATTAATGGGATTCGGAAGGATTTACATGGCGACCGTGACCCTGGAATCTGCGGATGGATCCGAAGAGACACACTGGAATCTGCGGATAAATTTAATTCAAAAAGACACCCTGGAATCTGCGAATGGGAATCCGAAAAGTCTGATTGAGTAGAGTGTGAGTGATGGGTAGACGCGGAGGCGAAGACGAGAAAAACAAATGCTCTACTATATATATAAATACGAATCCCGTGTGGGCAACAGCCCAAAGACTACATTTGGATTTGATTACATTATTGCCCATCAATCACAGCTCGCTCAGCAAAGATTACTAATGAAAAAGATATATATATTAATACCGAACAACAATCCCCAAAATGCCCCAACGACGAAATTTACACCTGTGCGATGACCGGCACCGGTACCTCCTGAGCCCATAGGTCCTGGACATCAGCAGCAGCCACCAGACAACAATTGTTTGAATTGCCCAAAGCAATCAAACGGGGTTTTTGTTGTTTTTTAAATGAAACTATTTTAGGTTTAGTTTCTAACAACTGCGTCGTGCCCACGCATTTTATCACAAAGTGATTGTTTTAGTGACCTTTTTGATTGAAAATCGTAGAACTTTTTTAGGCAGGCTCTAGGTCGTTAAGTTATGGATATTGTCCACAACTTTACTTTCCTTTGCAAAGCCTTAGTGTTTTTGGCGTTTGCTGCTAATGTCGGATTTTGCTACAAGCCTGCCTTTGGGATTCCCAAGCGTTCATAGCAATTCTTTCATGAAGCAACTTCTGCCAACACACTGAGGACAGGCGCAGACAGCTGAAGATTGAATTGGTATTCATGAAATAGCGTTATACTGTCAACCAGCCTCCTTTGTTGTGTTGTTTTAGAAAAGTTGTGGACAATATCCATAACTTAATGATGGAAGTGTATCGGGAAGTGCTTTGCACCGCCAGAGATATATACGAAGTCCTCGTTGAGTCATATATAAAAGACATTTCAAATGCTATTCTAGAATTTAATGGACAAAAAGCTACATCTTCAAAGATTTGTAACCGCTTTGAAGTTAGTAGACTTAACAAAAGGCACATTCGAAGGACTTGCTGTCGAGGTTATAAAATCCAAAATAATGGCTTTTGGCGTTTGCTGCTAATGTCGGATTTTGCTACAAGCCTGCCTTTGGGATTCCCAAGCGTTCATAGCAATTCTTTCATGAAGCAACTTCTGCCAACACACTGAGGACAGGCGCAGACAGCTGAAGATTGAATTGGTATTCATGAAATAGCGTTATACTGTCAACCAGCCTCCTTTGTTGTGTTGTGCGTGTCTTGTTTTAGAAAAGTTGTGGACAATATCCATAACTTAATGACCTAGAGCCTGCCTAAAAAAGTTCTACGAAATATTATTAATTCTATATTAATATTATTTAAAAGTACGTGAAATTTTGTGTGTTTATCCTTTGTTTCGTTTAGAAATATTCTGATAAAATTTGCCCTCTATATTTGAGAGCATGGCAAATAAAGTTGGCGAGTGTCTTCCAGTCTTTTCCATTTAACCATTCGTTGGCTTCTTCAACATTCAGGAAGCGTTGCTTGAGGTGCAGATTTCTAATTTCGCCTAGGATTGGGCACATGGCAGTGAAGTGTAGCACATCTTCGACAGCTCCCAGGTTGCATAAGGTGCACTGCGTGTTTGACGTTCCCATGTGGTGCTTATTGTTGAGTGGTAACATTTCCGAGCGAGCGCGACATATCAAGCTGATATGGTGCAGTGTATTTTCATCGCTAAAATAGTTTTTATCTCCTAGGCTTAAGTTTAGTTTTCTATAGCTTGTTCGGGAAGTGCTTTGCACCGCCAGAGATATATACGAAGTCCTCGTTGAGTCATATATAAAAGACATTTCAAATGCTATTCTAGAATTTAATGGACAAAAGCTACATCTTCAAAGATTTGTAACCGCTTTGAAGTTAGTAGACTTAACAAAAGGCACATTCGAAGGACTTGCTGTCGAGGTTATAAAATCCAAAATAATGGGATCTACACTGTACAAGGTACAAAACGAAAAACAATTGATGCAATTATAAAAAAATTGCAAGATACTATTGTGTAGTGGCCGTTTTGAATTAACAAAGAAAAAGCAGTTTGAGTTCTACTACTAAGAATATAAGCTTTTTAAAATAGTAGTAGGAGTCCATGGTACAACTTGTGTAGTTGTACCATGTAGGAGTCTATACAGCCGCAATCAAAGCTATTCTTAGACCTCGTAGGAAGCTCTCTCCCTTAGTAGATAGCTTTCTCTGAAGGTGAGCTTTCACTCAAAGCAACGTGGTCTTGGACTCAGATCATGCCATAATGCAGTTAGGTGCTGGCGCCACCCACGCACTGGTTATTTCTAGCTGCAAGAAGGAAAGAGACCATACGAATGCGTAAGCGTAAGCTTTTTCTAAAAGCTTACACTGCGTGGATGGGTTAATTAACCCAGACACGATCTCCCACAAATCAGTGCTATTGAGTCCGCAACGAGTACAGGTGTATGTACCTTTCTTTTGCGTATTGGAATACATTAAATATATTCTTTTTTGCTAACCTTGGCTTCGGGTGAACAAAATAGCCGAATTAACAAAGATACCCAGTGGGGTCCTGTTTCTGGCTGGAATCGACGCACCTAGTGAATTTAAAAAAAAAAGTGAAAATTTAGATAAAAGGTATGAAAGGCTTGGTGAAACTCAAAAATTACGTAATGGTAATTTTTTTGGTTATATTTTTCTATATAGTAACCAAATCTGGAAAGCGCCTGTAAAGTGCTGTTAAAAGGGAATACAAATAACCCTTCTTCTTCTGGTTCCGGCCGTAGGAAAGAAAGAAGATTTTATTTGTTTCTTCTGCGGCTAGAACCGGCGCACGTGTCGGGAAGAGCCTCGGAGCTTCCCAGATTACGTAACACCTAAACCTAACCTCAGACCAGAAAGACGAAAGAAGGAAGACCGCCAGCAAAAAGAGATCGAGTACATCATGCAGCTTAATTAAATGTTCCACTACACGCGATAGTGCACAATATGCAAAGCCCGACCGATGCTTAACAATTCAGAGATATAGTTTTAATGGAAGTTGCTACTAAGTCATCAGCATGTGTGTTAACTTTTAGTTCGTCCGCCAGGCTTAAATTTTAGAAGTCACCCATATGGTGAAGCTCAGTGTCCAAGCTGTATTTGGAGTCGGCGAAGCCCTATTTAAAAAGTAGAGCATATATCGTTGAGAGAGCTCAACAGCTGATGTTAAAATTTCAAGTTCAAGGTTAACGCACTGATAACCATGCCTTCTTGGTCTCTCTCTGCTAATCGTCATTGTCCCAAAACCTATTGATAGCAGTGCTTCTCAAACTGTGTTTGGTTATGCTCAATAGAATCGAGTGAAGTTAGTTTTATTTATCAAAGAATGCAAAAATGAAGTTGTTATATTTTTGAATCTCTATCAATATAATTAGAACTAAGTTAGTTAGTATCAGGAATTTAATTGTTAAGCTTTGATCGGACTTGTGTTGGTAAGATATGAATGAAAATATGAAGTTTTAGTCTTAATTTTGTTGGCATGTATATACTTATGATTATTTTAAGTCCCTACAGCTACCAGCACATCGTCATCATTGAGCTCAAGGATAACGGAGTGAGTAATGGGTTTTGAACAAAGTTAAAGGTATTATTCTTAAATGGTACATACATGTCAAACTTATAATTTTTATATATCCTAAATTAGAGGTTTATCAAAATATTACCAATATCAGTCTCTTTCGCTCTTTATAAATTTTAATGTTAAAAGCCATATACATATATTACATCTAGTTGTAGTTCTATCTAAGCATATCTCTATATTTTCCCTTATTATTGTTAAACAAAGACATGGTCCCAAAAATGAAGAATTTTTATATTGAATTATTAAAGCGACTTTGTTGAATTTAAAAACATGTTTTAAGTGAATCATAATTCGTCCTGAGTAGAGCCTGGAGAAGTTGAGAGGTAATATGAACACGGTCTAAATATAAAAAAAGGGCTAATGCAACTCTTAGTTGTATTACCTAGGTAGGGTGGGTCGAGAAGAGGGAAAATACAACATCTTAATTCCCTATGTCTGATAGACTCTTGTAGTGACGGTGTATCGGTACATTTATAAGAAGACTTTAATGACATTAATTTGATTAGTAGGTCCTTTCGGACATTGCAGAAAAAGTGCACCTAAAAATCATTATGAATGTGTGTGTATGGCATGATAGGAAGAGTAGGAAGAACCCCGACAATCCGGCGAGCTAGCTAAGAGCAAAGCTAGAGGTGCACAACTCGAAATTCCGCCATAGGGTGTTATACTTAGACGTTTTCTCTGTTAAAACTCTTAGTACCTGTCAATAACATCTAGTACAGGAAAATAAATAAACACCCACACCCTGCACATTACAATTGTTGGTGAAACATCCCACGTAGTAAAGGCAAAAATGGAAAATGTATACCAAAAAGGAAAAACAGCCACGCAATTCACAAACGAAATCGAAAACTTGCGTAAATTGTTGGAATCATCGTATATAGATGAAGGCTTAACGGCAGAACATGCCGATACTTTCAGCACTAAGGAAGCCATAACAACAATGATCAGAAATTGTGAGCATGGTAAATTAAAAACCATACTTGAGGCAGGCACATTCAAAACAATGAATGAAGCCGTTACAACCAAATATATACATTCGGGGGTGTCACAGAAATCTCTAGAGATTTTGTCCTCGGTTGGTTTGCAAATCGCTCGAAAAATCCGTCGGTGTCCCAGAACTTCAAGAGATTTCCTTTTCTTATTTGAAAATCTAGTTAGAACAGAAACTGTTCCAATTAAAGTTCCATCGCTAAAAACAGGGCTGCATCTCTCGCAAAAAATTTCCCTAAGTTAAGTTATGTGTTAATTTGATGTTAAACTGAAATTTTTTGATTGTGATAAATGTTTTATGATGCATTTTTAAATTATAGTTCAAATTTAATTCACATTCTTCATAAATATAATTAAAAATTTAAATATTTTTTGGCGTCAAACATAAAGTATAACACTCCAGCCCTTAATGCGCTGGCTGCCATCCAGATGGAGCCACAATCGCCAAACGGCGCCACTGATGTGGTTGGTTTAGATTAACATGAAAGACTTTGGTTGTTTTTCCTAATAATTATTGAAACGCAAATTTCAATGTTTAAACTAATTAAATAATTAATTCATTTTATGCAACCTATCCAGAAAAATAATTTTGTTTACAGTTCCAAAATTAGTTTTGCTTGTCAAAATTGTTTGGGTGGTGAATTTAGCGAAATCTCCCGACAAAACACGAGAGATTTGAAACCAACCGAAAGAGATTTCTGTGACACCGAGAATTGGTTTTGGGTTGGAATTTGGTTGGAAGAGATTTCTGTGACACCTCCGATTGTAGTACAGAAATAACGGGCAATGCCAGCTCGGTACTATACACCCAATACAGACAAAATTACAGAGGTAGTAACTTCCGAGGTAACTTCCGAGGAAGGGGTTACTTCCACAATAATAACAATAACCAACAAAACAATAATGGTTACCAAAATAATAATTATAGAGGTAACAACAGAGGCCGTGGAAATTTCTCAGGAAATTTTAGAGGCTTCAACCCAAATTACAATTACAACAATAATTATGCCAATCGAGGAGATTCCAATAATGGAAATCGAGGCAACCTAAACCAAAACAACAACAGAAACAATAATAATGTTCGAATTGCACAAGGAAATTCGGAAAACCAAGAAGCACCTTTAGGTACTCAAACCCAATAAAAACCATATTCAGCATCAATCCGAAACTTAATGTTTTTATAAAAATTAAAAATGAAAATACAAACAAAAATCTTGATATGCAGACATATCAATTTTAAAAGAAAACTCTGATAACTATACAAATGTAGATCAAAATAATATTATAAAACAAGTGAGAAAGTCGGTCAAGCCCGACTATAATATACTCTGTACCTCTCTCTCTCTCTCTCTCTCTCTCTCTCTCTCTCTCTCCCTCTCTCTCTCTCTCTCTCCTCTCTCTCTCTCTCTCTCTAAGATTGTGCGGCGTTGGTTGTGAAAGGGTGGGTGGTGGGTGGCGGGGGTGGCCGGGAGTGATTCAGATTCACTTATTTGCTCATAACTTGAGAACCGCTCGTCCGATCTTTATCATTTCGATCGATACCGATCTTTATCATCATCAGACAGACAGACGGACAGACGGACATGGCTATATCGACTCGGCTGTTGATGCTGATCAAGAATATATATACTTTATAGGGTCGGAAATGATTCCTTCTCCCTGTTACATACTTTTGCACAAACTTAATATACTCTATGTACCTTCGGTACAGAGTATAAATATCAGAAATAGGTGAAGGCATAACCGACTCCAAAGGTTTAGCTTTCGTTGAACTAAGAACAGACGATTATATAATACCATATAATTTTCATTTGGTATCACCCAATTTTCCTATACCAGGTGATGGCATTCTTGGTATGAAAATTACAATGGCTTATTGGATATAAATCCACACGAATACAGATTTTTCCTCCGTCCAAATAACATTGACTCTGAAATTTCAATTCCAATTGTCCATTCAAATGATTCAAATGCCACCATTCTACCAGCAAGATCCGAAACAGTACGTCAAATAAATGTGATTACAAAAGATGATCATATTCTCATTCCGAATCAAGAAATAGAAGATGGTATATATATTGCAAACACAATAACAACTTCAAAAAATGCTTACATCCGAATTTTAAACACAACTAACAATACGGTAATGGTTAATCTCAATAAAGTCAAAACTGAGTCATTACAAGAATATGAAATATTCAACATCAGTTCAAAAGAAAGAGAAAAAACAAGTTATGAAAAAATTATCTAAACTGACAGAGTTATGCACAAAATACGTCGATATATTCGGACTTGAAACCGAAGCAATAACTACAAATAGTTTTTATAAACAAACATTAAAAAAAAGATGATGAACCAGTCTATATAAAAAACTATAGAATACCACATAGTCACAAAGAGGAAGTCGAAAAACAAGTCAAAAAACTAATCGAAGATAATATAGTTGAACCTTCGGTATCAGAACACAATAGCCCACTGTTACTTGTTCCAAAAAAGGTTTGCCCAATTCAACAGAAAAAAGATGGCGTTTAGTAATTGATTACCGCCAAATAAACAAAAAATTGCTGTCTGATAAATTTCCGCTACCAAGAATTGACGATATACTCGATCAATTAGGCCGAGCCAAATACTTCTTGTGCCTAGACTTAATGTCTGGATTCCATCAAATTGAACTAGAAGAAAGTTCAAGAAATCTCACTTCGTTTTCAACATAGCTCGCAAATAACTCTCAACCCAATGTTCAGTTCGCTCTGCTCACGTCACTGACCAAAAAAAAAAAACAAAACGGGCTCGGGCTTCCCTCAACCGAATTTAAGCAGCGATTTCGCTCACTGCTCGGTGGCCGTGGTTGAACACACAGCACCGATCGGTCTGAGAGTAACATTATACCAGGCCCAATTCAGTCAATCGCTCATCAAATGCGGTCTTCACGAAGACCGAACTTTAAAAAGGTTGTTTCATTCGGTCGCAGACTCAAGAGAGCGCCAGAGTTAAGCATAAACAGAGAGCGAGTCAGCGTGAGAAAGAAAGAGAGAAGGCATAGGGCGCGGGTTCACCAGCACACAAATCATCTAACAAAAATCATCGAATCAAAAAAAAGTGTTAGTCTGCTGGTGAACGAGTTTGATAGAATTTTTAGGCAACAAAGTTATCGAATATTTTTTGGAATTTTGACAACAAACGCTTAATATAATTAAGAACTGACTACAATTGACCGTCGTCACTAGCATCAACTGCTCCTAATCTCCCCTTGAATTTTCCTTAAGACTTGTTACCATTTTGTTTGTCGTAGAATTGAAAAATCGAATATCCGATGGCTAAATCTTTTCCCTTGTCGAAACATACATTAACCATTAAGAAGGACTCTAATCCACACAAAGAAGGGTCTAAAAGATAATTTAAATAGAGTGGCATGTACATTGACAGAGATGGCCCGAATAAGGACAATTCGTTCCCGTCCCGACCAACAAATTTTAATTCAATATCGTCGCGCCTAATTCCCTTCTTCTCTCGGGTCCCGCTGAATGCTGTCCCAGACTTTAGCTATGAGTCCTTAACGTGCACTATAATAATCCTTTAATTTTTCATTCTAAATTTTGTTTCCCCTTAGTGCGACCAAAGATTTGAGTTACTTCTACTGAGCTACAATGGCAAAAGATGAAGTAATGTCTCCCGATCTAAAAGAAATCGCTGTCATCGACGCGCCCGTGTGCTCCAAAGCATACTTGGCCACCAAGTGTTTTCGAGGTCAACGAGGACCACGTGACTAGCTACAGCGCAAGCCGGAAGGTTATTCCATCGTTCCGTAACCAGGCGCCGTTTTGCATTCCTTGTGATTATCTTGTAGAGGATAAGGGCATCCCTACAAGCTCTTCTTGAGGAGCTGAATGGTAGTGCCTTGACAATCCGTGATGAGGTGTCCATGTTCTCCTTTTTTGAGTGGCGGCTTTCAAGATTCCCTCCTTCTCGCAATAACCAGTGGAGCCTTCGAGCCTTGCACGAATTTCCGTGAACTACTGGCGAACCACGTCCTTTTCATTATTAAAACAAAGAGTTTTCACATTCATTTAGTTTTTCGATAACAACATAAACAGATTTCATCACTCCTCACGAAAATAGCAATCATGATTGTACTTTTGCCCGTTCACCCGCTTTTATAGTCGATTTGTCATCGATTTATGCTGCTGAACACGCTCATATAGTTTTTTGCACACATTGAGCGTGTTCAGCAGCATAAATCGATGACAAAAAATCGACTATTTTTGTTAGATTGTGCTGGTGAACGGGCATAAAGCGCAATCATGATTGCTATTTTCGTGATTGTGTTAGATGTGAATCTAACAAAGAAATAGTTTGTTAGAATTGCTTGTTTATGATTTGTTATCGATAGCACACAGATGTCAGAAGTAAACAAACAAGCAATTTTGAGAAGCCAAATGCAAAATGAATGTGGAAACCTCATTGTTTTTATACCCTGTACCCATTGAAAATGGGTAAAAGGGGATCATGAAGTTGTGCAAATGTATGTAACAGGGAGAAGGAAACATTTCCGACCCTATAAAGTATATATATTCTTGATCAACAGCCGAGTCGATTTAGCCATGTCCGTCTGTCCGTCCGTCTGTCTGTATGAACGCGTCGATCTCAGAAACTATAAGAGATAGAGACCCAAATTTTAGCATGAACATAGGTGTATACCGTACCCTGATCGAGTTTATTTCAGATTTGCAAAATTTCCACCCCTCCCCCTTAAACCGCAAAAAACTGTCAGAGGCACAATTTTAAAGTTACAACATAGTGGTATATCTATCTGTTCTGAACAGCGCAACATGATCCGATCAAAAACACCGAAGTTATTCACGGAACAAATTTTAACCCACCTCATCTGGGAACATGGACACCTCAACACAGTTCGTCAAGGCACCTCCCAGAAAAGAGCTTAATAGGGATGCCCTTATCCTCATACAACATAATCACAAGGAATGAAACCCGGCGGCTGGTTACGGAACGATGGAATAACCTTCCAGCATGCGCTGTAGCTAGTGTCACGTGGTCCTCGTTTAACCTGAACGGGAAAACATCTTACTTCTGGTCTTGGCCATAACGGGTCTCTGCCTTATTAGCAGGTATGCCGCGGGCTTGGGCGTCGATCACAGCGATTTCTTTAGAAAAACAGGAGGGAGACATTACTTCATCTATTATGCCATTGCCCAGCTTTAAGTAGAAGTAAACTCAAATCTTTTGGCCACACTACTAGTTGGGACAGTGCAAAATATAGAATGAACAAATTTAAGAATTATTTCATGATGACATGATGATGGTATCGTTAAGGATTCATAGCTAGAGATGGGCTCGCGACTGGATTCCAGGGACCCGAGAGAAGTAGGGGATCAGGCGCGACGATATTGATTTAAAATTTGTTGGTCGGGATCGGGACGGGACAGCCGTGGTCGGGATCGTGGCGGGACGGGAACGAATTGTCCTTATTCGGCCATCTCTGCTATAAGCCCATTGCCACTCTGTTAAAATTAACACTTTCAGACCCTTCTTTGTGTGGATTAGAGTCCTCTCAATGATAAATGTATGTTTCGACAAAGGAAAAAGATTTGGCAATTCTATATTCGATTTTATGTGCACATTCTCGCCAGGGCCGACCTTACAACAAAGATTAAATGGCTAACAAAGTCTTAAGGAAAATTCAAGGGGAATTCCAGGAGCAGTTGGTGCTAGTGACGACGGTCATAAATATTTAGTAGTCAGTTCTTAATTATATTACGCTGTTTGTTGTCAAAAATTCAAACCTTCCGCCAGTAAAAATATATCGATAACTTTGTTGCCTAAAAAGTTCTATCAAACTCGTTCACCAGCAGACTAACACTTTTTTATACACTTGAAAAGTGTATTATAATTTTGCCCAGAAGTTTGCAACGCATAGAAGGAATCATCTCCGACCACATAAAGTATATATATTCTTGATCAGCATGACGAGCTGAGTCGATTAAGCTTTGTCCGTCCGTCTGTCCGTCTGTCCGTCCGTCCGTCTGTCCGTCTGTCTGTTTCTACGCGAACTAGTCCCTCAGTTTTGGAGCTATCGAGCTGAAACTTTGCACAGAGTCTTCTTTTTACTGCACGCTGCTAATATGTCGGAACCGACCGGATCAGATGACTTCTTCTTGTAGCTGCCATACAAATGTTCGTTCGAAAATGTGTTTTTGTGAGAAAAACTGGTTTGTTCTCAATATTATCGCTTTCAAACACGGTCATGGGTAATATGTCATGTTTTGAATCTGATTTGCGAAGTTTGGTCGAAGTCGCTAACCGTTGTGACAAGCTATTTCAAGTGTATCAAAACTTCGGTACAGACGAATTTCTTTGCCTTTCTCGTTATACACTTGAAAAGTGTATTATAATTTTGACCAGAAGTGTGCAACGCATAGAAGGAATCATCTCCGACCACATAAAGTATATATATTCTTGATCAGCATGACGAGCTGAGTCGATTAAGCTTTGTCCGTCCGTCTGTCCGTCTGTCTGTTTCTACGCGAACTAGTCCCTCAGTTTTGGAGCTATCGAGCTGAAACTTTGCACAGAGTCTTCTTTTTACTGCACGCTGCTAATATGTCGGAACCGACCGGATCGGATAACTACTTCTTGTAGCTGCCATACAAATGTTCGGTCGGAAAATGGATTTTAGTGAGAAAAACTGTTTGCTCTCAATATAACTGCTCTCAAACACGGTCATGGGTAATATGTAATGTTTTTTAATCTGATGTGCGAAGTTTGGTCGAAGTCTCTAACCGTTGAGACAAGCTATTTCAGGTATCAAAACTTCGGTACAGACGAAGTTAGCTTTGCCTTTCTCGTTTTTATTGATGATTGGTGTATGCTAGTGAACACGCCCAATATCTTTGCTCTCAGATAATGGCACACTTTGCACGGTAGTGCAATCGATTAGCATTATAATTTCACGCATTTTGCTGCATGTTTCATCAAAACCGTGTGAACAGTTTTTGAGAAATTTACATTTTACTTATTTAAGATTAAATGGCCTCAGATTCGGTGGCTCTGGCAACACTGAGCGTTTTCAGCAGCATAAATCGATGACAAGAAATCGACTATTTTTGTTAGATTGTGCTGGTGAACAGGCATTATGCGCAATCATGTTTGCTATTTTTCGTGATTGTGTTAGATGTGAATCTAACAAAGAAATAGTTTGTTAGAATTGCTTGTTTATGATTTGTTATCGACAGCACAAAGCTGTCAGAGGTAAACAAACAAGCAATTTAGAGAAAGCAAATGCAATATGAATGTGGAAACCTCTTTGTTTTTAATAAATGAAATGGCAGAGGATGTGGTTTCGCCAGTAGCTCACGGAATTCGTGCAAGGCTCTGAAGGCTCCACTGGTTATTGCGGAGAAGGAGGGAATCTTAAAAAGCCGCCACTCCAAAAAGGAGAACATAGACACCTCATCACGGTTTGTCAAGGCACTACCATTCAGCTCCTCCCAGAGAAGAGCTTGATAGCTGATGTATATCGTCATACAAGATAATCACAAGGAATGCAACACGGCGCCTGGTTACGGAACGATGGAATAACCTTCCGGCATGCGCTGTAGCTAGGGTCACGTGGTCCTCGTTTAACCTAAAAGGGAAAACATCTTACTTCTGGTCTGGGCCGTAGCGGGTCACTGCCTTATTAGCAGGCATGCAGTGGGCTTGGGCGTCGATCACAGCGATTTCTTTAGTAGAACAGGAGGAGACATTACTTCATCTTTTTGCCATTGTCCAGCTCTTAGTAGAAGTAAACTTAAATCTTTTGGTCGCACTGCTAGTTCTGACAGTACCAAAATTTAGAATGAACAAAATAAAGGATTATTTCATTATGTTAAACATTAAATGGCTAACAAAGTCTTAAGGAAAATTCAAGGGGGAATTCCAGGAGCAGTTGGTGCTAGTGACGACGGTCATAGATATTTAGTAGTCAGTTCTTAATTATATTAAGCTGTTTGTTGTCAAAAATTCAAACCTTCCACCAGCAAAAATATATCGATAACTCTGTTGCTCAAAAAATTCTATCAAACTCGTTCACCAGCAGACTAACACTTTTTTTTTGATTGATGATTTTTGTTAGATGATTGGTGTATGCTGGTGAACACGCCCATTCATATTGTTGTTGTTGTATGCTTACACAACGATGCATACATACAAAAAAGACCTTTTGAATGCGTGAATTTTGGCAAAAGGGCCCGAGCCAGACCTGACAGAAAAATTTAAAAATAAATGTGTTTCTCTCCTCTCACAACCAAAGAGAGACAGAGAGCGTAGTTGACGGTTGGGTACCGACCTTTATTAAATGTGATCGCGCGAAAGCGGTCGTTTCTGACACAGGCAAACGGGGGACCGTTTTATGCGACCTCTGGTTTTCAACGAGCAACGGCTCTTATCGTTTTACACGATTACCATATGGCTTAAAAATAGCTCCAAATTCATTTCAGAGAATGATGACAATTGCATTCTCAGGCCTAGAACCATCACCAAGCTGTTCCGACAATCATATGGTTAAAAACCTTAGCAACGTTTTTGATCTATGTCGAAAATATAATCTTAAATTACATCCTGAAAAGTGTTCTTTCTTTATGCATGAAGTGACTTTCCTAGGTCATAAATGCACTGATAAAGTTATCTTACCTGATGATAAGAAATATGATGTTATTCAAAAATATCCAGTCCCAACAGACGCAGACAGTGCTAGACGATTTGTCGCATTCTGCAATTACTACAGAAGATTTATAAAAAACTTTTCCGAATACTCACGTCACATAACGAGATTATGTAAAAAGAATGTAAAATTCGAATGGTCCGATCAATGCCAGAAGGCATTTGAATATCTAAAAAACCAACTAATGAATCCTACACTACTACAATATCCTGACTTCAGCAAAGAATTTTGCATAATTACAGATGCTAGTAAGCAAGCATGCGGTGCTGTTTTAACACAAAATTATAATGGAATTCAACTTCCAATTGCATACGCATCACGCTCATTCACCAAGGGTGAAAGCAATAAAAATACAACGGAACAAGAATTAACAGCAATTCACTGGGCAATAAAATATTTTCGTCCATATGTATATGGCAAACATTTCACTGTCAAAACAGACCACAGACCCCTCACTTATTTGTTTTCAATGGTAAATCCAAGTTCAAAACTAACTCGAATGAGGTTAGAATTAGAAGAGTACCAATTCACAGTAGAATACCTAAAGGGAAAAGATAATTTCGTAGCAGATGCACTATCGAGGATTTCGATAGAAGAACTAAAAAACATACAGAATCAAATACTTAAAGTCACTAAAAGAAATCAAATGAGACAAAAAACACTCTGCGCAGAGAATGAAAATGAAAATAAAAAAGAAACCTTGCAATCGCAAATTCTTCACAAAGCTTCTAAGCCCAACGTATATGACGTCATTAAGAACGACGATGTACGAAATGTAGTGACCTTGCGACTAACATCCACAAATTGTTTTATCAAGCATGGAAAGAAAGTCCAAGTTAGAATTGATGTTAGCGACCTTTACACCAATGGAAATCTAGATTTAGGTCAGTTTTTCCAAAGGCTTGAAACAGAAGCCGGTATATATGGTATCAGCCAACTCAAAGTGGCACCGAGTGAAAAAAATCTTTGAAACAATTTCAAAAGATAATTTCAAAAATATGGGCAACAAATATTTAAAGAACTTAAGAGTAGCGCTACTCCAATCGGTGACCCAAATAAATAATGAAAATAAAAAAACAATACTGTCTCAATTCCATGACGATCCCATTCAAGGAGGACATTCAGGCATTACAAGAACACTTGCAAAAATAAAAAAGACATTACTATTGGAAAAATATGACTCGTCATATCAAAGATTACATACGTAAATGTGAAAAATGCCAAAAGTCAAAAACGACAAAACATACAAAGACCCCATTAACAATTACACAAACACCAGACAGAGCGTTTGACCGTGTTGTTGTCGACACAATCGGTCCCTTACCCAAATCTGAAAATGGAAACGAATACGCAGTTACACTCATTCGCGATTTAACAAAGTATCTCGTAGCAATACCAATTCCAAACAAAAGTGCTAAAACAGTAGCAAAAGCTATTTTCGAATCTTTTATTCTTAAGTACGGTCCTATGAAGACGTTCATTACGGACATGGGTACTGAGTATAAAAATTCAGTAATTAACGATCTATGCAAATATCTCAAGATCGACAATATAACATCAGCAGCACATCACCACCAGACATTAGGTACTGTCGAACGCAGTCACCGAACTTTTAACGAGTATATACGTTCATATATTTCAGTAGATAAATCTGACTGGGATGTATGGTTACAATACTTCGTTTATTGTTTTAATACAACACCGTCTATGGTACATGATTACTGCCCATACGAACTTGTTTTTGGAAAGAATCCACCACTTGCAGTAAAATTTAATAGCATAGATAAAATAAGTCTACTTTATAATATAGAAGATTAAGCTAAGGAAACAAAATTTAGATTAGAAATAGCATACAAAAAGAGCTAGAATTATGCTTAAAGAAGCGAAAAGAAACGAAAATCAAAATACGATTTAAAGGTTAATGACTTTGATTTAAAAATAGGAGACCGCGTCATATTAAAAAACGAAACAGGTCATAAATTAGATAGTAGCTATTTAGGTCCTTATAAAGTTATAAAAATAGAAGATAGAGATAATATAATCATTTCTGACAATAAGAATAAAAAATAAACAGTACATAAGGATAGGTTAAAAATTTTTATTTCATAACGACTTTGTTTCTCT
Source organism: Lordiphosa stackelbergi (assembly GCA_018904235.1). NCBI lineage: Eukaryota > Metazoa > Arthropoda > Insecta > Diptera > Drosophilidae > Lordiphosa > Lordiphosa stackelbergi. The sequence continues at coordinate 291,881 of JAEIFU010000039.1, forward strand.
TATTAATATTTCAAGTATGGCCATACATAGAAAATGAGCCACACATAGTGTTCAGCTCCACTGTCACAAGTTGAATTTGTCCCACTGTAAGCTAGTTCGATAAACACTGCACTTGCAACCCTGCAAGGCAAAGAGGAGAGAAACACGAGAAGAGGCGGTCGAGAAAAGGAGTATGAAAAAAAAGGAGAAGTCGATCAAGCAGAGCAGAAGCACACGTTCATCCGAACCATCCTAAAATATATAATATAAATATATTAATTTAGTTTGTCAAATATATTGAAATTGCCAATTGAAGTTACTTTTGTATAGAAATAAAACCTTGAAGTGGATTTAATCTGGTCTTGGAAATTAAGGAGAGCCTTCCCCATACTATGACTGCCTCACATTCTAGCTGCTAAGGCGTCACAACTGCACATGGTGGCCCATGGGGGGAACCTTCTATAAATTCCATACCACCAAACCACTGGACAAGTTGTTTTCATACATACTTCAATTGACTCGAGCAACGGATTCCCGTCTATTGATCACGTGCTTACGCATTTGACTGTGCACTCATCTCGACAGCGCACAGACACACACATACAAAGGGTCCGTTACATTGCTACTGCTGCGAAGACGTACAACCGTTCAATTTTGGAGTCCCACTTTCCGCGCATTGGCATACATAGGTAAGCAGAGATTACGGTAAATGCATTTGCGAGTCACATTAATACTTCTGTATATAAGCAATCGTGTGGTGTAGAGAAATTTACCGCAATATTATCAGAACCTCAATTTAAACACAATGTCGATTGATACTCTAATAAAAGCCCAAGTTGAGCATATTAACACTTTGAAAAGACTTCTCCAGAATTTCAAGAAAGACTCCATAGCGCGAAAAACATCAATCTATTTTAAAAAGCGTTTGCAGCAAGTGGAAGACCTTTCCAACAAGTTCAACGCGACCCACAGTAAAATAATTTGCACCGATTACGATGAAAAGAACTCTGCCTACCAGGAGTATACCAAGTTGGCTGCTGAGTTCGAGGATCAATACATGGACATATATTGCACCATAGCAGAGGAGTTTGAACGGATGTATCCAACAACAACACAAGCAGATGTTAATCGCAATGACAGCTCATTGCTGGTGACTGCGGTGGCAGCAGAGGCACGTATCCACATGCCCACTCTACCCGTGCCAAAGTTTTCGGGCTTAAGTATAGATTGGCCAGGATTTTACGACGCCTTCTCGCGTCTTATTCACGTTAACTCTCGTTTGAATGAAATACAAAAGTTCCATTTTCTTAAAGAAGCTCTTCCAGCAGGTCGGGACAACGACGTTCGTCAAATCCCCTTGACGGAGGACAACTATGCGGTTGCATGGTCAATACTCAGCAAACGGTACAACAATCCCAGAATCGTGTTGTCAAATCACATGAACGCGCTCTACAATTTGACAGGGCTAACCAAAGAGAAATCCGACGACATCCGATCGATGCTAAGCACAATAAACGTCTGTATAGCTGCCTGTGAACGCATCGAGGCTCCAGTGAATAAGGGTGATTACTGGCTAGCGCACTACGTGTCAACTAAATTGCCAAAGGAAACTCACACGGCGTGGGAGCATCACTTAGGTAGTAATCCATCAATTCCGTCATTCAGAGACCTGGAACAATTTCTCAATGACCGCCTGATCACAATTGACGCCATTGAAAATCGAACATGCAGCCTCAAGAATTTCTCCTCACAAATTGACCATTCGAAACGACTTCATGTTCATAACACCCATGCTGAATCGGGTACCCCTGCACCTCAGTGCAACCATTGCGGTGACCAACATATACTCCGCCGATGTCAGAAGTTTCTCTCTCTGGACTGCTACCAACGCAAAGAGATCGTGAACAAAGGCAAGCTTTGTCTTAATTGCTTGAGTAAGTCTCACACCGTCTCACGGTGCACCAGCACGAAGAGCTGTCTACAATGCGGGCAGCGTCACCACACATTACTCCACTTTCCAACAGCGGCACCCGCAGCACAACCACTGCATGGCGCGGTTCCTGCCCAATCAACGGCAGTGCCACAACCAGATCCTGTTATGAAAAATCAGGCTACGCCCACTTCTAAACATGGTCTTCAATGTCTTTCAGCTACATCATCGATCAAACCCCGACGGGGTGTCCTGTTAGCAACGGCACGGATTATCCTCAGCAATCCTGACAACAGTCTCCAAGCAACTCTCAACGCTCTCATAGACCAGGGTTCTGAAGCTACGATCATCTCCGAGCATGCCGTTCAATGTCTTCATCTTAAACGTCGCACCACACGGGCATCAATCACAGGTGTTGGTCAATCCCCAGGGAATCGGTGTAAAGCAACGGTAAGCTTTAACATACAAGCGGCAACAAATCCACAGTTTATGATTCATGCCGACCCTGCCTACGTTTTAAGCTCTTTGACCTCGTTCTTACCGAGTCAGAACTTTCAGCCGCAACCATGGCCGCACATCCAAGGCCTTTTATTGGCTGACCCTATGTATTATCGCTCTAAACGCATTGATTTAATCATTGGAGCAGATCTCCTAGCCCAAATCATTCTGCCAGGCACCAAAATCGGATCACCCGATCAACCAATCGCACAGAACACACAATTTGGATGGATCCTTACTGGCAGACTGGAGGCACCCAACCAGACGATTCAAGTTAGTTGCAATCACGCATCTTTAGAGATCGAAAATCTGCTCAAACAATTTTGCGAGGTCGAATCGGTTCCAGAACGCTCAGCTTCCACAAAGGAAGACGAGTGGTGCGAATCACTATTTCAAAAAACGCACTCTCGTCAAGCCAATGGTCGATATTTAGTTAGACTGCCCTTTAAAACTCGTTTCGATCCCAGCATGACGCTAGGAAAATCCCATCAAATCGCCCTCAACAGATTTCTTCAACTCGAAAGACGATTTCAAAGAGATCCTGAAAAATGGCAAAAGTACAAAGATGGCATTCAAGAGTATTTTGATCTGAATCAAATCACACCAGCTGTGACCAGCGAAAGGAGCACCATTACAACCATTTCCGGCCAGCCTCATGTATCCTCGTGTGTACTTCCACATCATGCCGTCATCAAAGAAGAAAGTCTGACCACTAAACAACGAATAGTGTTTGATGGATCTGCGAAAACCACAAATGGCAGATCCTTGAACGACATTCTGTGTGTAGGACCTACACTTCAAAACGACCTATCTGCAATCATTTTAAACTGGCGACATTACCGATTTGTGTTTACGGCTGACATCCAAAAAATGTATCGATGTATTGACGTACACCCCGACGATGCGCACTACCAGCGGATTTCATGGCGGGCGGCGGATGGAGTCATCAAAGAATATTGTCTCAACACTGTCACCTTCGGCACTGCGTCAGCACCGTACACTGCGATAAGGGTCATGCATCAAATCGCAGAAGACACTCGTCAAACCTGCCCAATGGCAGAAAGGGTTCTCAAAAACGAAATGTATGTGGACGACATACTTTCCGGAGGACACACACTAGAGGCAGCGGACCAAAAGCGCGAACAAATCAGCTTTGCTCTAAAATCCGCAGGTATGGAACTGCGCAAATGGTCTAGCAATGACGCAGCACTTTTGAAATCAATTCCGGCAAATCACCAATGTAATCAATCTCTGTTAAATTGGGACAATTGCAACACTGTAAAAACCCTTGGAATGTATTGGCAACCAAACAAGGATTGCTTTAAATTCAAAATGATTGCTAACCTTCCAAAGGGCAATACCAAGCGAGAGATTTTATCCAGCATTGCGCGATTATTTGATCCATTAGGACTAATTAGCCCAATTATCATTTCAGACAAAATTATTCTAAAGGAAGTTACCATGACAAAACTCCTCGCCGAGGATGGATCCAGAACACCTTTGCTGTGGGATGATCCGGTTCCAGCACCACTTGCAAATCAATGGCAGGAATTCCTTCACAACCTGTCAGACATCAATATGATCAGCATTCCCCGCGGACTAAATTTTGAGCCAGACTACCTCAACGATCTAGAACTTCACGCATTCTGCGACGGCTCAAGTACGGCTTATGCAGCTGCAGTATACCTCAGGGTAAAGCAGTCCGAGGAGTCCTACTCTACGTCTCTTATAGTCGCAAAAACGAAAATCGCTCCAACAAAGCCATTAACAATTCCGCGGACCGAACTATCCGGAGCCGTTTTAGCCATAAAACTCATGAAATGGGTTAGCTTAACCAATCATTGGACCAAAAAACCGATACCCATGTTTTACTGGACAGATGCAACCATAGTTTTACACTGGATAAATGGTGATGTCAATCGATGGAAAACCTTCGTGGGTAACAGAATAGCTTATATTTTGAATTTTTCCGCGCCATCCCAGTGGAGCCACGTAGGTACTGCAGACAACCCAGCGGATTGTGCAACGAGAGGCCTTACCCCTTCAGTCCTATCGACATTTCACCTGTGGTGGAACGGACCTTGCTGGCTATGTAATTCCCGAACCAATTGGCCAAAGACTGACATGCAACCCCCGGAAATCGAAGAAAGCCTTTTGGAGTCAAAGTCTGAAAAAATCATGGCCAACGCAGCGGAAGTTAGTATGTCTAAGGTGGAGACATCATATATCTGTCGGTTTTCAACATACACCCGATTAGTGCGCACTACTGCGTACATTCTACGTTTCATGGGAAACGCAAAACCCAATACTCACCGAACAATCGGACCCCTTAAGATCGAAGAGTTGAACCGAGCACTTCTACGTACCGTTCAAATTGTGCAGCAGGAAACATTTGCAGCAGAAATAAAGGCGGTAAATAATGAAAAACCGTTACCCCCATCTAGCAAACTGTCGAGCCTCACGCCATTTATCTCGGTTGAGATTCTCAGAGTCCATGGTCGTTTACGACACTCAAACCTCTCGTATAATCGTAAACACCCAATCATCTTACCCAGCTATCATATTTTCACAGATTTGGTTATTAACCACTCTCATCAGTTGACACTGCACGGAGGAGCGCAATTCACCTTAGCTCACACCCGATACCAGTTCTGGATCCTAAACGGAAAACGAAGTGTCTTACGTGTCCTTCGAAAGTGCGTTAGATGCTTCAAGGTTGCCCCCACTGTCATAAATCAACTCATGGGAGATCTACCTCTTCATAGGATCCATCCTCCAAATCGCCCGTTTGTCGCAACAGGAGTCGATTACACAGGCGCTATCGAACTCAAGGCTGCTCGACTCCGTGGCACGAGCTTTTACAAAGGCTACATCGCCATATTTATATGTCTTGCCACGAAAGCGGTGCATTTGGAAGTTGTCACTGGATTGACGACGGAACACTTTCTCCAAGCTCTTAATCGATTCATGGGACGAAGAGGCCCAGTTAAACACATGTATAGTGACAATGGGACTAATTTTGTCGGAGCAAGTAAGGTGATAAACAGCATTGGCCCTCCTCATACGGATTTTGATCTAACTGAAATCGGAGCATCGCTACCCACGCAATACACCGAATGGCATTTTACGCCGCCTTATTCCCCGAACTTTGGAGGACTCTGGGAGTCGAACGTAAAGTCCATCAAACATCACTTAAAACGGGTCGTAGGAGAAACACGTTTAACTTACGAAGACTTCTCAACCGTGCTTGTCACAATCGAAGCCTGTTTAAATTCACGCCCACTCTGCCCACTTAGCGCAGATCCCGATGATTTGGGAGGACTCACGCCTGGTCACTTCCTTATCGGTGACTCTCTGATAGCACCGCCACATTATCGCCCTCCATCGGCTTCATTCCGTGAACAATTTCTAAATCAGCAAAAAATGATTCAACAATTTTGGAAGCAATGGAGTCGGGATTGGCTTTCACATCTTCAAACTCGACCAAAATGGGCACACGAGAAAATCAACCTAAATCTTGACGATCTGGTAATTGTGAAGGACGACAGATTACCAGCTGCCCAATGGATGCTTGGACGAGTCATCGAATTACATCCCGGAGATGATTCTCTCGTTCGAGTAGTTACACTCTAGACTCAGCAAGGCCACATAAGACGATCCGTCTCCAAACTATGTCGCTTACCCCTTCCGGCTTAATGACAGCCCACGATAACTTTGATCACTCGCTTATATCTCCTTTACTCGCATATGCAAATACCATTTATCTCTGCTCCTTTCAGCCTAGGTCTATTAAGGAGGACAATTTCAGTCAGCATACCAAGAAGCTCATCGGTCTTTCATGCTGGATGCAGCATTGGCGGGCGGCATGTTCAGCTCCACTGTCACAAGTTGAATTTGTCCCACTGTAAGCTAGTTCGATAAACACTGCACTTGCAACCCTGCAAGGCAAAGAGGAGAGAAACACGAGAAGAGGCGGTCGAGAAAAGGAGTATGAAAAAAAGGAGAAGTCGATCAAGCAGAGCAGAAGCACACGTTCATCCGAACCATCCTAAAATATATAAATATAAATATATTAATTTAGTTTGTCAAATATATTGAAATTGCCAATTGAAGTTACTTTTGTATAGAAATAAAACCTTGAAGTGGACTTAATCTGGTCTTGGAAATTAAGGAGAGCCTTCCCCATACTATGACTGCCTCACATTCTAGCTGCTAAGGCGTCACAACTGCACACATAGAATAAAAACCATAATAGGAATGAACAAAAAAAAAAAATACAAAAATAAATCTTTAATTATATCAATATTTTCTGATTCGAAAAAAAAACAATATTTCATATACCTCAGTGCAATAAGTATATGTGCAAATATGTTTTCGTTTCTCTCTTCCTCAATAGTAACAGAACATATGTTCTAGGCATAGCTGTTAAATTGCGATTACGATTAGTAATCAATTACATTACTTTTTAAAAAGAATTGTAATGATTATATAATCCCCTTGGTTAAAAATATTTGATTACTAATTGATTACTTTCAGAAATAATCAAAAATAATCGGGATTATTTAGGATTACCAAAAAATAATCAAAAATAATCAAAAGTAATCAAAAAGTAATTCGACTACTTTACAAGATTATTTTTGAATATTTTTGATTATTTAACAAAAAAAAGGCATAGCCTGATTTGTGGCCCTCAATGATTTTATATAGCACTTTTAGCTGCCTACTGAACTTGTCGGAAATGGCGTAGAGGTTAAGGCCTATGACTGAAAGGCAATGAGTCCTAGGTTCAAGTCCCAGTTTGGGACATGCATTTTTTTTTTTTTTTTTTGTAATCTAGAATTTTAAAACAATTGCATTAGCTCCCGTGTACCAGTTTATGCTATTGAAATGATTATTGTAATGTTTCCAAGAAGTGTGCACCACGAGCTGAGTCGATTGACCTTTGTCTGTCCGTCCGATATCCTATAAATTATAAGATCTACTGACTGAGGTAGCTACTAACTAGGGTTGAATCTCGCCTCGGACGATCTAACAAAAAAAGGTTTTTCTTTCGGTAGAAAATAGCTTTTACACATCCGGTCCCCTTTACGAGCTACTGGCGCCAGCTTTGAAGTAACAAGCCATGAAAAAGCTTCTCAAACTTTGCCGTTCGGATTTGGAGTTAAACTGTAGGTCTGTTTGTCTTGTGCAAAAAATTATAAGCGCACGCCAAGAGATTGCGAGAAGCTTGACTTTGCCCTTTTGGGCTGTAGAGCCAATTTTACATTTTTTACTGACTAGCTTAAGCTCGAAACCGGAACTTCAGGCGATGAACCGAAGAGTCATTTCAAACGAGATGTTGATAGTCCTGGAGGGAGTTATAATGCAGGCCATTACACTATGAAATGAGAAGAAGAAACAATACATATTTTCCTTGCTGTGCTTAATAGCATTAACTGGTACACTGGAGCTAATGCAATTGTTTTAAAATTCTAGATTACAAAAAAAAAAAAAAAAAAATACATGTCCCAAACTGGGACTTGAACCTAGGACTCATTGCCTCTCAGTCATAGGCCTTAACCTCTACGCCATTACCGACAAGTTCAGTAGGCAGCTAAAAGTGCTATATAAAATCATTGAGGGCCACAAATCTGGCTATGCCTTTTTTTGTTAAATAATCAAAAATATTCAAAAATAATCTTGTAAAGTAGTCGAATTACTTTTTGATTACTTTTGATTATTTTTGATTATTTTTTGGTAATCCTAAATAATCCCGATTATTTTGATTATTTCTGAAAGTAATCAATTAGTAATCGAGTAAAACTAAAAAATAGTCGTAATGTAATCATTACTTTGCCTTTAAAAAAAAATAATCAAATATGTAATGATTACGATTAGTAATCATTATTTAACAGCTATGGTTCTAGGTATGCAAAAGTCTTTTGTTGCTATCTATTTTTAGAATGCTTTTGCATAATTCTTCTTTGGTCATCATTCTTAGTACCGTTATCACACATTTGAGTGGCGAGATTTGATTTTCTTAGGAAATAAGTTTATGTGCAAAAACCAATAAGTGTGCATTTAATGGTCGGCGTGCAACAAATTGGATGTGTTTTGATAAATAACGAAAAGTTGAGAGTAGATTAAGTAGTTGTGGCAGAAACACAAAAAAAAATTTTTAAAATTTCCTAAGAATGCCGCGTGGAACACATTTATCAGCTGAGGAACGCGGACGAATCCAAGGATTGAACGAAGGTGGGGCTACCATCACTGAAATAGCTTCCAGAGTGTCTCGACACAGAAATACGATAGCTAATTTCTTAAAAAATTCCAAGCTCCTATGGTCAGATTAAACGCAGTGGCAGACCGAGCCACATCGACGATAGGTGCAAGCGTGAGATTAAGCGCCTGGCTGTAAACAATCAAATGTCTTGTACAGGCATTGAACGTCATTTAGAGCTCAATGTCGGTAGAAGACGGATCCATCAAATTTTAACTGAAAATTGTAACCTTAAACATAGTTCCCGGGTGGCTGTACCGATGCTATTGCCACGCCATCTTAAGGCTCGTTTGGCGTTTGCTGACAGGTACAAATTTTGGACCGAAGAATTCCGAAACGTTATTTTTTCGGATGAAAAAAAGTTTAATCTTGATGGTCCTGATGGCTGTCATAAGTATTGGCGTGACTTAAGAAAACCAAGAGAAACTCGCCATAAGGGGAATCACGGCGGTGGATCACTGATGATTTGGGCCTGTTTCGGATATGCAGGAAAGTCTCGGCTATGTTTTATTCCAATAAGAACAAACTCAGAAATCTATATTCAATTGCTGGAGAGTGAATTAATAGATTTTGCAGACGATCTTTACGAAGATAGATGGATTTTTCAACAGGACAACGCTCCAATCCACACATCAAAAGCCACAAAGGCTTATTTTTCTTCAAGAAAAATTCCTGTACTGGAGTGGCCGGCTATCAGTCCTGACTTGAACCCAATTGAGGACCTCTGGGGTATCCTCTCAGCCAGGATTTATAAAGGTGGGAGGCAGTTCGACTCAATTAAGCATTTAAAGTACGCTTTGCTTGCAGAATGGGAGTTAATAAGCAATGAAACTCTCCAAAATCTGGCAGATTCCATGCCAAACCGACTTCCAAAAGTCTTAGAGGCAAAAGGAAAGCACATTAACTATTAAAGTTGATCAAAAGTTTGAACTTAATACAAAATTTTAAGAACTATATAAAATGCACATATACTTATTTCCTAAGAATGAAATACATTTGTTAAATAATAATTTTTTGTTAATAAATATTAAAGTACTGTAAGGCAGTTCTTAGTTACTGGCTCTAGAGCTATAAGTAAAAAATATACTTGGCTTGAATCGTTTGGTTTAAAACAAGGTTTTTCCAAAAATGTTAATGCACATATACTTATAGCACTGAGGTATGTCTGATATATCATTAAACAAACAAAATAAATTTTATACAAATAAATATACTAAGAAAATAACTTCATTATCAGGCCTGTTCCGAATTCCGAACGTTTTCAAAAAGTAAAAACGAAACGAAAACGAACGTTTTACTCTTTGCTGTTCCCAATTCCGAACGATTTGGTTACGTTTTGACTTTTCGAACTCGGTTTCGAAGTCGCTTTCATAAACAGCTGGCTGGCTGGCCTGCGCGCGTGTTTGTGTTATCGACAGCAGCCAGAGTTGTCATCATCTCTATAATTTTAATTTGCAAAGCTCTTATTTACATATTAAGTAAATTTATTTTTATTTAAAACAATATTTAATTATTACATTTAAATTTGGGATATCAAATATGGTTAAAATACAGCTAAACTAACTAAAAAAAGTGCTGTGCAAATACATTAATCTATATGAAGCAACCCTAGCAGCTATCGATTGACGGATGAAATAGACTAAAAAGTAAAGTGGAATTCAGAACAGCTCGGTTTGAATACGACCGCTCGGTTTTGCTTTTTTACGCAGTATTTTTTAGATGTTTATAAAAAAATGATTTTAATATACACTTAAACTGTAAACATTTTATGTAGTGATGCTAAACGATTTAAAAAATAATCAGCATTTTTAATTTGATTAGTTTATAATTTTTGGGATTTATTTTAATGCTTTTAATAGCAATTACTTTTCATTCCGCTGACTCTGCAGCACAACTTTTGAAAACGACAATTCTGGTCGAATTGCGGAATTCGGAACAGCAAACAACTCGATTTGCGACAATTCCACTCGTTTTCGGAATTCGGAACAGGCCTGTATATTACGTTATTTTTCAAAAGAAGGGAGATGTAATATGCACATATATCGAATGCACACTGTACCTTACACATTGATGCACAGAAATAAACAACACATAAATATAAATTCCAAGTTCAAGTCATTAAACCAAGTGGCCGAAATCCGAGCCAGCCTTTGTCTGCTAACAGAAAGTGTAAGCGTCAGCATAATTGCCACACGCGGACCTCACATGGTATGAACTCAAGTGTATGTGCATATACTCTCGCGCTCCAGCCTAAGCGAGCATAGCTATATACCTAAGAATATATAACCGTCTCGCCGCTGCCGCTGTCGGCAGCGCAGCTACGAGACTTAGCTCCATTAGCTCCTAAGAACTAATTGTAAGAACAGTATCAAAAGAGAATTAAACCAAGAATTAAGCAAGACCTAGTGTTAGTGGCAGCTACGCCACTTCACAACTTAAAACCTAAGTACTTGTGAACTCCTTTACCAATAAATAAAAATCCTTTGAGAATCTCGCCAATGACTACTACATCTTATTAATGGGATTCGGAAGGATTTACACTATGCTTACAAACCAAATTTCAAGTCAATCGGATGAAAAATAACATTTGTCCCATACAAACTTTTCCGACGCTTTTCCGACTTTTCCGGGTGGAATTTTCCAAAACCCCGTCTTAGTACGCACTTTCACCACTAACAGAAACTCCTGTCCAAATTTCAGCTTTCTATCTTTTACCGTTTGGGCTGTCCGATGATTGAGTCAGTCAGTCAGGACACTCTCTTTTATATTTATAGAGATAATACGCTGCGCCTTTAACAGTATAGACCCAATTTCCGAATCAGTTTGAAGTCAATCGTGAGAGTCAAATATTAACCAAATTTGAAAATATTCCTTAAATTTGTTTTCTCTGGAGAGCCCCGAAAGCGAATCATACATACATAGGCTTGAAATCAACGTTCTACTACTTTGCTTTTTTCACCGTTACGACTTTGCTGCTGCGTTCTTCACTCCCCATCCACTTCTTACACAACTTCCACCCGTTTCGCACCCACATCCCTCCCACTTCCCGCCCACATCCCATCCACTTCCCACCCACTCTTCACCCAATTACCACCGACCCACTTCCCCCCGTTCCCACCCACATCCCTTCCACATCCCTTCCACAATCCTTCTACATCCCACCCACATCCCTCATAATTCCCGCCCACATCCCTCCCACTTCCCGCCCACATCCCACCCACTTCCCGCCCCCATCCCACCCCATCCACTTCTTACACAACTTCCACCCGTTTCGCACCCACATCCCTCCCACTTCCCGCCCACATCCCATCCACTTCCCACCCACTCTTCACCCAATTACCACCCACCCACTTCCCCCCCGTTCCCACCCACATCCCTTCCACATCCCTTCCACATCCCTTCCAATCCCATCCCACCCACATCCCTCATAATTCCCGCCCACATCCCTCCCACTTTCCACCCACATCCCACCCCCCATCCCTCCCACATCCCACCCACTTCCCCCCAGTTCCCACTTACTTTCCACCCACTTCCCGCCCACATCTCACCCACATCCCACACACCTATCACCCAATTCCCGCCCAGATCCAATCCACTTCTCACCCACATCCCTATCACTTCGCGCCCCCAGTACACCCACTTCCCACCCACATCCCTCCCACTTCGCGCCCACTACACACCCACCTCCCGCACACTTTCCACCTACCTATTTTCCCCACTATTCTCCCACATCCCAGTGGGCATCCCGCCGGTATTTCCAACATCAGAAAATGCAATCACTAATTATTTGGTATTCCATCCCTACAAACAGAGTTTCAAGTCAATCGGATGAAAAATAGTTTTTTGCATGAAGAGTTTTCCAGGAATTTTCCGGCCGTTGGGTTAAATTTTCCAACATCGGAAAATCACATCTCAATTTATTTCACTTTCTATTCTCACAAACCGAGTTTCAAACCAATCAGGTGAAAAATAGTTTTTCCATGCAGAATTTTCCGGCCATTTTCCTCGTGTGCGGATTTCCCAAAATTGGGAAAACACGTGTTTAATATTTTGCGTACTATTCTTGCAAACCAAGTTTCAAGTCAATCGGATGAAAAAAATTATTACCATACAAACTTTTCCGGAATGGGATTTCCGGAAAATTGGAACACAGTTATTGTTGAATTTTCATATACATCTTTGAAAATGAGTTTGAATCTGATCGGATAATAAAAAAAAAGTTTCATACAACAGTTTTCCGTGAATTTTCCGACTTTGGGGATTGATTTTCCAAAATTTGAAAGTCTCCTTTTTTATGTTTTAGTATGTGTAATTTTGAAAATGAGTTTGGAGCTAATCGCTGGCAACTAAAGTTTCGCCCATACAACCTTGACCACCCTCTTTCCACCCAGGGCACAGTGGTTTCTGCCATAGCTATGCATAGGCCAAAAATAAAAAAATCAAAGTCAGAAATTTGGCTTTGTAAGTGTCATCTCTTACTTATAAATGACCAAGCTTTTTTATTGTGTAGTTGGTTTTGTTTAATTTTAACGGTAGTCTATAAGAATAGCTTCCAAAGAAAGAGCATGAAATTCATTGGTTACTGAAAAGTGAGCAGCTTGAGATCCAACTAAAACTTAAGAAATAATAAAACTACTTCAATCAATGAGATATTAAGAAAAATAAAATTTAATATTATAAATAGAGGTATTAACTTATTTTTTAAATTATTTAAATTTTCTTAATTTGTTTTATTCGTTTTAAAAAAAAATCATTTTTCGTCAGTGATTTTTATACCCTTGCAAAGGGTATTATAATTTTGCCCAGAAGTTTGCAACGCATAGAAATATTCATTTCCGACCCTATAAACTATATATATTCTTGATCAGGGTGACGAGCTGAGTCGATTGAGCTTTGTCCGTCCGTCTGTCCGTCTGTCTGTCTGTTTCTACGCAAACTAGTCTCTCAGTTTTAAAGCTATCGAGCTGAAATTTTGCACAGAGTCTTCTTTTTACTGCACACTGCTAATATGTCGGAACCGACTGGATCGGATGACTATATCTTATAGCTGCCATAGGAACTATCGGTCGAAAAGTGGGTCTTTGAGAGAAAAACTTTTTTGTTTTTAATGTTAACGTCTCCCACTTCAGCGATTATTAATATTATACGCTTTCACATAGATTTGGAAGTTTTTGTCAAAATCGGATGGCTATATCTTATAGGTGTTAAGGAACTTTCGGTCGAAAAGTGGGTTTTATTTAGAAAAATAGTTTGTTTTAATGCTGGCGTTCTTAAACTCTGATGTATTAAAACATTTGCAAGGGTATAAAAACTTCGGCAAAGACGAAGTTAGCTTGGCCTTCTCGTTGTATGTATTTTCTCGTTACTCTGATATCCGTAAAGGCCTTGACAGTGAAATTACTTACTTCCTTCAATTTCGAGTAAGGATCATTTGGTTTTGTACTTGAAATTAGCATTTTCGGATTAATTCAAGCCTTTTAGGATTGTTCCAATCCTTTCGTACTTGAAATTTTAATCCGAATGTCGTGATCAAATCAATTTTTTGAGGTTGCCTATTTGTACCCGTTCATCGAAGAGTAAAAAGGGTATACTAATGTTGTGCAAATGTACGTAACAGGCAGAAGGAATCATTTTCGACATAAATTATATTAAATAAATATAAATAAATAAATTATATATATTCTTGATCAGCATCAACAGCCGAGTCGATATAGCCTTGTCCGTCTGTCCGTGTGTCTGTATGAACACCTAGATCTCGGAGACTATAAGAGCTAGAGCCACCAAACTTGACATGTAGACTCCTATTGTCTGCACGCAGATCAAGTTTGTTTCAAATTGGTGTCACGCCCACCACCGCCCCCACAATAAAAAATGTTGAATAACTCCCACATGTTTTAAGATATCGAGTTCAAATTTAAAACTTAAATTTATATTAGCAATACCAATAATCCCTAAAATTTTCATCAAGATCGGATAATAAATAGCATAGTTAAAAATGTTGCATACTTTTCGGATGTTCACCCTCAGGAACGCAGGAACGCTGTTAATCATTTCTTTTTTTTAAGCAACGGGTATATCAAAGTCGGTTACAGCCGACTTTAACTTACGCTCTCGTTTGTTAGTAATAAAAGTGAATTTTACCAAAATATTAAGCAATTAACAGAAGGTTTTAAGCCCAGAGTCGCACAATGCAAAGACGAACACGGGAATCTGGTCACAGATCCGCAAGTGGCGCTTAACCAATGGAGAAGTTACTTCTCAACCTACTGGGAGGCGATGACGAACATGATGCCGCCTCTAGAGAAGTAGCGATGCCACCAATCGACAACATAGAGATAGACCCGCCGACCCAACAGGAAGTCTGTTTAGCCCTACAAAGGCTAAAGAACAATAAATCAGCTGGCGCTGATGAGCTGCCCGCTGAATTGTTCAAGACTGGAGGTGAAGAATTGGTAAGGTGCATGCACCAACTTCTGTGCCGTATATGGGTTGACGAAAGCATGCTCGACGATTGGAATCTAAGTGTTCTATGCCCAATCTTTAAAAAAGGAGACCCTGCAGTTTGCGCCAACTACCGCGGGATCAGTCTCCTTCCCATTGCATATAAGGTTCTGTCGCGCATTATTTGTGAACGTCTTAAGCCGCTTATTAACACACTGATTGGACCTTATCAGTGTGGCTTTAGACCTGGTAAATCCACCACAGACCAGATATTCACATTACGACAAATCCTGGAGAAGACCTATGAGAGAGGCATCAACACACACCATCTATTCGTTGATTATAAATCAGCCTTCGACACGCCGATAAGGTCAAGGTTTTTGAAGCCTTGTATACCCTTGGTATACCAGCAAAGTACGTCCGTCTTTGCATGATGACGTTGAGAAGTACACAAAGCTCCGTCAAAATAGGAAAGAACCTTTCCGAACCATTTGATACCAAGAGAGGTTTTAGGCAGGGTGATACCTTATCGTGTGACTTCTTCAATCTACTGATGGAATATATACTGCGCCGATGCCCACATGCCAACAGAACTGGCGCCTTTATTTATAAAGATCTAATGCTACTCGCATATGCCGATGATATCGACATCATCGGCAAAAACGAACGGGCGGTAAGTAGGGCGTTTTCAGAGATTGAGAGGCAGTCGGAACTGATGGGAGTGAGGAATGAGGACAAGACGAAATACCTTGTATCCGCGGACAAAAAGTCCTTGCGTCTTGGACAATCTGTTACAATGGGAGAATACAACTTTAAAGTTGTAGAGGATTTTGTTTACCTCGGAACGACGATAACCAGCGACAACAACATCAGTCTGGAAATCCGACGAAGATCACTCTTGCAAACCGATGCTACTACGGGCTAAGTAGAGAGCTCAAGAGCAAAGAACTCAAGCGAAGAACAAAATTAGCCCTATACAAGTCGCTTATCATCCCAGTCCTGCAATACGGCGCAGAAGCATGGACAACGACAGCAGCGGATCAAACGGCGATTGTCATGTTTGAACGAAATATTCTTCGGAGGATTTATGGACCTTTAAAAGTTGGCGATGTGTTCCGCATTCGAAAAAATTACGAACTGTATGAGCTCTTTGGGGACACCTGTCTGGTCAAGCGCATAAAGCAACAGCGGCTGCGCTGGTTAGGACATGTCACCAGGATGGACGAAGAAGCTCCAGTAAGGAAAGCTTATTATTCGAAGGCGGCTGACTACGGAGGAAGAGGCAGGCGGGGGAGACCTCGACTAAGATGGGATGACCAGGTTCGGGCAGACATTGCCAAGCTTGGTGTGACCAACTGGTCCCAGCTCGCACGGAGCAGAAGCGACTGGCGGACATGGATTGCAGCGGCCGAGACCGTCGAACGGTTGTGATGCACGCATCGGGCCAATCAAGAAGAAGAAGAAGATTTTTAGGTTTCACTCATCGTTTTTGTTTACCCAGCCTAAATGTGGACACATTAAACAATATGTTGCGAGAACATAAATCAATTCCACTTTCGAAAAGTTTCCGTGGAAGTGGAAATGAGAACATGCCTGAATATATTTTTCATGGATGAAAATCTTCTCCTCAATATCTTTCCTGACAAAGGCATAATTCAATGAATTTTTTGAGTTTCTGGAACAGGCTTGGCTTCTTTAAACCTATTTTTAATTCTGCTTGAATTCTTCATATTCTGCCTTGGAAAAAACTAGACATCTATACCTCTAAAATGATGTTTTTATACCCCTGGAGAGGGTATATTGAAATTGTCCGGATGTTTGTAACGCACAGAAGGAAGCATTTTCGAATAAAAATTGTATATATTTTCTTTATAAGCATGACGAGCTGAGTTGATATAGCCATGTTCGTCTGTCCGTCCGTCCATCCGTCTGTCAGTTCGTCTGTCTGTCCGTCTGTTTCCATGCTATCTCCTCCGTCAGTTTCAGTTCAGGATGGACGAAGATGCTCCAGTAAAAAAAGCGTATAAATCGAAGGCGGCTGACTATGGAGGCGACAAGAAGGGAAGACCTTCACTAAGTGGTGTGACCAACTGGTGCCAGTTTTGAAAAATCGTAGTAAGTAGAAAAAATTGTACAGCTCTTTGAACACTATTTTTGTATTTAATCTTCTTTAAGCTTTATTAGCTTAATTTTTAGACAGTTTCGAGTTTACGGTTGATTAAAATAAAACGCGTGGAAAATGCAGTTGCCTGTACACATATTAAATTCTATCCCGTCCCGTCGTCTTCCTATTCGTCTTCCTAAGGACTATGTAGTGAATTTTGGGTTAAGTGACATTTTATTTATAAGTGCGCACCTATATACATTTGTTAAATACTAGAATATCTCCAAAATATTTGTGTACCTGTTAAATCTAAAATAAGTAGACCTTCCAAAATTTCGTGGTTTAATCGTGATATAAAGCGGAATATTTGTCTGCGTGATGACGCTTGTAGAAAGCTTGTGGAAGCGGTACAAATCGCCAGCACTACGCTTAGATTTCATAAAGTTAAGACGTTCGGTGGTCAAGCAAATTGGAACTGCTAAGAGAATTTACTATCATTCACACCTTAACCGTGGAATAGAATCTGGACAAACCTGGCGGGAGCTTAAAAAATTAGGAATAGGCAGACAACGACCGCAGCTTAGTAGTGATATTGATATTAATAAGCTAAACCAAAAATTTACACAAGCCAACATACCGGCACCAATAGAAAATAGGTACCAGTCTTTGAAATCTCGCTGTGATTATAGTTTTAGTTTTATGTGTACGTCCGTGTGATGTTTCAGAATGTATTTCGTTGGTCAAATCTGACGTCGAGGGACTTGATAACTTGAATCTAAGATTCCTAAAAATTTTTTACCCCTTTTTCTCAATCATATCACCCATATTTTCAATATAGCACTAACCACTTCAGCCTGCCCTTATATTTGGAAAATCGGCAAAGTACTTCCCATACTCAAAACACATAATGAGTTTAGACCAATAACAATTATCCCTTTTCTCTCCAAAGTGTTTGAGCACATTATGCCTAAGCCGATGAAACAGTTTTTTGATTGCGAGCTGCCTTCTGAGCCAGCTGCAATCTGGTTTCCGAAAGAACCATGGTTGCATATCAGCCATCAGAAATATAGTCGAAGATGTCCGCAGAAAAGAAGACGAAAGTCATGTAACATTTTTGGCATTATTAGATTTTAGCAAGGCCTTTGATACTGTCGACTATACTATTCTTTGCACTAAATTGAGAAGGCTATATAATTTTTCTACAACCGCCACAAAACTATTAAATTCTTATTTAACTAGTCGACAGCAAGCCGTGGTTCTGGGTAACCGATCATCCGAAATGGTATCAATGAGCGTGTTCAGCAGCATAAATCGATGACAAAAAATCGACTATTTTTGTTAGATTGTGCTGGTGAACGGGCATTATGCGCAATCATGTTTGCTATTTTTCGTGATTGTGTTAGATGTGAATCTAACAAAGAAATAGTTTGTTAGAATTGCTTGATTATGATTTGTTATCGATAGCACACAGCTGTCAGAAGTAAACAAACAAGCAATTTAGAAAAGGTAAATGCAAAATGAATGAGAAAACCTCTTTGTTTTTAATAAATGAAATGGCAGAGGACGTGGTTTCGCCAGTAGCTTACGGAAATTCGTGCAAGGCTCTGAAGGCTCTACTGGTTGTTGCGCAGGAGGAGGGAATCTTGAATAGCCGCCACTCCAAAAAGGAGAAGCCCTGCGTACGCGTAGTAACCACCTCATCTGGGTACATGGACACCTCACAACAGTTTGTCAATGCAATACCATTCAGCTCCTCCCGGAGAAGAGCTGGTTAGGGATGCCCATATCCTCATGCAAGATAATCACAAGGAATGAAACCCGGCGCCTGGTAGCTAGGGTCACGTGGTCCTCGTTTAACCCGAAAGGGAAAAATCTTACTTCTGGTCTGGGCCATAACGGGTCTCTGCCTTATTAGCAGGCATGCAGCGGGCTTGGGAGTCGCTCACAGCGACATTACTTCATCTTTTTGCCATTGCCCAGCTCTAAGTAGTTTGGACAGTACAAATATATAGAATGAACAAATTTATGGATTATTTTATGATGTCCCGTGCATCGTTAAGAACTCATAGCTAGAGATGGGCTCGCGACGGGATTCCAGCGGGACCCGAGAGACGCGCGACGATATTGAATTAAATTTTGTTGGTCGGGTTCGGGACGGGACAGCCGTGGTCAGGATCGTGGCGGGACAGGAACGAATTGTCCTTATTTACCCACCTATGCTCTTAGCCCATTGCCACTTTGTGGATTTGGCCATCGGATATTCTATTTTATGTGCACATTCTCGCCGGGGCCGGGCTTACAACAAACATTTAATGACTAACAAAGTCTTAAGGAAAATTCAAGGGGAATTCCAGGAGCAATTGGTGCTAGTGACGACGGTCCTAAATATTTAGTAATCAGTTCTTAATTATATTAAGCTGTTTGTTGTCAAAAATTCAAACCTTCCGCCAGTAAAAATATATCGATAACTTTGTTGCCTAAAAATTCTATCAAACTCGTTCACCAGCAGACTAACACTTTTTTTTGATTGATGATTTTTGTTAGATGATTGGTGTATGCTGGTGAACACGCCCAATGGTGTCCGCCAAGGCTCTGTCCTTGGTCCATTTTTGTTCTCTGTTTATATTAATGATCTTCATGATAACTTGACCAATTGTGCAGTCCATATGTACGTTGTTGACGTGCAACTATTTGTAAGTCGACCATTAAACGATATTTGTGATTGTGTATGGGTCGTATATGGGTCATTCTTTAATTCAATAAAAAAACCGAAATTAGATCTCGACACTCCCACCGAAACGTAATTTAAGGTTTTGTTAAATTTATAAACAATTTCAAAAATCGTCAAAAACGAAATAATGGAAAAAAGGGTTTTTTTAAAACGTGATATCTCAGGTTTGGTTTATCGGACAGCTCTCAAGTTGATATTGGTGAAAAGTATTTTACTGTAGATACTCAAATTATAATTTTATAGATTTTTAAATTATTTAATAATATTAAGTAATTGTTGCTAAAAATTATTTATAATTTTTTCTCAGTGTTAACCACCATGATATAGCTTCTAAGTATTAACAATTTATGGCCCTAAACGTAACTTAAAATTTGGTGTTTTCAAAATGATGGAGTCTTTTATAGTTCAAAAGATATTAATTTATGAAGTTATAAACAAATAAAAATATAACCCTTAAGAAAAGCTCCCCCTTTGCCATTCAAAGCTATGTGACTGAAACTTGGCCATTGTGCTTTATATTTATCAAGCTTTTCAAATATGTCAACATCTCAAAAATCGGACGCCTATGTCCAGGGTTGGGAATGCTGATTAAAATTTTTTTCATGGCTAAATACTGAAGCACTAATCAACTATTTGATTTAAACAGTTGAACTTTTCAATTACCATTAAATCCGGTTGAAATATGCTTACATTTTAGCTCAACTGTTTTTTTCCATTCAATTAAATTTTAATTGAATATTTTCACTAAAATTTAGAATTAGTTGAAAGTTCAAGCTTTAAGTCAATTATTAATGGCACTTGAACCCAGTCAAGTGCCAGCTGAATTTTATTTATTTATTTCCCTTCCATTAAAATTTAGCTTGGCATATTTCCCTTCCAGCCAATTTTTAATTGAGAAATTTCCTTTAAATAAATTTTCAATTGGAATTTTTGACACCAGCCAAAATTTAATTGAGAAATTTCCCTTACATTAAATTTTCAATTGGGACTTTTCACAACCAGCCAAAATTCAATTGGGGATTTTTACTTCAATTGAATTTTCAATTGGGACTTTTCACAACCAGTCAAAACTAAATTGAGAAATTTGTGTAAAAACAAAAGCTACTGTGTTCAAAATATTATTTGAACGCTGATGTCTTGAATTTTTTCCTTGTTTCAATGGCCAATAGCCGACTTTGTAACACAATATAGATAAGCGATACCAACGTAATTTGAACAATTTAAAATGCATCAAAAATAAAAATCGTTTGGATATTGACGACAGCGTCAAATACCAATATTTTGATCTTGGGCATACGAGTGTTTATTTCTTCAGCAGAGAACAATTTGGTGAAAACCTTGCAGGTACCCGGCATGCGTTGCTACGCCCCATTTACAATTTTAAAAACAAAACGAAGAAATGACCCTTACTTGTCAATTGCCATTAATTCAATCTTCACGATAGTCTGAACTTATTTAAAATTCGCGATTTTTCAATCCGTTTGATCGACAACTTTTATTTATGATAATTTAATGATTATTATTCATGATAATTTAGATTTATATAAAAATATTGCAAACGCTAAAATTCCCTTATACCAATTGACCAACACCTCCTATTTGCCCATCTAAACTCATTAAAAATTCGCAATTTTTTTGACCATTTCATCGACTGCTCTTATTTGTCCGCCGACTTAAAAGTTTTTATAATAATCTAATATTCTTTAGCATTGGTCTTCCAAGGTGTTTATCGCGGTTCAGTATTGTCATAAACAGGGCAATGTTATTATGTGTGGTCATTTGTAAAATTGAAAAGCAGTTTCTTAAGTAATTAGCGGTCTTATTACCATGGAGATCCGTTAGCTTCAAATTGCGCTCAAGCATTGATCCTGCCTGGATTTTTCACTTGATTGGTGTTAACGTTCTTCATTTTTTTACTATTTTGAATCCTCATTGGTATTATTACGCGATTTTAAAAGTCGGCAGTCATGGTAAATAGGTAAGAATAACTCGCGAACCACACAGTCTGTGGCTCCCAGCGTAGAACAGAGAGCTGTGGCTCCCAGCGTAGAACAGCTCCCTAGACCCCAGAGAGCTGGGGCTCACGAGCCGAGAGCGGCTCACGTGCTATGGCTCAAAAGCCGAGAGCCGGTTGCTGGCTCCCAGCTCACGAGCTGTGGCTCACAGCTCAGGGCCGAGTGTTGTGGCTCACGAACCACAATATATTATTAATAATATATTTTATCTATCATTGGATTGCATATAAGCGACAATTTGTTCTTAGTTCAGGTATGTGTAATAGTCATCCGACTTGAACCAAAATCGGCATGGTGGTAGTAGGACTCAAGGTACGTGCATACGCAACTTTATGTCCCAATAGCTTGCATAACTTCGCAAATATTGCGATTCAACGTTTATTTTTAACTTTTAAAATAAAAGTTGCAAAATAACTGTTATTTTGTGATTTTAAAAATAAACGTTGACAAATAACAGTTAAAAAAATTTATATTTTAAAAGTTATGAATAACCCTTTATGTCCTAATTTCATAGTGCTTGCAAAGACTTGAACAATGGTACATTTCTCGTATTCGTAGCTAACTCCCTTCACCGTGACTTTTTTGGTTAAAATTGAATATCATAACAGTTATTTTCGGTCCCTGATAAAGACGCTTAAATTTTAATGAAGAATTGAAAGGTGTGAAAGAAATAGTCAAAAAAAAGTGAGAAAGTCGGTCAAGCCCGACTATTACATACTCTGTAGCCAGAGTAGGAGTTGAATGCAGCGCTGCCCCGTGGTCATCTCTATGTTCTCTCCTTCTCTTTCTGTTCACTAAAACTCGAGTTAGTTTCGTGTGCTTTTTTTTATTCTTTTTTGCTCATATATTGGGAACCACTCATGCGATCTATATCATTCTTCTCAAATAGATACATATTACTATTAACTAATTATCTCCAGAAGGTAGGGAATCATTAATCTACAAAACTGTGAGAAATATTACGTTATTTCCAAACTGCGGGGGTGGAAGGTGGCATGGGAAAAATTAAAAATATGTAAACTTGATCTGCCTGCAGGTTATGAAGCATTTGTCCCATACATGTCAGACCTCTATATCTTACCATCTCTGAGATCTGTTTGTTCATACGGACAGACGGACGGACGAAGAGATGGACGGACAAAGGACGGCTAAATCGACTTGGCTGTTGATGCTGATTAAAAATTTATATACTTTATGGGGTCGGAAATGATTCCTTCCTCCCTGTTACATACTTTTGCGCAAACTTGATAAACTCTGTGTACCTTTGGTACAGAGTATAAAAACGCAAAACTTTAAAAATTGTATTCGAGCTGAGATTTTGTTTGGAAATCATTAAGATTTAATAGATGACAAACGAAGACACGTAAATGGTTAGATCAAACGGTCCAAAAAGTCGCTAAATTTTCAAAATTTTTGTCAGAGCCAGACTATTTAGTTGACGGGACAAGATCAAGCGTTCCAAAGAATCCGGAAATATACAAAATTTTCTAATAATTTCAGATTATCATGGAAACTTTATAGTGGGCATTTATAGATGGGAAAATAGGAGGTTTTGGTCAAATTTAAATTATCATGAAACAGGAAAAAAAAGTTGTCGATCAAACGGATTGAAAAATCGCGAATTTTAAATAAGTTCAGACTATCGTGAAGATTGAATTAATGCAATTGACAAGTAAGGGTCATTTCTTCGTTTTGTTTTTAAAATTGTAAATGGGGCGTAGCAACGCATGCTGGGTACCTCAAGGTTTTCACCAAATTGTTCTCTGCTGAAGAAATAAACACTCGTATGCCCAAGATCAAAATATTGGTATTTGACGCTGTCGTCAATATCCAAACGATTTTTATTTTTGATGCATTTAAATTGTTCAAATTACGTTGGTATCGCTTATCTATATTGTGTTACAAAGTCGGCTATTGGCCATTGAAACAAGGAAAAATACAAGACTCAGCGTTCAAATAATATTTTGAACACAGTAGCTTTTGTTTTTACACAAATTTCTCAATTTAGTTTTGACTGGATGTGAAAAGTCCCAATTGAAAATTCAATTGAAGTAAAAATCCCCAATTGAATTTTGGCTGGTTGTGAAAAGTCCCAATTGAAAATTTAATGTAAGGGAAATTTCTCAATTAAATTTTGGCTGGTGTCAAAAATTCCAATTGAAAATTTATTTAAAGGAAATTTCTCAATTAAAAATTGGCTGGAAGGGAAATATGCCAAGCTAAATTTTAATGGAAGGGAAATAAATAAATAAAATTCAGCTGGCACTTGACTGGGTTCAAGTGCCATTAATAATTGACTTAAGCTTGAACTTTCAACTAATTCTAAATTTTAGTGAAAATATTCAATTAAAATTCTAATTGAATGGAAAAAACAGTTGAGCTAAAATGTAAGCATATTTCAACCGGATTTAATGGTAATTGAAAAGTTCAACTGTTTAAATCAAGATTTGTTTTTAGCTTGAAAAACTCCATTATTTAAAAAACAATTATTTTCCTTTAAGCGATGACTGATTAAAAAATATTTCCACATCCCCCCCCCCCCCTTCTATATTTTCCTTCCTATGAATGCTGAATTTAGTTGTGGTATAATATACTTTGAAAACTCTGGCCACCCTAAACCACAACAAAATTCATTTAATCATAGCATTCGTATGGAAGCTATATGAAATAGACGTCCGATATGCGTGACGTTGCCATTTTTGAAAAGCTTGAAAATACGAAGTACACGTGCCAAGATTCAGTTACATTGCTTTGAAACTGACTGCGTGGCAAAGCACAACCACAACCAATATGAACTTGAAACTATAAAAACTTTTTACTTTTGTCCAGTCAGTTCCCATGTTATCTCTGGCGAATTTCACCCGGGCTTCCATATGGCGGTTCAGTAACCTTGGTGCCACCTTCAATTTTTTGTCGCACTATGTTTTCAGACTTCTTAAAAGCCCGTGCAACGTTCCACTGAGACACTTTTAGGCCACATTCACCCTCTAATTCAATAGAGTTCTTTAATGAATTACTTGCAGCACTCAATAATCGGCGCTGGTCACGCTGATTTATCTTCGGCTTACATCCTCCGTGTTTTTTTTTTCATATTCATTTCGGTTTTTACAAATATTTCGCACAACTTCGTCGAATCGTCCAATTTTTCAGCAAATTTCACGAAATGAACAATTCTCACTTTTGAGCGCCAAAATTTGGCCTTTCTCGACAGCTGACAGCACTGGCCAAATCAAGGTGCGGCTATAGTATTGTATATAGTAACCTATCCGTAGTATCTGACTGGCCAACGCGTTGAGCCTAAATGCCTCAAAGTCCAAATGTCTAGTTGTTTACAAACGAGAAGGCCAAGCTAACTTCGTCTTTGCCGAAGTTTTCATACCCTTGCAAATGTTTATATTCATCAGAGTTTTAGAACGCCAGCATTAAAACAAACAATTTTTCTAAATAAAACCCACTTTTCGACCGATAGTTCCTATGACAGCTGTAAGATATAGTCATCCGACTTTGACCAAAAGTTCCAAATCTTTGAAAAAGCGCATAATATTAATAATTGCTGAAGTGAGACACGTTAACATTAAAAACAAAAAGTTTTTCTCATTAAAACCCACTTTTCGACCGATAGTTTCTATGGCAGCTATAAGATATAGTCATCCGATTTTGACCAAAACTTCCAAATCTGTGCAAAAGCGCATAATATTAATAATCGCTGAAGTGAGACACGTTAACATTAAAAACAAACAAATTTTTCTCATTAAAACCCACTTTCTTATAGAAGCTCGCTTCCCTATTGGCAAAAAAACTCGGCCAATTTTCACAGGACCCTCTTGTGGCCAACTTCCGACTACCAAGCTCGTTCGCCATGGACAGAAATAGGTGGTAATCACTTGGTGCGAGATCCGGACTATACGGTGGATGCAAAAGAACCTCCCATCCGAACTCCTGGAGCTTCTGGCGCGTCACCAAAGATGTGTGTGGCATGGCGTTGTCCTGATGGAAGACAATTCGGCCTCTGTTAATCAAAGATGGCCTCTTCTACATGAGTGCTGCATTCAAGCGGTCCAGTATTTTCTCTTTATTTTGCTCCATGTTTTCGACGCTATAACTCACGAACGACTAAAAACAAACAATAAATCAAACACGTGTTAGCGCGTGAAAAGAGCTTTTCAAAAGCTCTAGCGTGAACCGATGCGACAAATACAACTTGAACTACGCGCTTGCAAAGACAAGCTTGCAGAAATACCGCAAGACTTTTTGACAACCTTATACATTTAAGTCGAGGCGGTCATCCACGGTTTCTTTTTAATTTATTTTTAAAATTTCCGATTTTGATCTAAAAATATGTGAATTATTTTTGTCAAATGTCAAATAAATAAGAATACATTACAATTTTTGAGCAATTTAACCACAGAGCTTAAAAGCAATAGCAAAATAAAAACGAGAAAGGCAAAGCTGACTTCGTCTGTACCGAAGTTTTGATACACTTTAAATAGCTTGTCTCAACGGTTAGCGACTTCGATCAAACTTCGCAGATCAGCGTAAAAACATTACATATTACCCATGACCGTGTTTGAGAGCAGTAATATTGATAACAAAACAATTTTTCTTACTCAAACCCATTTTCCGAACGAACATTTGTATGGCAGCTACACGAAGTAGTCATCCGATCCGGTCGGTTCCGACATATTAGCAGTGTGCAGTAAAAGAAGACTCTGTGCAAAGTTTCAGCTAGATAGCTCCAAAACTGAGGGACTAGTTCGCGTAGAAACAGACAGACGGACAGACGTACGGACGGACAGACGGACGGACAAAGCTTAATCGACTCAGCTCGTCATGCTGATCAAGAATATATATACTTTATGTGGTCGGAGATGATTCCTTCTATGCGTTGCAAACTTCTGGGCAAAATTATAATACACTTTTCAAGTGTATAATGACGTGTACAACATTTTTATACCCTGTACCCATTAAAAATGGGTAAAAGGGGATCATGAAGTTGTGCAAATGTATGTAACAGGAAGAAGGAAACATTTCCGACCCTATAAAGTATATATATTCTTGATCAGCATCAACAGCCGAGTCGATTTAGGCATGTCCGTCTGTCCGTCCGTCCGTCTGTCTGTATGAACGCGTCGATCTCAGAGATGGTAAAAGATAGAGGTTTGACATGTACGGGACAAATGCTTCTTTTATCTGTACGCCGATCAAGTTTGTTTCAAATTTTGGCCACGCCCCTCCCGCCCCCGCAATTTGGAAAAAACGTTATATCTCCCACAGTTTTGAAGAAAGACGATTCGTAATTTCGAAAGATAGTTAGTAATTAGCAAAATAAATCGATTTGCCGAAGAAATGATAAAAATCGGATGAACGGTTCAGAAGTTATGAGCAAAAATGCGAACCAAGCCCCCCGCTACCACCCCACCAACCCTAAAAAAAATGTTGCATACTTTTCGGATGGTCACCCTAAGGAAAGCAGGAGCACTGTTAAACATTTTTTTTTTATTTACACCCTTTTTTTTATTTTATATTGTTTTTTTGTTTTGGTGTTTTGATTTTCACGGGTCTAATTGTTTTGGTTTTAATTTTTTTATATTTTTATGTGATATTTTTAAATTTTTATAAAAAATTATTTTAATTTTTTTTTTTTTTTAAAAATTTAAATTTTTTTGAAAAAAGCTGTAAATTGGCATAGCGTACGCTGTAGAGCAGTTCGCGCATAGCAATTCCTCATACTTGGTTTTCCTCGGGGACCCCCAAAATCTGAAGTTATGGCCCAAAAACCGTTTATTGATCTTTTTGCTCACTTAAATTGAAATAACTCGCGAATGGACCATCTGATTTTATATAACTTTGCCAATTCTGATAGCGACGAGAAGAGTCTAATATATTATATTCATAGGTTATAGTGATTTACCGCGATGGCTGAGAAATGCGGGTTACAGATCTGGTATTTTCAACATTTTTTTCGAAATTTGTACTTTGACCACCACTGGTTTCACTATTTTATTTTATGCGATTTTTCCTTAAGGTTTATTATAAAAGCCCAGTTAATTCTGCGTTGAACATTGGTTCTCTCGATAAATTTGGTTACCTAATGGCGAAGTTATTCGCGGATATGTGAGCACACCTCGAAAATCTAGTATTCGTTTTAAGTGTGTTGACAGAAAATCGATTGACTTAACATTATTGCCCCTAAAAGTATAGTTTGCTAAAGTTTAGTGGGAAATTTAAATTAAATTTTTCATATAATCACATAAATGTTTGCATATTTGTTTGACAATTTTGGACTTATATTATTCCTGTTCGAGTGCTGTTACCCTATGGGGCCAGGATAAACTCCAGTCGAATTAACAATTAATGCATCTTCACTACAGCTGTACCATTTATGTACTCCATACCCAGAGTATATTAAGTTTTTTGCAAATGGAACAGGAAGCATCACCTGCCGTTTAAGGAATATGTTTTCTTGATCAGCTTCAACCGTCGAGTCGATTTAGCCAAAACCGCCTGCCTGTCTGTCCGTATGATCAAACAGATCTCAGAGATGGTAAGAGATAGAGATTTGGCATATGTGGGACATAAACCTCTTATACTGCAGGCACAGTTTATTTTGAAAATTTTGCCACGACCCCTCATATCTTTACCTTCTTGTCATATACAGGGTTGTCCATACTCGACGGACCCATCTGGCAACGCCATAACTTTTGACAGAGATGTCAGATCGCTTAATGACATACCGCGTTTGAAGCGTCAGTCCAAGCAGATTTTTACCATGGAACAATACACGCCACGCGAGCGCTCTGAAATAGTTGAAATTTACATTCAACAGAACAAGTCAATTGTGAAAACTCAACGTGCTTTTAAAAAATTTAACATTTTCCCATTTCACATTGAATGGGACCGTAAATAAGCAAAATTGCCGTATTTACGCCACTGAAAATCCTCAGGAGATTCAAGAAGTGCCTCTTCATGACGAAAAAGTCACAGTTTGGTGCGGCGTTAGTGCGAAAACGGTCATTGGGCCGTTTTTCTTCCAAAATGAAAATGGCCATGCTGTTACCATCAACCAGGAGCGTTATCGCGACATGATGACCAATTTTGTGATGCCAATTATTCGTCGAAAGCGTATGAGGCAGTTCTGGTTTCAACAAGACGGCGCTCCACCGCACACAAGTCGCATAACAATCGATTTTCTGAAGAAATTGTTTCCGGGCCGTTTGATGTCGAAAAGTGGTGATTTGGACTGGCCACCGCGTTCGCCCGATTTGACGCCGCCTGACTTCTTCTTGTGGGGATATTTGAAGTCAAAGGTTTACGTTAACAAGCCAAGGACCGTAGAAGAGCTCAAGGACAACATTCGTGAAGAAATAGCCGCTATTCCGGCCGAAATGTTGGCGAAATCGATGGAAAATGCTGCAAAAAAGGGCACAATACGCCATCAACGCCAGAGGCGGCCATTTGAGAGATATCATATTCAAAAATTGATGTAAACAAATCTACTTGGAACAAATTAAATGATTAAGATTGCCAACCGCCAAATTTTTATTTTTTTCTTTGATTTTTAAAAAAAAACATGGGTCCGTCGAATATGGGCAACCCTGTCTGAGGACAATTTATTTTGAAAGACGACCCCTTTATTCTCATATAGCAACTAGCACTACATATGGACTCATTGGTAAGGATCGGCAGCAAAATACGTCCTGAGCATGCACTTCCGCAGGTACAGAGTTTTTTATTGTCGGGCTCTGCCGAGTTTCTTACTTGTTTATTATTCAGCGCATGTTCCAAGAATTTGATTTTAAATTCCGGTTATCATGGCTAAATCGTTTAATGGCTCGTGCCCGCTTGAGTGTTGGGCTGAGTGTGCTTTTTGAAGTTCTATTTTTAATTCGTATACCCTATACCAAAGATTCTACACATTAGCGGTATGTACTCCACATACGTAGTGGACGGATATACATGCATTAATTGTTAATTTGACTGCAGGTTATCCTGACCATATAGGGTAACAGCAACGAACAAATATGAAAACATTTGTGTGATTGTGTAATAACATGAAAAACTATATTTAAATTTCCCACTAAACTTTAGCAAACTATACTTTTAGGGGCAATAATGTTAAGTCAATCGATTTTCTGTCAACACACTTAAAACGAATACTAGATTTTCGAGGTGTGCTCACATATCCGCGAATAACTTCGCCATTAGGTAACCAAATTTATCGGGAGAACCAATGTTCAACGCAGAATTAACTGGGCTTTTATAATAAACCTTAAGGAAAAATCGCATAGAATAAAATAGTGAAACCAGTGGTGGTCAAAGTACAAATTTCGAAAAAAAATGTTGAAAATACCAGATCTGTAACCCGCATTTCTCAGCCATCGCGGTAAATCACTATAACCTATGAATATAATATATTAGACTCTTCTCGTCGCTATCAGAATTGGCAAAGTTATATAAAATCAGATGGTCCATTCGCGAGTTATTTCAATTTAAGTGAGCAAAAAGATCAATAAACGGTTTTTGGGCCATAACTTCAGATTTTGGGGGTCCCCGAGGAAAACCAAGTATGAGGAAGTGCTATACGCGACCTGCTCTACAGCGTACGCTATGCCAATACCCAGGTTATTACAATTTTTGGAAATTTGTAGCACTGTGTTATTAATTGAGGGCTCTGAAATAAGGCCCTAAAAATAAAATGAAATAAGGCCCCAACAATTTATATAGAAACCACCCTTTTGATAAAATTTGGGGCGTTATTTCCTTTTTTGGGGCATTATTTCTTAAATAAAATTTTAATATGAAATAAGTCCTCAAAAGAAAACAAGTAAGACCGTTGCAGTCGAGTAGCCCTACTTCAATATACCCTGTACAATTGACAACGAGAGCGTAAGTTAAAGTCGGCTCTAACCGACTTCGATAAATCCGTTACTCATGAAAAAACATGTTTAACAGTGCTTCTGCGTTCCTTAGGGTGACCATCCGAAAAGTATGCAACATTTTTTTAGGGTGGGAGGGGTGGTAGCGGGTGGGGCTTGGTTTCGCTTTTTTGCTCATAACTTGAGAACCGTTCATTCGATCCTTATCATTTCTTTGGCAAATCGATTTATTTTGCTAATTACTAACTATCTCTAGAAAGTACGAATCCTCTATCTTTAAAACTGTAGGAGATACAACTTTTCCAAATTGCGGGGGCGGGAGGAGGCGTGGCCACAATTTGAAACAAACTTGATCTGCGTGCAGATAAAAGAAGCATTTGTCCCATACATGTCAAACCTCTATCTTTTACCATCTCTGAGATCGACGCGTTCATACAGACAGACGGACGGACGGACAGACGGACATGCCTAAATCGACTCGGCTGTTGATGCTGATCAAGAAAATATATACTTTATGTGGTCGGAAATGTTTCCTTCTCCCTGTTACATACATTTGCACAACTTCATGATCCCCTTTTACCCATTTTTAATGGGTACAGGGTATAAAAATGAAGTAAGACCGAAAAACTAATTTTTGGGGCCCTGTTTCATTTTTATAAGGAAAAAAGACGCCAATTTATAACATGATTTTTTGGGTTCTTGTTTAATTTTTCTTAAATTTTCTAAATACAAACATCACATGATTTTTTTTCTTCAAATTTTGATTATTTAATTGAAACGAGAAGGCCAAGCTAACTTCGTCTTTGCCGATTTTTTTGCAAATGTTTTAATACATCAGAGTTTAAGAACGCCAGCATTAAAACAAACAATTTTTCTAAATCAAACCCACTTTTCGACCGATAGTTCCTATGACAGCTATAAGATATAGTCATCCGATTTTGACAAAAACTTTCAAATATATGTGAAAGCGTATAATATTAATAATCGCTGAAGTGGGAGACGTTTACATTAAAAACAAAAAAGTTTTTCTCACAAAGACCCACTTTTCGACCGATAGTTCCTATGGCAGCTATAAGATATAGTCATCCGATCCGGTCGGTTCCGACATATTAGCAGTGTGCAGTAAAAAGAAGACTCTGTGCAAAGTTTCAGCTCGATAGCTTTAAAACTGAGAGACTAGTTTGCGTAGAAACAGACAGACAGACGGACAGACAGACGGACAGACGGACAGACAGACGGACGGACAAAGCTCAATCGACTCAGCTCGTCACCCTGATCAAGAATATATATAGTTTATAGGGTCGGAAATGAATATTTCTATGCGTTGCAAACTTCTGGGCAAAATTATAATACCCTTTGCAAGGGTATAAAAATTGATTCAATTTTAGCGCCGCTGGCGAAAATTTGAGACAAAAAGTCGCGAGATTTTTGTATTATAAACCAAGGCTGCAAACCGGTCCTGAACCGAACCCCCTAAGAACCGGTTCGGTTCGGGTTTTTTGGGTCCGAAGAACCGGACCATGAACCGAACCCCTAATATTTTTGACTCCTCGAACCTGAACCCGAACCGGACCGCTTTTTCAAAAAATTAGGTTCGGTTCAACATATTCAGGCATGTTCTCAATTCCACTACTTTTTGAAAAGTAAATCGAAAATCCGCTTCGGTTTTGTTTTTGTGTTCTGAATTTCGAATGAAATGGCTTACCTTTTACTTTTTGTATTCTACTGGAACAAGCGAAAATTGCACTAGATACACAAGAGAGAAACCAGAATTCCAATCG
The DNA here is from genome assembly GCA_018904235.1 of Lordiphosa stackelbergi. Classification (NCBI taxonomy): domain Eukaryota; kingdom Metazoa; phylum Arthropoda; class Insecta; order Diptera; family Drosophilidae; genus Lordiphosa; species Lordiphosa stackelbergi. The sequence goes on from JAEIFU010000039.1 coordinate 324,495, forward strand.
AATCGATCGAAAATGGAACAGTCGGAAATGAGAGAGTCTGACTTTTAGGTTTCACTATTCGTTTTGTTTGCACAAACAAACAAAAAAGTCTTTATAAATCAATTAAAGACTAGCCAATTAAAATTCACTAACAATTTCTAAATTGATCACAAAATTAAGAAAAATTTACTTTATGTACATCCAGCAACTGTAAGAGTGCGTAATTTGGCACTTACTTTTCAATCCACCGACTAACAAGCATTACTTTTCAAAACAAAAAACTTGTTCGTTTTGGTGTTGCGAGAACTTGAATCAATTCCACTTTCGAAAGATTGTCGTGGAAGTAGAATTGAGAACATGTCTGATTATGTAGTTCTTCCAACGACACTTACAGGGAAATGTAGAAATTGCTTGTAATCTGACTTCTCTCATTCAATAAGCTCTCCAATCCTGCGACATTTCTCTAGGTCAGATTTATACTATCAACGTCGATAATTATGCGAATATAGATCGAGCAGGATAACTTTTGAATGACAACTGCAGAGCAGAACAGGAATGCAACTATAAAGACTGTAATGCTGATAAATGTTGCTCATGTGCATCAAAAGTATTTCTTGATTTGGACTATGACCAAGTTAGCTCAATAGATTTCTTGCTTGTTGTGCTGCACAAACTCTAAATTTAGTAATTAACGAACTTTTTTAGGGAAAGTTTGACATTAGAATACTATAGAGTTCCCATACTTTTCCGTACTCACACTATATGAAATCTTTTGCTTATAAAAAAATTACAAAAAAAACTATTGCTTGATTGTGAGACGCAATGGAACTTAACCTACAAAATGTGCTAACGTTTACTAACAATTAATAATTTATGTATTCAGAGTTATTTAAAGAAGCTCCGCCTAAAATCTTTTGAATTAAAAATTGCAGGATTCTCAATTACTGCTAAGTGATTTTCGCTGAATGCCGCTGGCTTTTCCTTTCAAGAAACTTTTCTGAAATATTTTGTTTATTACTATAAACTTTCGATAAACGTTCTTTTATTATAAGCTCAGTGCCAATATTGGCTGATGCGCTCTTACACCCGAGTTTTTTTAACTTTGTTAACTTCTGCTGAAGCTCCAAAAAAAATTTTTTAAAAAGAGTTTTCAAAATTCAATTTTAAATGAATAAACTTTTGATTGCAAAGAAGAGAAGTTTATGAAAGCTATAGAAAGCAATGAACAAATATCAATTATAAAATCTGTAAATGATGTTAGAGATTCCTTTGACAACTGACCAAGAGAACATACATCGACAAATCTTTTAAAATTTTGGTAAGGTCAAAAAAAGAATACTTAAAACAAATTGCCTTAACTATACTTGACTATATACTTCAGCAACTCAGATATCAGTTGAACGAGCCTTTCTAACATATAAGTATGATCATCCTGATCTAAGAGCTAGTAAAGCTAGTTAAACAGCTCACAGCTTAATAAATAAGTATTTATAAACCGAAACTATTCCTATGTTCAAGCGAACCGGGGTTCGAACCAAAACCTTGGGTTCAGGAGTTCCAAGAACCGGTCCGCAAACCGAACCTTAAGTTTTACAACGGGTTCGAACCCCCGGACCGAACCTTCTGCAAAATTTTAGAGGTTTGCAGCCTTGTTATAAACTCCTTACAACGCGCGTTTTAAAAAAATTTTTTCGAATTTTACTTCCAAAGCAGGGACTAAACCCGAAATTAATTTCAGTTTGAGTCAAGGCATTTATATTGGCCTAAATCTTATTATACCCTGTACCCATTAAAAATGGGTAAAAGGAGATCATGAAGTTGTGCAAATGTATGTAACAGGGAGAAGGAAACATTTCCGACCCTATAAAGTATATATATTCTTGATCAGCATCAATAACCGAGTTGATTTAGCCATGTCCGTCTCTCCGTCTGTGCGTCCGTCCGTCTGTCTGTATGAACGCGTCGATCTCGGAGACTATAAGATATTGAGACCCAAATTTTTGCATGTACATAGGTGTATACCGTACCCTGATCGAGTTTGTTTCAGATTTGCGAAATTTCCCCCTCCCCCTTAAACCGCAAAAAGAATGTGAAAGCCACAACATTTAGGAAAATGGCTTAGCATATTTTATCTTTGGCCGTATATCTATCTGTTCTGAACAGCGCAACATGATCCGATCAAAAACACTAAAATTTTTTCACGAAACAAATTTTGACCCCCACAGGCTGATAATATTTCTGTCACTTGTGTTTGTCAAAGTGTAATACGTATTTTCAAAGCATTGATTGTAGGTGTACAAATCAAGCTAAATAGAAGCATGAAGAAAAATTAATACAAAAAAACTTAAGATTTGGACCAGGATGCTGTCGGTGAAGTAATAGACGTAATGACCTAATAGACCTTATGGAGGATCTTACTGCAATTGCATGGTGGCGGCGAGGAACCAAGTTCTGTGTGCCCAAATAAGTCAACTGGCGAACCAATTTCCTACCATTTTTCAAGACCAATGGGTCCGTGCGGCCCCATACTTTATGTCGACTGCATTTCGACCCCAAATGGAACTTTAGTTGCAGGTAGCACTTTTCTGTTTGGGGTAGTTTGGAGAAGCTGCATCAGTAACGAAAACTACAACTATGATTACAGTAGGTGATGACGGCTCTCTAGGTGTTGTTACAGGCAGAGTGTAAGGAGCTATTTTGAGGAAGATGTCTCAATATATTTACTGGCCAGATGCAGTTAATCTGACAAAAATTTTAATTATTGTAGGTGTGACCGCATATTTTTAAGAGAAAAATCTCAAAATGGCGTGATATCGAGTATTTTTTGTCGATACTTTGAATAATTTTTCAACACTTCAACTGTTTACACATTTTACACTTTAACGCTGATTCTTTAAACATACCCCAGGGCAGCAAAAAGTGCGTAATTTTTATACTCTGTACCAAAGGTACATATAGAGATTAAGTTTGTGCAAAAGTATGTAACAGGGAGAAGGAATCACTTCCGACCCTATAAAGTATATATATTCTTGATCAGCATCAACAGCCGAGTCGATATAGCCATGTCCGTCTGTCCGTCCGTCTGTCCGTCCGTATGAACAAACAGATCTCAGAGATGGTAAGAGATAGAGGTTTGACATGTATGGGACAAATCTTTCTTATACTTGCAGGCAGATCAAGTTTATTTTCAATTTTTGCCACGCCCCCTCCCGCCCCCACAATTTTGAAAAAACGTCATATCTCCCACAGTTTTGTAGATAGATGATTTGTTCCTTCTGGAGATAGTTAGTCATTAGCAATATGTATCAATTTGCCGAAGAAATGATAAAGATCGGATGAGCGGTTCTCAAGTTATGAGCAAATAAGTGAATCACCCCCCCTCCACCCCCCTCCCACCCATGCACAACCAACGCACAATGTTAGAGAGAGAGAGAGAGAGAGAGAGAGAGAGAGAGAAGGAGAGAAAGAAACTCAGAGATGAGCGCAGCAGCAGCTCTGCATTTATCTCTTACTCTAGGTACAGAGTATAAATATAGTCGGGCTTGACCGACTTTCTTACTTGTTTTCTTATGTGATTTGTTGTTGTGGCGTAAACTTTTGGAGTTTACGCTTTTTGCTTTATTTTACGAGGGCTGGTGAACACCCTAAATATTTTTTGTTCAAAGTGGAGTTCCATTTCTGCGGTACGGCCGCTAAGCAATGCTTCGCAAAAACGTCAGCTCCGCTACTCAACGGATACCCTTCTCAAGCGCTCTAGTCTGCGCAGTTCCCTCATGATTCGCGCCGAATAGTTGCTTAAAAGCTCCCAGTTTCGGCCGCTTTCCAGCATTGTTGGTACCAAGTTCGTCACCGTTATGCGCTTCCCGAGTGACTCTTCCATCCGCTCCGTGCAAATCTGCCACAGGCGAAAAGCACGTGCTCCGAATCCTCCATGTCCCCGCACCAGGTGCACTCTGCGCTTTGCTCATGGCCAAAACGGCGCAGGTAGCTGCGGAAGCAGCCGTGTCCGCTCAGAATTTGCGTCAGGTAAAAATTTACCTGACCGTGCTTCCTGCCAACCCACTTACTCAGGTCTGGTATGAGTCGGTGTGTCCAGCGACCCTTTGGAGACGCGTCCCATCGATTTTGCCATGCTCTTTAGGCTCTGAAACTTTGCAGATGTCCGGATCGCGTTCTTTGTCGCAGCAGGCAAGCCTTTGCCGTGAGTTTCCACATAGACTTTAGAAATTTCGGCTGCCAGCATTTCTAGAGGCGCCAGTCCAGCGATGACTAGCGCGGCATCATCCGAAACTGTTCGAAACGCGCAACAGGTTCGAATGGCGCCCAGTCGGCGTGTTGTTTCTAATCCATGCCTATAGCTTTTGATGAGCAGGGCATCCTTCCAGACAGGCGCTGCGTAAAGCATTATCGACCTGGTAACACTCGTGAGTAGCATTCTTCGATTTTGCCTTGGGCCTCTGGTGTTGAGCATCAGCCTCGACAGTGCTCTGTTGGTTGTGGCTGCCCTAGTATTAGCATAGTCCAAATGCTCGCGAAAGCTCAGTCTCGTAACCAGAATGCCTCCCAAATACTTAATCGCCCTCTTGGAGGACACGGTAGTGTTACCGACAGTGATGTATTGTGTCTCCACCTTTTTTCGGCTACTTATCAGCACTGCTTCGGATATATGAGGTGCCAGCTCTAACCCCATTGATATGAGCCATTCCAGCCATGTATGTGTGTTTGAGTGTGTGTGTGTTTTGGTCAATTGTACAGGGTATATTGAAGTCGGGCTAATCGACTGCAACGATCTTACTTGTTTTACTTGTGCAGCAATCGGACAAGCATCCCATTCCCGTTTTCCATAAAATATAACTATAACCGTAATCGAAATCGGTTAACTGTAACCGCAATCGATTCGTTGACAAATTTTGTTGAAAAATTTTATGTATACAGTCTGGTTTACGGAAACCGCTTGTGAAATGTGGATTTTAATAAATTTTCGAAATATTGCTCGTTTTTGGAGCCTTCGCCCTTCTCAGAGCCTTTCTATGTTTTGTGTGTAGAATTGAGTTTTTGAAAGAAAATCGCACTGGAATTTGGTTAATTCTAGTTGGTCCAACTCAGAAACACTGAAACAATCTAAAGAGATTCAACCTATTTGCTCTATCACTGTGTCTGCCCAGAATTTCGTTTAGCTTGATGATAAAAATGAACACGCAGTTGGTTTATGTATTTTGGAATTCAGGTTGAACAAAAAATTGTTTGAAAATTATGCAGGAAATGAAGTGCAGTTGAATTCCAAAGGTAACTCCAAAATTGTAATATTAAAAAAAAAAAAAAAAAAATGAAAGTAGATCCTTTGTTTTCGCCTTTGAAATGTAAATCCCCCCTTTTTCTACAACCCCCCCCCCCTGATGAAATCCTGCGAACGCCACTGCAGAAGTTTATACCTGAAAATCTAAGAATGCTAGTGGCAAAAGAGTGTCTGAATTGAACCTTATTCTACGGTATCGAAATTTTCGGCAGCTGTGACTCGAGTAGTATGCAAAGAATTAATGTAGCGTTTAATTCGATATCGAGATACATCTTTAACCGTAGATGTAATAATTTAAAAACTCCGCGGATTAAATTAGCTGGTGCAGAGAAACATTTTTATATTTATGCTGCTCGCTGTTGAAACGAACTACCTTACTACCTATAAGACACTTGTAACGCGACGCAATTTAAAACTCAGTTAACTGAATATTTTAGAAGACAAAACCAGGGACCTTAACGATTATGAGTTCTGTTCTTGATCAGTCTTGATCAGCATCAACAGCCGAGTCGATTTAGCCTTGTCCGTCTGTCCGTCCGTCCGTCTGTCTGTATGAACACCTAGATCTCAGAGATGGTAAGAGATAGCGGTTTGACATGTATGGGGCAAATGCTTCTTTTATCTGCACGCAGATCAAGTTTATTTCAAATTTTGGCCACGCCCCCTCCCGCCCCCGCAATTTGGAAAAAAGTTATATCTCCTACAGTTAAAAAGATAGAGGATTCGCACCTTCTAGAGATAGATAGTTAATAGAATCGATTTGCCGAAAGAATGACAAAGATCGGATGAACGGTTCTCAAGTTATAAGCAAAAAAGTGAACCAAGCCCTCCCCGCTACCACCCTAAAAAAATGTTGCATACTTTTTGGATGGTCACACTAAGGAACGGGAGAACACTGTTAAACATTGTTTTTTATGAGTAACGGGTATATCGAAGTCGGTTAGAGCCGACTTTAACTTACGCTCTCGTTTTCCTTGAATTCGTTCTGAAATCGATTTTTTGTCTGGGCAACAATTTTTTGTCCTTTAAAGATCTGGCTTCGTTAGACATTTCGTCTATGTTATTAAATTGTTTTGCTTGTTGCTCCGCATATGGAACACTTAGGCCCGTTTTCTCATGTTGCTGTTTTTGCAAATCTAGGTGGATTTGCTGCATTTGCTTTGCTCATGTTCATGGTTAGCCATCTAGATGGATTTCGTTGCCATCTACTTCATCCTCATTGATTTGAAAACCATGTACATGCTTAACCAAATAATGTATTTTTATGTATGCGCGCATATGGTCACACTGAAAATTATTTAAAATAAAAAAAGAACTGCTGCTAAAAACACTTAAGTCTGAATTGATAAAAAGTAAACCCAAAATGAAAAATATTGGATGTGGCTTTTGTATGCAAGACACTTGCTGACATAGCCGAAGAGACAGATCCGCATTTTAATTTCCCTAGTTCATTGCTTAAGCTAAGTTCACACAAGCAGATAATTTAGCCAAATTTTGATTAAAATAGAGATGATTAAAGATTTTACAGGATTCAAAACAAAAGCTACAGTTTCATACGAAAATAATTTGATCAAATACAGCCGGAAAGTTCCACATATTGGCCTATGCGGCCAAATTTTCACAAAAATTTGTGCAAATTGTTTGCCTGTGTGAACTTAGCTTTAGATCTATTGCTTAATCTCCCATAATAGTATCAAGTCGTTCCAAAAGAAAAACCTTCTCGTCCTCTGTATTATGCATGCTTTATTTTTTTAAAATTGGCGCACAATAAATAAAACAATAGTTCACTATTAGTGACTTTCCAGCCCTCCCGGTGTGACCGTGGAGCAAATGCCCAAATTCATAATCCATCTCTATGAGACAACCGATTGCACAAAATCTACCTAGTTGCGAAATCTAGGTGGATTTCGATTTGAGCAAAAACAGGAACATGAGAAAACGGCCCATAGATTTTGATGTTGTCTCAGTCAATGCATTACAAGCTTTTCCGTCAATCATTGAAAGAATTAAATGATGGCTTACTTCAACTTCAGCGCCTTCAACTTGCATCACAGTGTTAATAAGTCGCTAAATTTCTTTCTCGACTCTATCATTATTAATTAAATTATAAATTAAACACTACCTGCTTCATTTTTCATGGTTATTTATAGAAAAGTATTTTCAAATTTAATCCACTCGCAAATATCAAGAAAGTAAAAAAAACAAAACAGATGTTAGAACAGCTAATTAATGACATTTAACATGCGCGCGAATGTTGCAGGGCTGGCGATATTTGAATTTTGAAAATGACTTCACTTACTAAAATTCAATTTTCTCAGAAAAGGCCAAAAAGACATAAAGTTTAATGTTGAAACTTTTTTAAAAATTTATTTCGAAGAGCAATCGCGCGCGTTTAACTACTTTATGTCCAACAATAAAAAATATGGAGTTTTTGGACCTTTTTCCAAAGATTAAAAAAAATATTAAATATTTTTTAATGAAAATTTTATTTATACTAATGAACTAAGAATAGTCAAAAGTAATACTTTCAATCGCCACATATCCGCATAAAAGTTTCATATTCATTAAAAACTATTGCGAACATACATTAAAAAGCCATATTTTATGCATTCCTTAAAATCGAGTTCGAAAGGTGAACTTTAAATGCGTGTTGTGGGAGAACCAAATATCCTAGACTATTTTTCTTTTTTGATTATTACGCAAAATTTAATCATCTTTCAAGTTGCATTTAAACTTTTTTCAATATCTAAAAAAAAATCAATTTTGGCGCGGAATTTGCTCTAGTCGCCCCAATGTGAGACGGACGGACAGACGGACATGGCTATATCAATTCAGCTCATCACGCTGATCAAAAATATATATACTTTATGTGGTGGGAGATGCTTCCTTCTATGCGTTACAAACAGCCGGACAATTTAAAATACCCTCTCCAAGGGTATAAAAAATGTGTGAACGAAAACAAAATAAAAAACAGAGGAAAGCTAACTTCGGCTCGACCGAAGTTTATACACCCTTGGAGCATGATATATTTCTGTCAGTTTTTTATATGGCAGCTAAACGATGTATTCATCCGATTTTGATCAAACTCTCCAAAATTGTGTTAAGACAGATAATATTCATAACTGGAACGTACAAAGACGCTACCATTGAAAACAAAAAAGTTTTTACACCCTTGTAGAGGTTATATTAAAATTGTCCGGATGTTTGTAACGAACAGAAGGAAGCATCTCCGACCACATAAAGAATATATATTCTTGATCAGCGTGACGAGCTGAGTTGATATAGCCATGTCCGTCTGTCCGTCCGTCTGTTTCTATGCAATCTCCTCCGTCAGTTTTAAAGCTATCGCACATTTGTCGGAAATGGCCGGATCGGATGACTATAGCATATAGCTGCCATAGGAACGATCGGTTGAAAAACTAGTTTTAGTGAGAAAAACTGTTTTGTTTCAATGCTATCGCTACCAAACCTCGTATTTATAAGTTTTTTATGTTTTCACATAATTTCAGCAAGTTTTATGCAAATCGGGCAACTATATAGTATAGCTGCCGTACAATAGATAGATCTGAAAAAGTTTTAGTATGAAAAACTTTTTTTTGTTTTCAATGCTATCGCTCCCAAACTCGTTACTGATCAATATGATATGCTAACACATAATTCTGTCAAGTTTAATCCAAATCGGATGACTATAGCATATAGCTGCCATAGGAAGGATCGGTCAAAAAAATAGTTTTAGTGAGAAAACCTTTTTTTGTTTCAATGGTAGCGTTTTTGTACGTTTCAGTTATAAATATTATCTGTCTCACAGTTTCACTCTCAACCTCTTGGAGATAAGACGTGCTACTACAACAAAAACAAAAAACTATTTACAGCATACTCGCGACAAACAAACCAAAACACAAAAGAAATTACAAAAAAAACCCAAAAACAACTAACACACACCGCAGTGCTGGGCACGAGCCCAAAAAACAACAACAATGGATAAACCACCCGACATAAATAGACTTCCACTATCACTCCAACAAAAATACGCAAACGAACCAAAATATATTGTGCTTAACCGAAAAGACAACAAATCATTCCAAACAGTTTCACCATTTCTCATAAAGAAAACCATCGACTACACCTGCGGAGGAGAAGTTGACTCTTGCAAAAAACAAGAGCCGGCACCCTCTTAATAAAAACCAAAAAACAACCTACAAGCAATTAAACTCTTGAAAATGCAACAAATGGGAGAATTTGAAGTAGAGGCATCCCAACACAAAACACTAAACTTCTCTAAAGGCGTGATCTACACCAACGAGCTACGAAACATAGAAGAAACAGAAATCTTGAAAGAATTAAAAAACCAAAACGTAACCGAAGTCCGCAAGATTTTAAAAGACAAGAGCAAATCTTAACAGAAACCGGTCTAATCATCATCACATTTGCTGCTCACAAACTACCCGAATCTCTCAAAATAGGCTACGAAATGGTACGCGGTCGCCCTTATATTCCACTCCCACTAAGATGCAAAAAATGCCTACGATTTGGACATCCTACACCCATATGCAAAAGCCCAGAGGGGACATGCTACAACTGCTCAGAAACCAAACACACAGAAGAAAACGAATCCTGTAACAACGAAAAAAAAAAGTTTTAACTGCAAAAACAACGCCGAAGTTAATTTCAATCACAGCCCACTCTATCGCAAATGCCCAGCTTTTATAAAGCAACAGGAACTAGTTGCTATTAAGACCACCGAAAAAGTTGACCACAAAACTGCCCTAACTTTGTACTACAACCGGCACAGCCATCAACTTAAAACCAGCTTTGCGACTGTTGAACCCTGCACCCTAGCAGCAAACCAACTCTCAAACATCAAAAACACCCACATCAACACACACAACACAACACACCATCAAATTGATGAACCTGTGTGTGAGTTATCCCGAGTGCGGTTGTGTTTTCATAGACGCTCCTGATTAGTGAACAAGTCCTCGGTTTTGCCCTGCGCCAAGTGAAAAGTGGTTATAGCCGCGGGACTCCTACTGTCATAGGTACGTACCCTGTGCATAGGCATCCACTGCGCGGCGCTGATCTGTCCAAATCCAGCTGGTGTGCCTTCCCTTCCGACCAAGTAGAGGGGGGTGGGTTTTTGTTTTGTGTTGCTTTGGTTTTGGTTGTGTGTGCCACAAAAACAAAATTTGCCATCAGCTTCTGTCTTGGTGTTGATCGCGCACCCACACTATCAGCTGTTGAGAGTGTTGGCAAGCGGCTGCAACAGCGATCTAACAGAGGCCCAACAGTGCGTTGTTAGCGCGCACAAGGCGGTTAAACTCAACGGCCAAAACCGTTGAAATTTAAATTTGAATTCTTTTTGCATATTTAATTTATAGTTTTTCTAAGGAGAAAAAAGTGCAAAGGTCGCGGAACTGACCAACAGCCAACCCTTCCGCTGCGGCGGCGCACATTAAACAGGGCTCTGGCGACCGGCTCGGGGCGGTATAGCCCCCAACGGTTAAACGCCAGAGGGAAACTTTTGGCCACCGCAGGACTCCTTAGGAAGTATAAATTGAATTAAATAGAAAAAGCAAAGTTAAATCGAACAGCAAGCCCTGGAGCTACCGGATCAAGCGGCACTTGCCCGACACCTGTCGGCAAGCGTGCCTCAAGAGGAATGGGCCACGCCCAGTGCGCCGGCGACGCACGGACCTAGGTGGGATGCACTGGCAAAGACCGAAATGGGCAGAGACCCGTTTGCAAAAGGAGCAAAAATTGCACGGACCCCTCTTTCCTGGGATTCGCGAATTTGGCGTTGCAAAAATCAATTTTTGATGTTCGATTTTTTTGAGGAAATTTTTTTATTTCAATAAAGGGAACCCTAGATAGCCCAGAAAACTTTGGTTTTTTGAATTTGGTCAATTATTTCGGTTGTTACAGTGGTTCAAAGTTGAACAATTTTTTAAACTGCTGAATTTTTAATTTTTTTGGTTACAAATGTCAACTTTGTGAACCTATAAAAACCAAACGGTAATACCGATTTGAATTTGGTTGATTTTTTTGAAAAGATGCATTAATTCTTAATGTGAATACATTAATAAACTGTATTATTTCAAAGTAGAATGTTCCACATTCACGTTTTAGGTGTACACTATTTTTGGTTGAGTTTTCAAACTTTGATAGACCGGGAAACATCAATTTCAGCCGATTTCAGTTGTTTCGGAACATACGTCTTATATATTAGTCTATTTATTAATGTATTGTAAAAGTTGCAGCTGCCGAAACCTGCCGGATTAAACGTTACAGTGATATATGCGATTTAATATGTAGATAAATAATATTTGGGAAGAAGAAGAACAAAAAAGTGTTGCAGGTAAAATGATTTTATAGCGTGTTTTGTGATTTACTGAGATAGGTAGCACATAATATAGGTAGTTACAATTGGCCTTTTCTGATTTTCCGCGCTAGAACTAGTAAGTGGGTGGATTTTTTACCTACCCTCGAGTGACCCTTTCAACAGGTACTAGCTATGAATGAAGTTGGTCATTGTCTTTTGATGGTGTTGTGAATTGTTACCTAATATTGCGTAACCCTTTCAAAAGAATTTAGTTTTTTTCAGACCATGCCTATTTTACCTGTTGCTACCTGTGTTCCTTGTGAACATACTTATAAAGGGCTTACTCCAGTAAAGGCAGATTATTCAGATTTGAACAGTCGAGCGAAAAAGTACGCACACATAGTGATATTTGTATTATCGAAAATGGACAACAGCAAATTATTTGAGTTCTTCAAAACCGCGAAATGGAAGTTAGCAAATCGAACTGAGAATGGATTTATACTTAAAAACTCGAATTGGCTGGATGGATTTAATATTAATTACGAATACGGAATTTCTCCATTGCATGCGAGGATCAGATGCATGGAATTCATGCTCAAGTTGGCATATACTCTTCCACGAAAAGGAGACGACCCTGATGACATTACCAACTCCAAAACAATGGAAAAAAGAAGGAAACAGGATATACAACAGAAGTTTTTGGCGGAGCTCGGGCTAAAAGTCGACTGTCCGAAGCAGGGCTATGGAAATACAAATGATGGTAATACATCCCGGAGATTCTTCAACGACGATGAGGCAACTGCTCAGATAACAGGAATTCATCTGGATGTCATCAAACGGTTTAAGATCATTCTCAATGTCTTAAGCTGCGGCGAAAATATTGATGCATGCAGATATGGAAAATATGCCAAGGAGACAAGAGATCTTTTACGTGCAAAGTACCCAGAGAAAAACTTACTCCTACTGTTCATAAAATATTGGATCATGGTGAGAAGCTTATACAACAACAACTTTTATCGATGGGAGAGTTGTCAGAGGAAGCCCAAGAATCTAAAAACAAGGACTACAAAAGGTATAGATATGCGAACACGTGCAAAATATCTCGACATCAAGAAAACACAGACCTTTTCAACATGTTGTCGGCCTCCTCTGATCCTCGTATCTCATCTCTCAGACACATCAGGACACTCGCGGAATTAAACAACGAATATTCACCAGAAATATTAAGTCTATTAAGCACTAATGATATGAATACCTATACTGACAACATTTTAGAAGAAAATTAACCATTCCCAAGTTAGAACTAATTTTGTATGAAAATAAATTTTTTTTAATAAGTACAAATTATCCTTTTATAAAATTTTGTTAATTTTTAATAGTATTACAACTTCATTTTTAATAAATCGGTTTTAAAAAATTAAAATACTTAGACTTTTTCATGCAATTTTTTCAGAGTATTAAACTATCAACTTTGGCAGCCGATCCTGAGTCCTCCTGTTAACCTACAAAGATGAACGTACGCTCATTTTAAAGCTACAGGAATTCTCTATCCTCGCCCCTTTGAAATTTTTCAAATATCTCTTTCCGTTAAAAAGTTACGATTTTTGCAACGCCAAATTCGCGAATCCGGCCACTGTGC